>BFEA01000071.1:2361637-2379345 GCA_003427395.1 Chara braunii | reverse complement strand
TGCGGGGTGCCAGGTGCGGGGAACGGGGTGCGGGATGCGGAGCTGCGGGGTGCGGGATGTGGGGCTGCGGGGTAACGGGTGCGGGATACGGGATGCGGGGTGCAGTGTTGCGGGGTCCGCGGGTGCGGTGGTGCGGGGCCGTGGGGTTGGTCGGCCAGTGGCGGGGGTCGGAGCGCGGGGCCGGGGTCAGGCCGGGGTTGCGGGGTAGCGGCGCCGGTGGCGGGGGTAGGGCGCCGGGGGTCGGGGTGCAGGGTCGCGGGGCGGGGAGCAGTGGTGTAGTGCGGGGACAGCGTCGGCGGTGGCCCGCCGGGGTGGCGGGGGTCGGGGTTGCCTGGACGGGGTTCGCTGCGGGGTTCCGGGCCGATGTGGCGGGGTTCTGGGCCGGTGTTGCGGGGTTCCGGGGCGGTGTAGTGGGGTTGGTGGCGGGGGTCGCCGGGGTCGGGCGGTGGCGGGGTTGTCGGGACCGGTGGCGGTGGTCGGGGACCCCGGACCCGGGGCTCCGGGGGGGCAACCACCACCCCGGCTTCGCCCACGGGGGTCCCCGCGTGACATCCCTGGTTGCAGAGGAGATGAAACGGAAGTTCGCGGCGAGTTTCTTAGAAGGAGAAGACTATCCTAAGGAAGGAGACTCGTTCGAGCTTTCGAGGGCAAGGGCTGAGCTGGCTGCGTTGCAAAACAAGTTCGAAAATATGGGGTTTGTATCAGTACCTGTTACCTATATGGAACAGATATCCCCCAAATGACCAGCACCTAGTGTGATTACGGGCATGCCCGCCCCCGTGATACCAGCACCTATAATGACGGCACCCCCACCACCAATCGAGAATCTCGTACGGTCGAATGAATCGACCACCATATTTGAACACCTAAACGCTAATTAGTCTGATCCAAGAAAGCAAAAAAGAACAACGAGAGCATAATGCTCGGTTGGAGGCTATGATGAGGAATATGCGACCTATCGCAGTACGAGCCGCCCCGATCCAACAAGGATTGGCCTCGACACCTGTTCTCGGAGGGGCAGCGAATAATCTGAACGTTTGTTACGCATGCCATCAACCCGGCTCCAGATTGTCCCCATAGACCCCCACAACCGAGGGTCGGAGTCGCTCCAATGGTCGCGGCTCCAATCACTAACGGACCCGGATGGGTAGGAGCCCTGATGGAAGAAATGGAGGGCGTAGGTAGTACGCTAGCTACTATGGAAGAGGCTGGTGAGCTCATTCCGTTGGATCAATATGTATCGCTTGGATATCTAGGACTAGGAATGATTGGAACAATCAGACCTGCACCGGAACAGAAAGAGGTGGCGGGGTGACGACCCTCTCTAGTAGAGATTGAGTCGGGAGGATCCACCTTCGTCACTGGCGAGATCGATGTTATGAACATCATCCGAGCATTAGACCACCGAATTCCTCTTCCAATCGGTCATCTGTTTTCCATATCAGAACAGGTCAACGAGCGAATGTTGCAACACTGCAAAGCCGATCGAAAACGATTCGCTCTTGCTCGAACAACAAACACGAAAGCGAAAGGAACCACACCGGATGAGAATACTGCAGGCAATTCCGATTCCATACGTATAGGAGTGGTGCAAAAAGATGACCATTTCCTACGGATTAAACCCATCCCATGGAAATCCGCGGAATGCGATATTGAAGTATGGGGACTCCCGTATGATGCAATTATCGATTCGGGAGCAACTGTTTTGGCTATTTCGTTACGAGTGGTGGAGAGAGCAAGAAGAAGGAACGACTTGATCATGCTCACAAAAAGAGATCAGCTCGTTTCCGCAGACGAAAAAAAAATTAAAACGGTGGGACGGATGACCAATGTTGCATTTCGATTAGGGAAGGTGCATGCTTTGGGAGATGTCGTAGTATTAGATGTTAATACTTACGATGTTCTTTTCGGTCTTCCCGCCCTGGTACCATTGCGAGCTAATCTGGACTTTGAAAGACGGTCGATTATCCTCCGAAATACGGGAGGCAAACCCTATGTTGTCCCGATGAGACTGACCTTGCGAACCACGGCTAATATAGCCCCACAAGTTTCCCCCGCAATGACAGGGACTCTCCGTGTGATCACCTGGGATAACGGACAGACGTCCGAAAACGCAGAAAGTAGTGACGATGATGATGACCCCGGAATTTTGGAAATGGCACGAGAGCGTATCTATTACCCCGTGCAGCGAACGAACGACAAAGCTCCAAGCAAAACTAACCCAAATTTTCGGAGAACACAGACAATGATTATGGGAGAACCCCTCGTACAGATTTTCAGGATGGTCTTTGGAACCCCCTCAAACCCTGTAGGAAGCGATTTCCCCGCTTCTTGCCCGATACAATGACAAAAGACACTACTGCGACATCACCGACCTCAAGAAGTCTCTGTTGACACCCGCAAAAGAAGTCCGATTGTTACGATTGGGGGCAAAGATCAACTCTTTGGAACCCCCTGAGCGCCTCGAAAATGGACTCGGAATCAAGATCGCAACCAAACATGTGCCCTGGCAAGACCTTCGACACGGGGTAACGCCGGAAGAACACGTGGCCATCCGAGAACAGGATGCACAGATGATGGCCACGGTGTTTTCCTGGCGGTCGGATAACTCGTTTATCTCTGTGCCCCCGCCGGAGAACACTAAGCGGATCAACACCAAACACATTGACGTAAGAATATGGGGTGAAGCATATGAGTTGCACTTACCCGAAAATGTGCCTGATGAGATCCATCATTTAATCGCGGATATTCTGAAAGAATATAAAGAAGCGATTAGTATGACAGACACTGACATCGGTTTGTCGTTGCTCATACAACACGAAATACACTGCAAGCCCTACCGGTACTCCCTGGTAGAACGGAAGAAGGCCCTCGAACGGATTCAGGAATTCGAAGCAAGCGGTTGGATCGAACCTGCCACTAGACCTTGGTCATTCCCGGTAGTATTAGTACCGAAGAAGAACGGATCGATTCACATATGCATCGATTATCATAAATTGAATGATATCACGATCAAGGATGTGTACCCCCTCCCCCGGATTGATGATTTGTTGGATGCGATTGGGTGTGCTAATTATTTTAGCAAGTTTGATATTCGGCATGGCGTCCATCACATTCTGGTTAAGGAGGAAGATCGGCCAAAGACGGCCTTCGTATTGTTTGAAGGCACGTGGCAGTGGGTTCGATGTCCGATGGGAATTTGTAACGCGCCTGCCACATTCC
Organism: Chara braunii; assembly: GCA_003427395.1. Classification (NCBI taxonomy): domain Eukaryota; kingdom Viridiplantae; phylum Streptophyta; class Charophyceae; order Charales; family Characeae; genus Chara; species Chara braunii. Next base: position 2,376,123 of record BFEA01000071.1, on the reverse strand, counting down.
AACGAGCTATGAACATCACGTTCCAGAACTTCGTCAACAAGACGCGGCTCACGCAATGGATGATCAACTTCTGCGTCATCGTGTACATGAACGACATCTTGGTTATTCGGAAACCTATCATGGACATGTGCAACACATCGAATGGACACTGGGCGCCTTACGAGACGCCGGATTCAAGATTGCGCTCGAAAAAAATGAATTTTTTCTCTCGGAAATCTCGTTCCTAGGGTACGTCGTGACACGTGGAGGACTGCGGCCTGACTCAAGGAAGGTCATGACGGTGAAGAAAGCTCCTGTTCCCACGTCCCTAACACAGGTCCGAGCCTTCTTGGGACTGGCTTCCTACTATCGACGGTTCATCAAGGGCTTCGCCGCGATTGCGCGACCCTTAACGAATCTGTTACAGAAGGACCAGCCCCTCAGTTGGGACGCGGAGTGCGAGCAGGCCTTCGCGACCCTCAAGGAAGTTTTAGCAACAACACCTATTTTGATCCGGCCGGACCCCTCGAAGCAGTTCATTCTCATCACGGACTGGCAGTCGGAGGCTATTTCCGCTATTTTAGCGCAGAAGGGGAACGATGGTCGAGAGCACGTTATCGAGTATGAATCACGAACGGTGCCAGACGAGCGGAAGAACGACTCAGCTCCGCAAGGCGAATGCTACGCGGTAGTATGGGGAATCCAACACTTCCATCCGTATCTATACGGACAGAAGTTCCTCCTTGTCACCGATCATGAACCCCTGTTAGCGCTAAAGAGACTCACCAATTACACGGGCATGATTGGACGATGGGCAGTGCGCCTACAGGAGTATGACTTCGACATCATCCATTGAAAGACGGAGAGGCACGGCAACGCAGACAGACTGACACGTCTGCATCGACCAGCTAAAGTACCTAAGGCAGAATAGATCATTCCGTGGAAGGAACCAGAATCAGCGAACGGGCCCAAGTACGGACAAGTGGCGGTTCTCCCACGTGGCAAGAAGCAGACCGGTGGCAATGGGTGACGAAGGTAATCCCAGAACCCCTCTGTCCCCCCTCTCCTCCTCATCTCTTCTTTCCCTGCCTGATAAATTTTGCTATTTTTGCGAAGCAATCTCTCATGTGTACTCGGTCTCCATGCGTCCTAACGGGGAAGACTATGCGGATTGGGTAGATTGTCGACAGTGCGTCGCACGAGCCCATGGCTCGTGCATCCAATACATAAATGACAGTAAGCCGTGGTTGTGCCCCTTGTGTCGGGTTGACAAGATCCCGACCGAGGCTCGCTTTTTAGATGCCACGCCAGAAGGGTTGGAGAAGACCCGGAAGTTTAGAAGGGCTGAAGTATGGACTGATATCGCTCTGATTGCTACCTTAGTGGGTAACCCCCTCCAGGATTTCACCAAGGAAGATTGAAGGAGGCCCAATGAAAGGGCTCGGGATTATCGATGGGTCGAGGGTAGGTTAGAAAAGCGGAAAACGGACGGTAGTGGGATTTGGATGGTTGTACCGCATCCGTTCATGAGGTATGACAGGGTAAAGACAACACACGAGGAAACGGCAGCCCATTTTGCCGTATGGATTACAGAGTCAACAATCGACAAAAATGAATGGTACTGGTCCAATATTCGGGACGATGTGAAATTCATCGTCGCAAACTGCCAAGTCTGTGCTGTTGACAAGGCGCCGATCCAGCCGCCAAGATCGATAGTACCAACGATATTTGAACGGCCTTTTCAAAGGGTAAGCATGGATACTACCGATATTGTGGTACCCCATGGTACTAATAGTTGTGAGTATTCGATCCTGTTGGTGTTTGTCGACCATTTTTCGAAATGGATCGAGGCCTACCCACGATGCACGCGGCAAGCCGCCGAAATCGCGCGGTATGTTAACCGTTTTTTTCGGGATGCACCGGGACACAGAAGAGATCCTGACCGATAACGGGGCGGAGTTCAGAGGGAAAGTGTTGAGGAATCTGGTCATACACGGTGTCGCTGTGCGGAATACCGCGCCCCACATGTCACAATCCAACGGGCTGGTAGAAAACGCAAATAGGGTGATAAAGACAATGCTGCGATGAAACATCGCGGCACGGGATCCGAGGCCTTGGCCCGATATCGTCGACCACATCCTGGCGGTCCATCGTGGAACGCCTCACGAATCGACGGGCCTGAGCCCCTTCCAATTAAGGACCAATAGGGTCGCTTGCGTTTCGATACCGAGCCTTTCCGATGAGTCAACGCTGAACCGGCGGCCCACAAGGGTCACGGTTCGGGACAAGGCCAAGCGGCACCTAGAGCTAATGGAACGGTCCCTCCCCAGGCTAGCCCGAAAACGCTAGAAAATGACCGAGTTGGCTCACGACCGACAGGTCCGAAGCTACAAGGCCCAAAATGGGAACGCAGGTCCACGGCCCCAGTACAAATTGGGGGACATCGTGCAGGTAAGGAAATGTGCTCGTCAGGGTAAGCTAGTGCCACGATTCCTCGGGCGATTCCGCGTGATTGAGCTTGGACCAAACGGCGTGAACACCGTGCGGTTTGCGCCTGAGGTCTCCAGCAGCCGATCGACTCGACCGATCATTCGCCACGTGTCCTATCTACGTCCCCTTCCTTCTTCCCCATCTTCGCCTTCATCTGACTCCTCTTCCGCTGCGGAAGAGGACGACGACTGCTTATCGCCTGTCCACCCCTCCTCATCTCGTTCTCTCTCAGGTACCTCGTCCCCGCCATCACCATGAGCTTTGCAACGGAACAAGTGATCGATGCACGGCTACTTACTCCGAGGGGCCGAATCAGCGTCATCCGGCAGGTGCAACGGCCCCATCTCTGCGCTGATCTCCTGCGGTTCGCAGCCTTCTTCAACACGGCGGCAATCCACGAGCCGGCGGAGATCCGATTCACGGAGGTGTCCACTACGAGCGTTCTGGCCGAGATCTCGGCCTTTCGACGACCGTCCCCTCCCGGGATCAGCCACGTCACCGTCGTCATCGTCTTCAAGGGGGATATCACGGCGATTCCCTCGGTGATTCACCCCGACATCTATCGGACTCTGCGCGCCTGGGCCAAGGAAGTGCGCACGGCGTGGTCGACACTCCTTGCTCATCGGGGAGATATCGTCTTGCCCGCACACGACACCGACTTTCAGCTCTGCTCATCCCGCAGGTCGCCGACGATCGTACTGCCGGAGCTTCGTCCCTTTGCGCCGCCCCAACGAGTCATCGCCGCCTCTCCTACTTCGGCCTTCCCTCCTGCATCCCCACTCTTTGGCAGTCGGCGCGGGCCCCTACTCTCTCCTATCGTGTTAAGGAGACCAGTGCGCCTCTATTGAACAAAAGAAAAGTGGGATGCGTGGTGGGAGGACTACATCGAACTCGTCTTCTGCTTGTTGGAGATAGAGTTCCGCTGGTGAGAATTGGCGCCATTCGGAGAAGGGCCTGAGCACCCAGAGGACAACGTGGAGCTTCTAATCATCCAGGCCTGGAGGACGGCAGAGGAAGGCGATCTACTGGGGATCGTATTTGAAAAGGTGGAGGAGGGAGGTGTCGTCCTGATCACGAGCGAGCTGTTGGTGTTCCTGACCCAACTGGTGGATGATCTGCACCTGGATATCTTATCGCGGTGCGACGAGCAGCCTGGCACCCACGTGCTGTCTCGGACGCTCGAGCTGCACTTGGTGTGGTCCACGTGTACGGAGATCGACGAGGACAACTGTCTCTATCCCTCCCAAGCGCTCTATTTGGAAATCGACGTCACCGATCTTACGTTATGGGACCCGATCGCGCGAAGAAACGAGGCGCAAAACGAGGAGGTAGGGGAGGCGCAGGAAGAGGCGCAGGAAGAGGAAGAAGAAGAAGAAGAGGAGGAACTATCGAGTGAGGGACGGGACGACCCCGACTACGTCCCGGAGAAAGAAGCAGGGATAGCGGAAAGGTCGAGCCAGCAACAGAACGAAGAGGAGGAAGACCAGAAGGAGCGAAAGCGACAGGAAAACGCGGAAGGAAAGCGGCCCGTGAAGGAAGGAACGCCTATCGATCCATCGATAGGAGATCCGTGGCGTGGGCCGCTAGAGGAAGAAGACGATGGAACCGCTGCAGGCGGATCGCGACGGCGAAGAAGAAGAAGAAGCGAATCGTCGGCTTCATCCGGCTCCACACCCCAACCTTCCGTTCGTCTACGTCAAGATCTCGGCGTTCGGGCTTCGTCCTCGGTCGTTCTCTCGCCGACCCTGTGACTACCTCATGCTTACCCACCTCCCTGGTAGACCTCCGTTCCCCGATGGATGGTGCCCTTTCCCCCACAACCTTTTCTACCATCTCTACGCTACTCGCCTTCTAGTCTCCATCTATCCGCATGCCACCACCCGCTCTGTAGTCGATTCCTTCCTCCTTCATGTGCTCTTGTTTAGCACAGACTGGCATGAATATAACCACGTAGAAATATACTGTGTTATATCCGAAACAATCCCCGCCTGCGAAGACTATGAGGATTTTCGCGCCGCCTTGCGTCGAACCCTTTCTACCATCTACCCCGACTACATTGCCGCTTTTCGCCATCTTCACGAAGACCCTCGCTTTCCCCGCATCCATCGCTCCTTACACTACGCTACCCTTCTGGGCTTCGCCTCCCCCGCCATCAGTCAATTCATGCCCCCTCTCCCCCAAAACCACCCGCCCCCACCAGCATCAATGATCTGGTCGCCTTTCCTCGGGAACGTCTGATTTAGAGTATCTACCCTCCTTTTCTCACCGATGCATGTTCGATTGACACGTGTCGCGGTGACGACACGTGTGATCCCCTCCTTGGATTATCAATGGCCCTTCCCGAGGAATAATTAGTTAGAGTTGTGTTTGCCACACTGGACGACGTCCACACTCATTCGAACGGTAAGTGGCACAAAAGGAAGAGTTCCGCGTGTCGATCGATTAGAGAAATCGACACGTGTCAACAAGCAAGCAGGAACTTGCTAATATTCGAACCCCCTCGGCGTCACATATGTGACGAACCGATTTCCGCACTACGCGATTTCCTGCGCGATAACGATGAGGGATCCTAAGCTGGGAGAAATGGGCCAATTACGGGAGCTGGGATGGATGGGAAATTGCATCGGTACCCTCGCTTCTTTGTCTTTTTCGTCGGCTCCTTTTTCGATGGTTGGGTTCGGAACTGGGCGTGTCCCGGGACGATCGGTTGATTGGACGGATGAATGGCTGGCGCGCTGTCATGTTCGCGATTAACAAAAGCTGACGTCGTTTCCTTTGTTTCGGTTTTGGATTTTTTAGGCATGGACATCGCGCAGGAGTTTTGCGTCGTTCTTTTTTAATTTTCCTTTTTGAATCTTGGCGAGCCTCGTTGGCCCTCGGAATTTTGGACTTTCCCTTCGGAGCTCCTGCCTTCTCGCCTTTTTTTTGTATTAGATAGGTATTTAGAAATTTTGTAATTAGGATTTTTTTTTGTCGCACGACGCTTTTTGCTTACTCGCTTCTTCGTGCGGCTGCAACGGAACTCTGATTAGTCGGCGCCTTTAATCGTGTGTGTAACTGTAATTTTGGGCGGGTGCCATTGTAACTGTATCTTTCTTCTTGTGTTTCGTCTTTCCTACCCTTCTTCTCTTTCTTTTCGCTATGTTTTGGTAGCCGCGGTCTGCATGATCGGATCGATGCATGGACAGCGGCTACATCCCCCACGCCGCGGCCCGGTCATGCAAAGCGCAGGCGCTCCCTCTCTAATCTTCTTTCTAAGTCCTTGTAATTCCGTGTTTTTCGCGCATGCATGCACGCTATAAATTTCGGCTGCGCGATTAGTTAGCTCTCATAACCAGCTAAGTGGAAGCTCAGGGTAGCGCGATCAGGAAGGGTCGGCTCACGAGCGAAGTAAGAGGTGAGTTGAAGTGGGAGTCGAGCGATCCGACGAGCTGGTGCCGAACGCGCGGGGTTGACGCGGGCCACGACGGACTGTGGGCGTGGGCGAACCTGACGGGTGCGGGAGGACTAAGCGGGGTGACGACTTCGTGGGTTGGTGCGTGACGACGGACTGTCCCCATCAGAAAGAGAGAGAGAGGGAGAGGAAGAGGGAGTTGAGGTCGATAGACGCGGATTTGTTGTTTCTTTTGTCTTTTCTCCCTCTCTGCTGGTGTATATAAATTTTGATTTCGGATCAGGGCGATTTGCCTGTTTCTGTTTTTCGGAATCTGGACTTGGTTTTTTGCTCACCCTTGTCTTTGCGATTTCCCATCTCGGATATGGTGTGTAAATGGATGAATGGATGAATGAATGTCGTGTCTGTTTGCTTGTCTTTCTAGCTGATCCTTGACTTTGTTTACTGTCTTGATGGACTCAAGAGTAGGGTAGGAATTTTGCGTAGTCATCAATGTTGTTTCCGTCTTTGCTTATCTTCTGATCGAGTTGTTGTGGTTGTTGCATCTTGCATACTTGGAAATTACGGAATGATTAGGTGATCGGATAGCTGGTTGCCCAGAAAACCAGCGAATGCCGCACAGGGCCACGCGTAGGTGCGATCTGATCTGCGCACTTACACGAGTCCCCGCGTGTCGATTCACAACTTAACGATTACGGGGATATTGCCTGATTGGGTGCGGCCCTTCCGCATCAGCAACGAAACAATCATCCCGTGTGAACACGTGTAAGCGCGACTCGCGCAGCCTACACGTATTCACAAGCGGTGATTGCAATCGATGAGGACACGTCGTTAGGACTTTTTTGGCTCTACGATGACATAATGACGCGCTCCCGGAGCTCAGATTCGTCGTACGACCCGGAGTATTTCACCCCTTGGATTGAGGAGTGCTCCGACAGAGGTTCCCCTGCCTCACTGAAAACCGACCGTGTCGTAGGGAGTTCCACTGTGCCACAACCAGCGATCCACGGTGTTCTGATTTCCCCACTGTGGACCACACACTACTTTATTTCCCCTGCCTTTGTCGTTATCTCCACTAACTTCCCTCCCTTCCGCCTTCTTCTCCCGTATCACCAACTCAGGGTCATCCCGTGGAAAGCCATAGCCCCCTACTGGCCCAGCACGCCCTGCGGAAATTGCCGACAACGCGGCAACCAGAGAGCCTTGGGACCGCGAGGGCCCAACCAGAATGTACGACGACCGGCGCAACGTGGCGACAACTGACGACCGGACTCTTCAGGATCACACCCACCCTGAAGGGATCTTCCGATGAACCGCCGTCCTCAACACAGATGGATCGCACGACCATAAATGACCCGCGCATGCCATCTGCCTTATGACCAGAAGTGGTCCGCCCTCTCTGCCAAATTGCACCCGTGCCCCCGAACAACTCTGCCACAGGAGATCTCAGTTTTGACCTGGGACTCCACCCCCACTTTCCCAAAAATCCTTGGCACACCCCTTTTCGCACTTCCAGGCCCACACCCCACTCCGATCAGGAAGTTGCGCTGGGCGTGAGGTTGGGCGTCACAGGGCATCATGTACACCTGGCCCGCAGGAGCACAGGTGCGTTCTGGGCAGGCTAGTTTTGCCCCCTGGTACATAAACCGACTATTTCTTTCCTTCACTCTCAAACAGAAACCGATGGGGGTCTCACCAATTGACAAAGCCCACTGTTGCCTGACCCAGGGCATACTCGGATGAACACCTGATTGGAGCTATCAAACCGCAGTCAAGACTAAGGGCATACTCACACACGAACTCTTCCACTTATCTTCGGGATGAAATTAAGGTCAGAGATATCCGACTACAGTCTTCACCCGAATACAACATACCGTCATTATAGCTGTATTTGGGGCAACTTTGCGTTTAGATACAGTGATAATGACCGTACGTTGTATTCGGGTGAAGACTGTAGGGCCATAACTACGGTCATATCCACCACCAGTCCGGTACTTGCCCCATACATCGGCTGTGGGCCCCTCGCCGCGAGTTTGAGAGGCCGTAAGCGCGAAAATGCCCGTTGATGAAATTATCAACGGCAGTGAGGCCCCTAAAGTTGTTGTGTCTATACGAAAAGGGCCCGTGGCCGATGTATGGGCCAAGTACTACGAGTGTCAGTATGCTCCAATGCACAGCTCTTACAAATAGGCAGTTATTCAAATAGGTAGTTATACGAACAGGTAGTGGTACAAATAGTTAATGGTGTTCGGAACACTTCATGAAAGGCAGTGGCAATATGTGAGTACTGTACAAAGCGGTTAATGGCGGTCAGGAACAGATAATAAAGAAGGCAGTAGCGGTTAGCTCTCACATAGAAATCACAGTCCTCAGGGACACAGAATAGCACTTGGAAACAGTTTTCGCAGAAGGCACTGCCAGTTTAGGTACAGTACACATCTGTTTGCAAACTCTTGAGTTGTACAGGGATCCTGAACTCTATTTCCAGCAGGTGTTGCTTGCCACCAATAGATGGCGACTTCAATGCCAGGACCACCACTCCCCTTACCGGCTGAAAATCACCATACCGGTGAGTTAGGACCGAAAATGGGGGAAGGTCGGCGACCATCAGCGTGGGGGGAGATCAACTACTATGGGTGGTGCAAAGGGAGAGCATATCTTCCACTAGAACATGGAAAGATACATAGCCATGATTTTAGTCTTTTGTGCATGATGGGAGTAGTGCAGCATGGCCCAAAGCACCACAGGATGTGCAAAAGGAAAAAAAACAATGGTGCGCACATAAAAAGAACCAAAGAAAAGACACATGTCCAAACGGTAATGAATCTTCCCCTCAAACGTGGAAAGATACACCGCCATGATTTTTGTCTTTTGTGCTTGTCGGAGTAGTGGAGCGAGGCCCAAAGTGCTGCCTCGACTGACATCACACCGGCAATTTTTCGCGCTCCGAAGAACGTGCCAAAAGATCTGAAAAATGGAGGGCCCTCTCAGAAACTGGCGAGTATGCTCCGGCTGCAACTGTTTTTAGCCACAGCTTCAGCAGTGTGCCTCTTCAAGAAAGGAATGAACATATCTGCAAGCTGTGTACGCTGCAAGTGGATGTGGGAAAATAACAGGCATCTGTGGCTTACGTGTCCAGCATCAAGACGCATATGGGACGGGTGGATCAAACACCGGGACTGGATTACGAACAAACACCGGGACCGGATTACGAACAAGGAATTTAGATGGACAGAAGAATGGATCGTATCAGGTACCCACAACACAGCAGACAGACAAGAAAACAAATGGGCGTACACAACCCAAATTATCAGAGGGATCATTATGAAGGTTATATGGGATGATAAAAACAATTCTGTTCAATTGGAAATACAGGGGGGACGAGGCAGTAAAGAACAGAATAACACAGGATATTAGAACTACAATCCTGAGTGACTGGTTTCGTAGACCACAGAAGGGAGGCATGAAATGGTTGTGGGAGACTTGGGGGAGAGAGTCCAGATTAGCAAAGCTGAATCCAACCGGAAGGATAAGCATAGCATAGCGCCCTGGCTACTCGCCCCAACAGGTCATGGGGAGCGTTGCAGCTCCCCACCGTGATTTAGAATAAGTATTAGAGATAAATCCCTGTCTGTGAACACTAGCTCAGTTGGTTAGGCACACAAGTGGCATTCAGAAGGTTGTGGGTTCAAGCCCCATGACCGCCTGTGGCACACTTGGTGCCAACGGATTGTGATAGTCCTGTGGATACCCCTGATCGGTATTAGTGGGGTCTAAGACCAACACGGGTGTGAGTGCGAGCGCGAGTGGGTTGTGTGTGGTGTGTGGGAGAGTGTTGGCCATAGCCTCTGCTGCTACTCAATGAGGGGTGGGGGACGATGAGAAAGGGAGGCGCAGCTACTGGCAAAATGCTCGGTCTTTGCGTTAGCCGGACCCCCACCGGCGGCCCCACCCCATCTCTGACCACCGCTCTTGGGGCGGGGGGCGACATGATTTACCTCGTTTGCGAGGCCCTATGCTTGCAGGGGTCCCCTCTATATAGTCTTAGGAGTAGTGGTAGGAAGGTAGTGAAAGGCAAAAAGAATTTGAGAGAAGAACATAGTGTAGTTACAAAAAAAAAAAAAAAAACTCAGGATTGTTGGTATCTTACTGTTTTTTCTATTTTGGGAGAACTAGGAGAGAGGGTCACTGGACAAAGCTGAGTAATGGCCGGGTTGTTTTGTTGGGGTGTGTTCCCGGGGCCCAGTGTTCCCTTACAATATAAAAGGATAATGTTCCCAAAAATAAAAAAATAAAAAAAATGGAGGGCCCATAGATTAGGTCCTGATCTTTCCACGGGCCTCGTCCCACAGCGAAGTATTATATGATGTGTGACTCTTTTTTGTGCTTTTAAACGAGAAGGACAAATATTTTCCGTATTTAAAAAATACGAGGAAATCACGTTTAAACAAAAAAGAAAGTGCTACCAGTAGACAAGGACGGGGGATAGTACAGGCTGTGAACCCGTGCATCACGGGCTTGTTTGAAGGCATGTACTGTGCCCAAAATCCCGACTGGGAACAGTTTCCAATTGTGAACCTTGCTTGCAAACGAGACCCTAAACGCAAAGCGGAGTGGGAGGGCCTTACTATGTTCCCTTCCATTGAGCACAGGTAGACTTGCTGCTCAGCATCCCTGGAACAAAACACGAAGAGGACCTAAGTGTCTACTTTTATTTCTTTTCATGATTTTTAAAACGAAAAAGACACTGTAACGAAGTCACAACCCCCCCAACCCCCCCCCCCCTTTCTTCCAAATCCTTGAAAGTCCAACTTCCGGCCACTGCAAAATGGCAACTTATTCTTTTCTTTGCTGCAGATTGGAGGGAAAGGCGACCTCAAAAGTGATGCCGCTTGGCCGTCCAGATCCCACACCATCGATGAGCCTCCACGTGGTAATACTTGGCTAGTGGGTCCTAGCCCAAAAAATAAAAAATCTTCAAAAAGTTGAAAGAAATCCGTGTGGCAAACTGGCACTTCTATCGTTTTTCTCGCATTTTTGCTGAAATTGTCACTACCGGGTGTCTTCACCCGAATAGAACACCCAGTCATTATAGCTGCATTTGGCACAACTGCGTGTCCAGATGCAGTGATAACTACAGGGGACCCCTGCGAACACGGCTCAGTTTAATGCCCCAGGCTCCTTTTTTTTTTTTTTTTTTTTTAAATGCCCCACGATCCTCGCACAATCAGTACTTGAGGAAACTCTTGAGTGCGCTGTCCCTTTCGCGTGTCGTCATCTGAATCTGCAGTAGTAAGTTATGACGTCGTTGAGCTTGCGCGGAATCTCGCAGGTCAGCCAAGAGAGCTGAGATGTGCACGCGAAATGTGAAACGTGCCATAACCCCAACGTGGCCACCGTCCCATAACAGGATGGGACCCAGCTGATTGTCAACCGTGGAGATTCGTCATCAAGAAAGCTGACAGTTAATTGGCGGGCATGTGATGCGATTGTGACGTCTGCTGCTACGGTATGTGGACCCTGTCCCTGTCCTCAATGCCTGCGGCCGAGGTCCCACTTTTGAAGAGGACTGGAGTCAATGCCTGATCTTGGACGTGTTCGTGGAGAGGTTGAGAAAATCACGATAGATTGCCGCTGGCCTCGTCACCCCTCATGGATACCAGTTCCCAGGGTCCCCTAAGACTCACCGGGAAGCCAATTTCCGATGGGTGGGGGGAGTGGTGGTTGAACAGCCACGTCGCAATGAAATGGCTGGGACACGTACTGGCCGCCGTGCCGGAACAAAATAGCTCGGAACAGTATGGTGAGAAATAGGTGTTGGCTTCCCCATTTGCTCATAATGTTTATATTTTATTTCATCCAACTTATGCAAGGAAAATGAGAGAGAGCGGCAGGAGAAATAATCGCCAGTACACCGCCCCAGCCAATCCGGGAGATCGCCGACAATCCTCCTAGCGCACGCGCGCCCGACAGAGGTGCTTGGCGCTGCCGAGTCACAGGCTGAGGTGGCCTCGCGCCTGGTCCACAGTGGGCTAACAAGCCTGCTGCTCGGATTCCATGAACCTGACTCCATGGCCGCCGTTGCGGTGCGAACGGTAGATGGCCTGGTAAGCATTGGCGTAAGCCAATGGAGTGAATGTGGAGGTAGCCCCTGGAAGGGTAAAGTGTGCGATTAGGGAGAGAAGAGAGCTGGATCATACTACAGGGAGAAGGCAGCATTCATAATATCTGAATTTTTTGGCCATCATAGTAGACGACACAAAGTTGACAATCTTCTTTTTTTTCCTCAGTTGTGCAGGTGGGTAGAAAGGAGTATAGGAAGACAAAGGGCGTCGTTCGACACTCCTCAGCGCGTCCTCGGGCTCCGAGGACGAATCCTCGGAGTTTTTTTTTTATTTTTGAAGGTGTCGTTCCACCTGTCCTCAGAGAATCGCCCCGAGGACGAATCCTCGGGGCCCTCCCGCGACCAATTTCATGAGATTATACACAGCCCCGAGAGGCATGTCCGGCCTCCGATTCGGGATGTCCGTGTAGCAGGCATGGTGGTCCAAAAGGCGGACGGCGGGAAAGCGTCACGGGCCCTGGAAAAGGAAATCGCCAAGGCGGGAACAGCCCCTTTCGAAATTCGAAATTCGAATTTTCTTCTTGCGGTGCGACGTGGTGGCGGCGCACAGGTGGGTCGGCCAGGGGGCAGTCCATGCCTCGCAGGGTTTCGGTTGCCATCACGTTGTGTATTTCAGTGGCGCCGCACCGCCACTGTCTCAAGTGTGGTCGACGCGGCAAGACGAAGACGTTCGATCGGCAGTTGCGCCACGTGGAGGCGCGCGGCGGTTCTGTTCTTCAGCGGCGGTGGGCGGACGCTCCAATCGGGGCGGAACATCGTTGGGCCGGGCTGTCGTCCTGACCTGGTTGCAGGCGTCTTCAATCGTGGTGGCAGAGGTACACTCAGGTGGGTGGCGGTGGACGTTGTTTTTCGTGTTGGAAGGGCGTAATGGAGGGATGCGATGGCGATGGCCCTGCTGTGCTGTCGACGACGGAGAAGACAGCTGTCCCGGTGGCTGCGGTTGCCGTCGTCCGTCGTTTCCAAGTAGAGAGTGCGGCCGGGCGCAAGAAGGCAGCGCATTCGAGGCGGCGGCAGAGGCTTCTGCTGCAGAGGGTGTTGGACGCCCCGGACTGCATCACCACTTCCGAGGCCGTGGTTCAGCTGTGCGCTACAATCGGGTGCGGTTTGCTTCCTCGGGCGACGCCACGTTGGTGGATGAGGCGGAGAGCTGGCGGGACTTGGGAGGATTTGCGGGTGTGCGATGACGCGACAGACGAYTACTTCCRGGAAAAGCTCCGCATGTCCAGGAGAGTGTTCATGGAGATCAGCGAAGCCTGTGCGCCTCATGTGCAGCGGCAGGTGACGTTTTACAGGGAGCCACTCCAGCCGGAGCAGATCGTCTCGTATGCGCTGTATAGTTGGGCTACAGGAGAGTCTTACGAGAACATCACATCATCCTTCGGCATGGGCCGGACTTCCGAAGTTCGAGCCGTGCACGATGTGACAGCCGCTACATTGAGGGTGTACGGGGACAAGATATCGTGGCCGACGGGGGTGCAGAAACACGTCGTGCTACGGGCGTTTCTGGACAAGGGCTTTCCAAACTGCCATGGCGCAGTTGACTGGACACACATCTACGTGGACAAACCGGCGAACGCGCCGACCGAGAGCTACTTCGACCGCAAGCACCGTTTCTCCGTCATTGCGCAGGTGGTGGTGGACCTGGATCTGCGCGTGCTTGACGTGTTCGTTGGATATCCGGGGAGCTCCACGACATTAGGGTGATCCAGCTGTCAAGTCTGTCGAGGCGCGCGGAAGAGGGCTTGCTGTTTCGTGGGCCGTCTGTCACGCTGTCGGGAGGGGTGAGGACGAACGGATACATCTTGGGCGACAACGGGTATCCTCCTTCTGAATGGGTAGTGGTGCCATACGGAGGAATCAATCAGCACCCGCACGAGGAAAGGTTCGACACGAAGCAGAAGGTCGCAAGAGGGGCCGTGGAGAGGGCGTTCGGGAGGTTGAAGGGGATGTGGAGGCTCTTCCTGCGGACGCACAAGACGAACCTCGACAGTCTGCCGCAGCAGTTCACGGCAGTCTTCATTCTCCACAACATCCTGCTTGATGCAAGTATCGAGTTCGAGGAGAATTTGTTATGGGAGGTCGACGTGAACGGGGTGAGGCGTCGAGTGGACCTGGGGATTCATCGCCCCCCGCAGCCAGTGTCGATGTTGACTTCGACGTGCGAGGCTCACGCGCTCCGCAATGCGCTGGCGGAGCGAATGAAACACATGTGATCCTGCCTACCGCCTGCCTGTTTGTCCCGTTCAAGTCGTGTTCCGCCATCGTCGATTGACAGCGCTTGCGTCTTCCGCTTACGCGCTGGATTGCTTCAGAGGGTTTGCCGTCGCGGACGGGTTCTTTTTAGGTGTTTGTTGTTGTAGTCGACGGCAGACTTCTTGTCCAGTCCGTCGAGCATTGGGAGTGACGCGGCTTCACTGTTGTTGTAGTCGTGGTAACGGTGGTCTGTTTGTTTTTTGGCTCTTCATTGTTGTTGTAGCCGACGAAATGGTTTTCCCGCGC
>BFEA01000071.1:2339780-2361387 GCA_003427395.1 Chara braunii | reverse complement strand
TTTTTTCCTTGAACTTGAACGCTGAGTGTTTTTCATGATGTTTGTGTATGGACGTTTTGGTGCGTCTGACTGCTATTCTTATTTCGAAGGAACATGTTTTTGTTTTTACTACATGGAACGTCTGTTGTGCATGTCGTCTGCGCTTCTCTGCGTTTGTTAAATGCACTCGGAAAAGCTTCATTGTTGCACTAACGACTCACATGCATCGACAAAGAAAAGAAAGAAGAACTCACGATAGATGTGTTTATCCAGCAACTGCGCGGTGACCTTTCTTTCAGTAGGTTTTTTTTTTTTTTTTTTTTTTTTTTTTTTTTTTTTTTTTTCCGCTTTCTTCCGCTGCGCGCGATCATCAGGATTTCGCGATGGCATCAGGAACGGAAACACGGGCACCAAGCATAAAAAGATGACAATGAAAGTGTGTGTATAGGTCCCTGCCTCTTTTCCTTGTTATCTTTTCTCAGGTGTCGGCGATGATAATGATGCCGCGATTCCTAAGATCGAATGAAGGGCCGCATACATAACAAGATGTGGACGAGAATACGATGCCCATTAACGCGTGCGTCACATGATAAAACCACACAGAAGACAAGAAAAGCATGACTGCGTATGCAATCTTAAGCATGCAAACACATGCCATCGAAACACAAACATAAATTTGAGAAAATTCATTGAACAACAAAGCAATTTTCGGGCGGCGATTTCCCGTTGATCCTGACTATCGACCCTTGAAGCGTCACGCACAATACACGGACTGCTCCTGCCATCTACGTACATTTCAACGGTGTCATCCACCGAGCCAAGAAACCCTATTGAGGAGCAAAAGTACAAAGTGCGCTCCAATCACAAAATAAAAAACAGAAAAAAAAAGGAAAACATCGTTCACAACACATGCACCACGACGACATCTGCTAACGTCGGCACTCCCAGACCTCAAACCGAAGCTGAGATGTACGAGCCCTGCGTCATAACCAACCGGGGCCCGCCCCTCCAGCAGATCAGTGTACGTCGGCGTCGAGGTCTGTCTGTACAGCTGGCTCCCCATCCAATCTTGCGTCGAACCGCTGCCCAGAGGAACCGTTGATGATCAGGGGTCGTCGCCGTCGTCGTCACTCGGAGGCAACGGAATCTCGTGGGACGGCAGGTGGCTGTACAACGTTGGGTCGTACGGCCGCTTGCCGCCTTCCGCAGTGCTGCAACGCTGACGTGACGCCCCCCCAGCCCCTACGGACAGCGTGGTCTTCGTTTGTAGCTTCTCCATCTTCCTGGCCGTCTTCGGCGTTCGCCGCGTCTGTTTCCTCCCAGGGACGCGACCGAGGATGCAGATATGAAAGACGACAACGACAAGCAGCAGCACAACGACAAGCAGCATCAAAGGCAGCCTGCGGCACAGGTCAACCATGAAGGACAGGACACGCACTTGCGTTGTCGCGATTGCGGCGACCGGAGACACACGTTGCGCGAGGGAAGACGCCAACGTTCGAAATTGCTGCAAGCACCGGCTGGGGGTGGACGCTTAAAAAATCCGTATTTTCGACCGTTGGGTAGCCCGCGGGAATGCCACGATCCCTCCAGGAGCCGGTCGAAAACGTCCGATGCTCGCCACAGCACCGCCGTGGGAACCGACAGGGCCGTACCGCCAATCCCCGCCAACGGTAAAAAGACGAGGCCGTTGGTGGACGTTTTGGACGTCGGCGGCTCGCGATGTCCGTCTTCTAGCCGGTGGACCACCACTGGACCACCTTCGACCACCATTTTCCCTTCTGGACTCGTCGCCGACAACCCGATAATCGCGGATCCTCGGGCTTCAAGGGACCTCGCGAGGTCCCTTGGAGCCGAGGACGATTTGGCTGGGAAATCCTCGGAGCCCGAGGATTTGTCCTCGGAGTGTTTTCACATTTCTGTTCCGAAAATTGGCTCCGATGACAGGTGGAACGACGACGGAATCCTCGGAATCGCGTCCCCGAGGAGTGTCGAATCACGCCCAAAGTGGAATAGGGAAAGTAAAGGAAGACTGAGGAAGCAAGTATCCATTGAAGTAAAAACAGAAGTCAACGGCTGGTTGACTGGATCAATGGGAGTCAGAGACATTCAGAAAAATCGTCCACAATTGCATCAATGTTGACGTCATAACAGGAGCAGACTGCGTGATGGTATCTATTGTGTGGAAGGAAAAATAGTAGAATCATAATCCTGGTAAGGAGGAGTAGACAGGCCTGATGTACGGAGGCGCATCACCTCGGTTGGGGTAATAAGCTGGGAAAGGGGAAGTTCGGAAGTAAGAGAGATTAGGGTGATGGCAGTGATAAGCAATATGAGACCAGCTGAAAGTAGTGGGAGGCAAGACGTGGCCTAATGTCATCTGCATCCAAGAAACTCACCTAATGGACAAACCGGAACACCATCGGGCCCACAAAACAGTTTGGCCCCACCAGGCCTACAGGGCGCACGCCAAGACACCGGGTTCGGCAGGGGTAGCGATCTGGATCCCGCCAGGATCTCGTTTAGAGGTGGTAAATTGGGTAGCAGACGAGGAACAGGGGAGGTGGGTGTCGATTCTCGAAATGCTGGAGTTGGTATTAATTAGCATCATGTGTATTTATGCCCCCAACACAGCAACAGAAAGGGTGTCTTTCTTCACCCATCTTCAGATACTCGCACCACATGGAGTTCCATTAGTCATCGCTGGCGATTTTAACGCAGCGCCGGACAGAGGGATGGATCGATGGGGATCCCGCGACCCCTGTCCAGACCTTTGTAAAGCCCTGGGCCTGGTGGACGCTTTCAGACTTCTACATCCGACTGCAAAGACCTACACTTGTCATCGCACCAATGATCAGTTTCCTTGTGCTCATCAAAACGGACAAATGCATCTCTTCTTAAGTTTCTTTATGCAAGGCCAGTTTTCTTGTGCTCATCAAAACGGCAAATGCATCTCTTTTTGTCATGTGCGCCTGTTCCCCCAATTATGAAAGAATGGCCTGCGGACCAGGATCAAAATGTTTAGACAAGAAATCATGAAGGTCCCTCTTAAAAGTTTTGTCCCCGACCCTTTGGTATTCTACATACGTTGACCAGCCCCTCAATGTAACTCCCCCATATTGATCTTGCCCAATAGGTGAGAGCCCAATTTCCCATTTGCCTCCCTTCTTTCGTACTGGAATGATGAGGTTACCTTTTAAGTTCAACGGTCTGACTGCTTGTCCTTTTTCCAAAATCTGACGCATCTTCAGTTTTTTACTAGAGTCTTTCGAGACTGGATTAGGAACAGAGACTATGTCTTCCTGAGACTGTTGTTTCTGTTTCTGGTCCTGTGACAACAATTGTTGCTCCCCTATATTCCTCAGGGAAAGACCGTCTTTCAAACCTTCCCTCTGTGGCACCCCTCCCTCCCCTCCCATCCCCTTTTCCTTCTGTCTTTTACCTCCACTGTCCTGTTTCAACCCTGATATCAGAGGAGGAGAAAGGATCGACCGAGAAACCATCTCCTCCAAGTTGGCAGATCCTACCCCTGCTTCCGGATCCTGCTCAACGCCTAATCCCTCTTTCCATTGTTGAGAAAGTGCACTCTGGGTCGCCTCCTGATGTACCATGTCCCGAGGAACTAGGACAACTGTTGCAACTATCTCTCCCTAAATATCCTTATTTACTCCTGAGGGGGGGATGGAAAAGTTTTTCCACCACTTGCAGCATATACTAACTCACTACATTCCATTGCGCACCTGGTGGCAGGCCCGTCAACAGTAGCTCTCTCAAACTAAAACTGTTGTTCAATATTACAATCAATTGGACATATGACTCGTCCCAAAATTCAACTGTGGTTGATCCAAACTTGTTTTTTAATTGTTGAACTATCCAATCAGCTAGTTGAGTCATTTTCTGATCCAGTGGGATGTTTGCTTGATCCTCCCCTGAGTTTTGCGGAGAATCTGTCATAGGAATGTCATTTAGTTCCTGTTGTGAGTCAACATTCATTGGAGCAGGTCCAAAGGCGTCCCTAAAAGGGTCATTTTGTTGCGTATTTTCTACACGGGAGCTTTCCCCCATCTTCTTGGTAACCTCATGGACCTGCCTGAGCAGAATCTCACTGCATTCCTTCATGACACTTGTTATATGATGTTCAACCATACTTGCGGCGCATTTGTGAGGCGCACGATGCGGTGCGCTGCGCCATGCGGACTGCGTGAATGTGCGCACGAGGTGCGCCGTGCGCGCAGCGCATGGGGATGCGCTACCCCTGCGAGGTGCGCACTGTGCGCCATGCCTCTTTTTTTTTCTTTTTCTTTTTTGAGCCATGCCTCTTTTCGGCGTGTGTATGTGTGTGTGTGTGTGTGTGTGTGTGAGAGAGAGAGAGAGAGAGAGAGAGAGAGAGAGAGAGAGAGAGAGAGAGGAAACCGTGTGCTGACACTATCTGACCGAAGAAACCGCCCTTATCAACGGGCAACATGAATCCGGAAGCGGGGCGACATGCACAAAAGACGAAAAATATGGCCGTGTATCTTTCCATGTTCTGGTGGAAGATTCATTCATACGTTGGGTGGTGGAGAGCGAAGGGCCGATGAATCAGGTAAGCACGTAACGTATCTCTGGAACCTTTTTTTTTTGTTTTGGAGAATCTCTGAACAAATGAGACTGAATCTTCCGCTTGAACATGGAAAGATACATTGCCATATATGGGCCTCGTTGCACTACTCTGGAAATGTGCAAAACGAGAGTGAATCTTGCGCTAGAATATGGAAATATACACTGCCAATATTTTTATCTTGTTGTGCATGTCGAGAGTTGTGCAGCGAGCCCGTTGGTGAACATTACCGTTGAGGTTTCGGGCTTCACTCGTGCAAAGAATTTCTGATGTTCTTCCTTTACGTTTTTTTATTTTATTTTATTAAAAAAAACAAATTCCAAGAAAATCGGTTGTCAGTTCCGTCGTTTTCTACTTCAGAAGTAATAAGAAGAGATCGTTTTGAGAGATCGCGACCCTCATCGTGACTGAATCTGGCCTGCAAGAACCCTACCATACAGATTGCACTTACCGTTGAGGTTCTGACAGGTTGGACACGTCGGGCGACACTCATGCAAAGGAATTCTGATTTTCTTCCCTTACATTTTTTTTTTTTTATTAAAAAAGAAAATTCCAGGAAAAACGGTTGTCAGTTCTGCCATTTTCTACTTCAGAAGTAATCAGAAGAGAACGTTTTGAGAGATCGCGACCCTCATCATGACTGAATCTGGCCTGCAAGAACCCTACCATACAGACTGCAATACACATAGAGTGTTACCCCGACTACAGGTTACTAAAAGCTTTCAGGCCAACGCGCGGCCTTCAAAAAAAAATTGGCTGCCCGTTTCTTATTTTACGTGAGCAGGGGGCCGGGTCTACTACCACCCCTCACAACTTTTTTTTTTTTTTTTGACCCCCATTTTTGGAGGTGCGCCGCATGCAGTGCGCACGCGTCGTGCGGAAAGCACAGTGCGGCGCACGTGCGCAGTACAACGCATCGCGATGCGCCGCAAGTATGTGTTCAACGGATCCCTGAGGCATACCTAGCAAGTGTTTACCAGTCCCCTCATTCCTTCTTTTAACCATCATTGACTTTTTTTTGTTATTACTTTTTTTCTTTGGTCTCCTCCTTTTCGTGCGCACCAACAACTATTTTGTGGTTTGTACCTGACCCTTCCCCGATTCAGGATCTTCCGCACCTTCTAAGCCTTGCTCCATCTGCGCCACCTGTTTGGACTGTGTCAACCCCTGATTAGGTTCTCCTAACAAGAGTGAAGCTATCGTGTCTGCTGCAGTGGTCATTATAGCAATTTGTAGGCCGCCCGGTGGTATATCGGCACCAGATCCCTGAATATAATTCCTAGGATCAGGTTGGACGGGACCTATGGAAACTTGACCCATTCCACCCTCTGCGCCTGTCGGCTGTGATGTCGGCTGCAGGGCAGCCGCCACGGAAGAGATGTTGGTGGGACTACCTCCTGTGATAGGAACTGTCTTGACGGGTGCCTCCGGCGGAGTCCAGCTATCTGGGGGCCAGATATTTCCCACATCCATCCTTTGGAAGCCCCTCCCTTGAAGGAACCTTCAATATAGACCCATCCTTCATGACCTGGATCCACAGTGCGCCATAAATTTGCTTTAAAGGGATCCCGAATCAAACGTCATGTCGCCTTTTGACGACGCGCAGGATTCTGGGAGCAGAATGAATCGGAACTAAGGTGATCATACGCCTTGCAACGAAAACACCAAGGCCTTAGTTTATGTGTCGTATGTATGTGATAGTTTTTTCCCCTAATCCTGTATGGAATGACATCATCCAAATTAAAAGGTTGATGAGAGGGATGATCCAGTGCCAACATCAAATCGTCGTCACGTCTCGGTGCGTATGCTAGCAATGGATCAATAAAATCTACAATATCATACAGCTCCCAAAAATCATGAATAAAGGTTGCTTGAATCTCGATTGGGATGTGAAGGAATTCAAACTAATAGAGTTCCTCCATCATCTGTCGTCGCCTCTCATCTGGCCCTTGCTTCTGTGGTGACCAGGGGTAGATCCGAACTTCGGACCGGTCGCACCGTAATTTCTTCCAATCATCTATCATCTTTTTAGTCGTCACATGTAAACTTAAAACTGTAAAGACTGTGGCAGAGAACGACATAATTAACAAATCTTCATATGCAGTCTCTTGACTACTTTTCAAAACTGCAAGACGTTTGCCAATCCATTTGATTTTCTCATTTGTTGATTTATATGTTGCGTCATCATGAAAACCCAGTTGTTAGCATGCATCTGATAGATGGCATTTCTTTCTGTTAATTTCTGGGACGTTTTTACCATGGATTTCTTCCCCCTAGACACTACTACTTTATTTTCCGAGGGGCTAATGAGTTTCGACAGGAAAAAAACATGCGCCGTAGGCAGATTAGTCAGAGGGATTTGGAGAGGACGAGATTGCACTCTTGAGCGCTTTACTTCTAGGGATTTTGCATGGAAAGGTCCTTTGGCTTTTTGTAGCCAGGAAGATGAAGAGAACCCCGGAGAAATAGATGACAGGATTTGGGCCCATGTCACCCGAAAGTGATTGTTCCCCTGTGTTATTCAAGTTGCCCTTCCTCTTCTCTGCCTCCAACTTTCCATTCTCTCCATTCCCGTCTCTTACTACCCACCTCCCCTCCCCTCCACCCCTCCATCCTCCTCCCCTGCCTCCTCCCAACCTGCCACCTTGACTTCCCTTATCTCCATCCTCTTTTCTTCTCCCCTTTCCTCCTCCTCCATCTCCTGCTCTCACCCCCCCATCTTGAAGTAATGGAAACTCCCTTGTTTCCAACATTTAAATATCCTGGAACTACCCTTCCCTCCTTTCCCTTATATCATTTGCCATCATTGATGTATCCTTGTCGACCGATTGAAGTACTCCTCCTCCATTTTGCCCCTCCAAAAGTACCAAACTCCTCATCACATCCTTATATGTTGCATTCCTCCTCTGTTCGTATTGAGGGTGTCCTCAGTTCATCAGGGAGATATAGTGGGTTCAATGACATGAAACTTTCATAATTAGTATGCATGCATATCATACCCTGCCCTATATTAGTGACCAGGAGCGAAGCCATCGGAGAAACTTGAAAGGTAGAGATATTGGTCCTGGTCCCTTCAACAGGGAATGTCTGATTCTGCTGTCGACGCTCTTCTTCTGTGAGAATTTCCTCATCAGGGATGGATTGAGTTGATTCAACCGAAAGAGGTTATTTCAGACGTGAATATAACACCGTCTTCATTGTGTATGTTTTGCTGCTATGTGTCTCATCGCCCCTCGGAACATCAACATCGAATCCACCTGTTTATGGATTCTTTGATTGAGTCACTCGCTGCATACTGACCATTTTACCCTTAACAAAACAAAGAGTAAATTTTTTTAGTGCACCTTTTCCTCCTAATTACAGAATTAATTAATTAATAAGAAATTTCCCCTCAGGACTGGCTGGAGAAACCTGCACAATAACCGAGAGGTCAGATAGTGAGGGGAAAGGCAGGTCGAAAAAGAGGAAGGGGGATGCACTTCACTTTCTGCCCGTTTGCTGTTGATTTACATCATCTCTCCTGCTTGAATGTGATTTAGCAGCATCTTTCCCTTTCTTCAATGACCCACCCCACTAGCAACGACCCATTCCGTAGCTCCCCAAGTTTGCTGCAGCGGCTGGACTCGAAAAGCGTCTCCCTCCGTTCCCTCCGTTACCTCCGTTCCTTTTCTCTGAGTTTCGCCAACTTGGCATGAGTGCCAACGTGGCTCCTGGACGTCAATGTGAAGTGCAACACTCACGAGCAGCGCCAACGTGGCTCCGACGTTTAATAGCAGCGCTCATCACACACAAGTCCAAAATGGCATGATCGCCAACGTGACATGAGCACCAACATGAATCCCCGCTACCAACCAACGTGGCTCCAGCGCTCACGAGCAACTCTCATCACTCTCGAGTCCAGTGTGGTACAAGCGCAAACATGACGACACTGACGAGCCGTGCCAACATGGCTCCCTCGCTCACGAGCAGCGCTTACGAACCGGAGCAGCCAACGTTGCCAGCCCTCTCCTGGAGACTGGCATCTCAGGAACACATTACTCTCACTATATACACGGTACTCTTTATATCTCAGTAGTTATCCTTTCAAAAGTATCCTCCTGCTTGCTCCAACCCAACACTCTTCCCATGAGCTTGAGATGATTTTACATGTCATAATTCATCCAAGCTAACTAGGACAAAAAGATTCAGACTAAAGCCGTGATTCTCTCAGTCGAATCTGTATCTCCGCAAACCTTCTGCGGCAGATGGACTCGAACAATGTTTCCCTCCGTTCCCTCCCTTCCTTTTTTCTAGATCATCACCAAGTTAGCATGAGCACCAACGTGGCTCACAAGGCTCGCCTCCAACAGCGCCAACGTGGCTCCAACGCTCATTACTCACGAGTCCAGCATGGCATGACAGCATTCATAAACCAACTTGGCATGAGCGTCAACGTGTCATGAGCACCCTGAAACCCTTAATTCAACAGCGTCAACGTGGCTCCAGCGCTCACGTTGCACCGCTATCATATCGGCATGAGCACCAATGTGGCTCACAAGGCTTGCCTCCAACAGCGCCAACGTGCCTCCAGCGCTAACGAGCAGCGCTCATTACTCACGAGTCCATCATACGAACTTGGCATGAGCGCCAACGTGGCATGAGCGTCTTTTTTCCTTCTTCTTCTTCCTCTTCTCCTTCTTCTTTGTTTTTTTCCTCCTTCTTATTCCGACTCTTCGTTTCTTCTTCTCCTTTTGTTTCTTCTTCTTCTTCTTCTTCTTTTTCTTTGTTTGTTTCCTTCTTGTTTTTTATGTTCTTGTTCTTCTTGTTCTTGTTCTTGTTCTTGTTCTTCTGTCGTGCTGATTTTTTTATTTCTTCTTCTTCTTCTTCTACTTCTTCTTCTTTTTTCTTTTTTTTTTTTCTTCTTCTCATTCTTTTTCTACTTCTTCTTCTTCTTTTTTTTTTCCTTCTTCTTCTCTTCTTCTTCTTCTTCTTCTTCTTCTTCTTTTGCCGCAATGAAACACACATACGCACACACACAGGGATATATAATATATATATATATACACAGAGAGAGAGTTCGACGGGAAGAATTGTGCAGTGTCGAAACAGATATCATCAAGAATTGAACATCCACGAACAAATACTGGATTATGAACTCCAAGACAATCCAGATGATAGGAACTCGGTAGACATTCAAGAATTTAGGAAAAAACTTCTTACCTTTGCTCAACAACGTTGGCAGGGCTTTTTGCTGCGGGAAAAATTAACTAATATTATGACAGAAGGTCAAATGGATTTTTTTTTTTTTGCATTGGAAAAAACACGTTATAGACATACATGTATTTAATGTTTCATGGATGATCTCGATCCCTCTGGACTTTTTCTTATTGCTGTCATCAATTGGTCTGCATTACCGCGCACTGATTAAGCGCGGGGTCGGAGCTCAATTTTTTGAGCTCCACTCAATCCCGCGCTCAAAAGCGCTTGAGCGAGCTTTGAGCTCGCGCGGGAACATTGTTTTCCCTGCAAAATAATAAGCAAAAAACAAAACAAAAAATGCAGGGTTGTAGATATTTTTGAGATCTACAACCCTATGCTTTGTATTTTATTTTTTTCATTTTTTAAAAATCAAAAACATAAAAGAAAGAAAAAAAAACAATATGAAATGGGTGGGTTTTCTTTTTTTCACAAAGATTTTCTTGCAGGCAAAAAATTAACAAAATAAATAATGAAGAATACAGTCTTGTACAGGGTTGTCGACGTTCAGGACGGGCCGAACGCCCGAACCCGAACGCCCGAATGTAGGGGACCCCTTCGGAAGGCGTTCGGCCGTTTAGGCCGAACGCGGACCAAAAAAACAAAAAACAAAAAAAAAAACAAAGTTTTCAAAAACTTCCGAAAAATAAATATGTTATGGAGAACAATAAACTAAACAACATTTGCCCGGGTACTATATCCAAATTCTTCTTCAAATTTGAATTAAAAATCAAATACAAAAAATAAACACTATGATAAAAATAAGAAAAAAAAAATAAAAAATTAAAATGAGTGAGTGTGCCAGCACCTTTTCGACACCGCCATCTTTGCCGATTTTAAATTATTTTTTCGCATTGATAAATGCCCTGAAAATTTACAGATATGTAGTTTACATAATTAATAACTCATTAAAAAAATTTCAAAAAATAATAATTTTTCTTAGGCCCCGAAATAAAGTGAAAACAAAAAGTTAAAAGTGAAAAAAAAAACAAAATAGTGCGTGGGCGAGCACGTTTGACACCCCGATCTTTGACGATTTTTAATGTTGTTTTGGCTCAGCAGAATGGCTTCAAAATTTATAGGCGTGTAGGTTACATCATAGAGAAATCACAAAAAAACATTCAGAAACAAAAACGTATTTTTAGGCCCTGAAATGTTTTTTGGCGGGGGCCGAACCTAGAGGTGTTCGGCCCCCGAACCGGACCCCGAACGCCCGAACGTTCGGGGGCCAGCCCGGGGGCCCCCGAACATTCGGTCAGGTAACCCTGGTCTCGAAGATATTTTGGAGATCTACGACCCCATATTTTTTATTGTATTTTTTTGAAGTTCCTATATATTTAAAAAATAAAAAATATAAAAAGAAAAAAAAGAGATACTCACAGACCCCGCCCAGGCCGGGCCTGCCCACACATACACACATGAACATACACGCACACAAGGGCACACACAGACACATACACACACACACATACACATAGACACACACACACACACACACACACATATACACAGAGAGAGAGAGAGACCACCTTCCCCACCCAGGCCCCCCTCAAAAAAACAATCACCCCCAACCACCCAACTTTTTTTTTCTGCGCAACCCCTCCCACGACATCCCTTGCCTTTGCGCAACCCCATAACGCACGTGCACACTTTTTTTGACGAACACGCGCGCCTCAAAACAATTTGAGCACGTTAGAGCGCGGGAGGGGGGTCTTTAAGCGCGCGCACTCGCGCTCACGAGCGCTTAGACGGTTTCATAGCAACTAGTAGCTTGAAAATATTATACACATTTTTTAAGGATGTTTTCACTTCCTCCAAGGATCTGGAGAATACGGAAGAGGATGATTTGACCATTGATCATTTTGTTATCCCCTTGTTATAAAAACTTACTACTATTCAAAGAGAACATTTGGAGATACATTTTACGAAAGAGAAGATTTGAACGACATTGGTACAGATTGAAGAGGGTAAAACATCAGGCATCGATGGTCTTCCCAAAGAATTTCAGGAAACCATGTGGCCCACTTTCTCTTCAAAATTAAGAGGAGATTTAACCAAAGCATTAACCAATCGTCGTATTCCAATAATGACTGACATTATTCACCCGTCTCAGACAAGGTTAAAAAAGGGTAGACATATTCAAGACAACATTCTTTTCATCAATGAATTTGTTAAACTCACGCACCAATCTAAGCAAAATGCAGCGTTTGTATTTATAGATTTTGAAAAAGCTTATAATCATGTGGATTGATGCTTTCTATATGCTTGCTTACAAAAAATGAATTTTTGTCATAACCTGAGACATTGGGTGAGTATTCTCCATTCCAGTACTACCACGTGTGTCCAAAGTAATGACCTGCTCTCCCCAGAAATCAGACTTCAGAGGTCGATCAGACGAGGGGACCTTCTAGCATCCTTATTGTTTCTTATAATTACGGAGGCTCTCGGAGTCAAGCTCATAACAAATCCTAATTTTAAACGTCCACAAAATTATGAAATATCTGAAGAAGTTATCCCTATTAGTTTGAAGTTTGCATATGATCTTACCATTATGTTGGTTTCTATGTCTAATATGGAGGAAATCAAATCCTTGATGGATATGTTTTCTCTAGTAGCAGATATGGTCGTCAAACTACCCCTATTAGTTCGATGTTTGCGTATGATGTTACCATTATGATGGAGACTTCCATGTCTAATATGAAAAAAATCAAATCCTTGATCCATATGTTTTCTCTAGTATGAGATATGATAGTCAATTGGGGAAGCAAGACGACGGGATGGTGGATACACTCCAATGGGGTATGCCCACCTGAACAACCAAGGGTTAGTTGGGTTCTGTTGGATGCGCCAGACAGATATCTAGGGGTGTCCATCACTGCGTAAGGAAAATCAGCAATTAACGAGGAATGAATATCCAGACCCGCTTTAAACAAGATGGGTCAGTGAAAGACTCGACTTACGTCCCTATTTGGAAGAGCATTGATTATCAATAATGTAATTATTGCATCGACCTGGTACAAAGTCATCACTTTGATCAATAAATCGACTAAAAAAAAGCTCCAGAGGCAGGTATCTTGTGGAGAGGCAACCACGACCAAAACAAAGTCATTCCACGAGTAGTTTGACTTTCCATCATACAACCCAGAGCAAAGGGGGGCTTAGGTATATTGGATCTCACTCTTCAAAATAAGGTTCTCTCACTGCAATGGGTAAAAAAGTTTATCATGTCTATGGATAAACCTTGGAAACGGATGACTTTATATGAAATTAGGAGACTAACCCTACAATCTACTGAGGACACACACCCCCTCACTTGAATTGGGGACCGGTATTCGAGCATACCGAGAGAAGAGATTCAGTTACAGGAAGAAGGGAATAGAGGGGCAATTAGACACAATTTAAGGATGGACAGTCTATGGGTGTCTTTATTCCAAACCTAAAGATAGTTACCCTTGCCTAACAAGTCATTTCCCTCTCGGTATGAGGAAGTCTTACATCAACCATTTTTTTGTAATCACTGGATTACAGACAACACAAGGTGCATTTTAAATAGTTCGACCCCCTTTTGGTCTATATGGGTTAAAAGAGGGGTGATGCACAATAAAAAAATTTGGGATACAACTAAGAGAGATTGAAAATCCTTAGAGCAGTTGAAGCACGTCCTCAAATATGCCCATCAGCTCTCTGATGGGTTGGATCAAATCATATTATCAATTCCGTTAGATTGGGTCTGCACTCTGAAGAAAGGTCTTATCTTGAATAGGGGGATTGGTTGGTTGGGTTCTTGCCTAGTGAAGACAACCAAATAGGCCAGATTGTTCACCTACTCCTTGAGGGTGTTTTCGTCAGTATTTTATTGATATGAAGGGACTATATATTTTGACTTCTATGAAAAACAAGGTTATTTGTTCCGCTCTTGATTGTATTCACAAGATTAGAGTCCTCCATCTACCCTCCACACAGGGTTGGAGGGCGTTTCACCCAAAATTACCCATACCTCAGCTCCATTTTGATCCCACGAAATGAGTCTGGCAAACTAGCAAAAGAAGGAAACCACGTTATCTTCACACACTCTTAGTTAAAATAGCGTTCATGATGTTTTGGTCGAAAGTGGACTAACGGTTATATTGTATGAGACGTGAATCAGACATCTCAATATTGACATAAACAAAATCAGACATATTAAGTTCTTCAAATATAGCAAGAGAAGGTCAGCCAAGTTTACTTCCTTACAATGTCAAATTGCACATCGTTATCTGCCGACGAATGATTGGTTGAAAGACCAATCGACATTGGAACAAAGAGGTCTTACATTTCCCTGTTGTAATTTTGTCTATCAGCCTTTTCGAATTGGAAAGTCGTAGAAACAATTAAGCATATGTTTATGCAATGTGTACGATCAATTTTGCCTTGGAAAATATGATAATGTATCTGGAGGGGCTTAACAGATTTTGAGTGACCCTAGGATTTTAATGGGTATCTTACTAGGTCATTGGGATCCTCTAGATCAACATTTATCCAACTTTCCACAAAATTTGTTTGAAATAGGTCGCAAGGCAATCCTGTGGACACTCTGGTATAAAAGATGTGTGAGGGAAAGAGAAGACGTAACCTTGGAGGAGTCTAATATAGTGAAATTAATCACCAACTTTATACAGGTACAATGGAAGAACCTCAAATCTAAATCGTTCAAGTTTCAGCAAAAGAAAGATATACAACAAGCAATACAACAATTTACTCGGGACTGACTGAAGGGATCATCAGGGAGGGTTTTGGCTGAGTTACTATGACCAGGAAGGGAGGACACTAGATTATCTTTCAAGAAATATTTCCAACTCATCCTTAAGGACTGGTTCACACTTCAGTCATGAGCAACAATAAGATCCCCATATTGCTTCTCATACCCTTTTCCTCCCTCAGAGCTTGTTTTAGTAGATATTCAATAGTTTGTTTGTTTTTGTTTTGTTTTTTTTTTGGGGGAGGGGGAAGAGGGAGGGGGGGAGGGGGGGGCGAGGGATGATCTTTTATTTTTTTGTCTCATGCTAGGAGAATGATTACAATTTTTTTAATGTCCCATGGAGTGATGAGTGACTACCGTCTTAACCCGAAAACAAGGTGCGTACCTTATATTCAAGTTACCTGCAAAAAACGGGTTCTAAGAAATTGCAGTTAAATTTTTGAATAGAAGGTACCCTCGAATACAAGGTATGCACCACGTATTCGAATACAAGATACGTACCTTGTATTCGGGGTGTGCATTGTAACTGTCACGTCTCTCTCTCTCTCTCTCTTTGTATATATATATATATATATATATATATCCCTATCTATCTATCTATCTATCTATCTATCTATCTATCTATCTATCTATCTATCTCGTGTGCGTTGTCGGTGCGTTGTCGGTGCGAATACCCTTACAAGGGTATCCTCCGTAGTTTTTGCAAGCGAAAAAAAATAAGTTTGGTTTAAGGTTTAAGTATACCGTGTGAGACGTAGCGGTGTCTGATGTTTACATTGACTGAATGGTTGACTAGAATAGAGAGTGCGTGGGCGTGCAGGCTTGAGGCGCGCATGATCCTTTTACTCGTTGATGATTGAAGAGTCGGCGTGGTCGCCGGCCAGATTCTTTTGTTCTAGGACTAAAGGGATGTCTGATGATTGCAATGTTTGAAGCTCGATATGTGCATACGTACAGAGAAACGACACCGACAACAATATGGCTGCGAGATGTTTCGGTAGATTCGTGCGCCACGCGGTATTCGTTTAAATAGGTGTCCGCTAGTAAGAGGCTCAACCTTGGGCGTAGCATTATTGGGTACGGTGTCAGAATCTCAACTGGGAGATTCGGGGATCGAAGCTAGCGAGCGGCAACGCAGGGGTATTGAAGCAGGGTGAAGATACCGAGGGGTTGAGGGCCCGACAGGACTATCCCTCTTGGTTTTGTTGTCAGCGGAAAATGAGTAGTACTAGTGACTCATTTTTCCCGTCCGTTGTTTTCCGGCATTTATGTTTTCCTAAATATGTTATTATTTTTGCTACCGTTATTATTTTATTTCTTGTATGTCTCGGCGGTCCTTTGATCGGACGCAGCATCGGATTTAAAGAACGTTGACCAGACTGACGAGCCAGCTCAGGCAGTGTAGATTTTGACTTTTTAAGCTACGCATCGAGGCCGTCGAGGCCGTCGAGGACCTTGAGTACGCACCTCTTGTGGCAAGCCCGTTCGGGTTTCCGCGTGCTAAAAAGGCTGGTAAGATTCCCCTACCCTGTCCGTCTTGAAACGCAGACCGAGAAGTCAAGCGTGCATGCAAACGGGTGGGTGATTAGCCCATGAGGCAGGGCAAACCAGAGTGGCGGGAGCCTTCTGCAAGAGGCATAGTCCGTTTCCCGCGGACTGTCGTGAGTAATGAGGGTCGAGCATGAGCTTGCCCGCTGGAACTTGAAAGGGGCAGGCTGCAGTTCAGGGCGTTGTGGGGAGGTCGTCGTGCCAGCTGTTCCCATGGGACTCCTCCCTAGTGGGACGGTCTTCAAAGTTCTCATTTGAATATTTGCTACTACCACCAAGATCATCAAAGTTTCACCTAGGCCCACGTTTTAGGCCCAGTAGCAGATATGCGCCCTCCTGCTCTTAATGGGAGTTGGATGAGCCACGGCGGCTGTGAGTGGGTCGCATGTTTCAGCCCCATCCGTTTTCGGGGCTGATTGAATTAGCAAGTGAGTTGCTACACAATCCCTAGCGGATTCTGACTTCCATGACCGTTGTCCGGTTGACTGGGCTGCCGTACAGTGGGCGCCGGCTGGGGCCGAAGGCACTATAGCAAGGCTCACGGTGCTGCTGCTGCACGCATCGGTTGTCGGTCTTAGGTATAGGAGCGGAGAAAACAGATTGAGTCGCTTAGTGGTAATCCGCCTGTCTGGAGGTTTCAATCCGTATGAGGAGGACTGCAGGCCGATCGACTGTGTGTGTTGCGTGTGCCAAGAGAAAGAGGCGACCGAACCAGGATGCGAAATCACGTTAGGCGTTGTCGGCGCGAATACCTTTACAAGGGTATCCGCCCTGTTTTTTTTGTAAGTAACAGAAAATAGTTTTGGTTTAAAGTTGAAGTATACCGCGCTAAGCGCGATTGCGTCTGTAATTGCGTTGACTGGGTGGTTGATCACAATAGCGAGTGTGCGAGCGCGCAGGTTTAAGGCGCCCGTGATTCTTTTCTGTTGTTGATCGTAAGAGTCGGCTCGGACCTCGGTCGTTTTGCTTAGATGATATTATTTATTATTTATTTTCGATTAAGCAGGAATTAAGGATTTCGAACGCGCTTGCGGAGAACGACCCCGACGACGGCATCGACAATAACGGCGCGATTTCGTGCGGTAAGCGGGATGTCGTAGGATGGCGCACGGGGCAATTATGGCATGGTATAAGTAAGCCGGCGCGGGCACTGGGAGCCSCGCAGCCGGTTTGTTGGCCCAAAGCGCCGCGCCGCACCGTCTTGTATGGTACTCTGCGGACGTGGGTCTCAGGCTTGGGCTCATCCCTATAGGTTACGACATTGGACTGACACTACGAAGGTTCGGGGATCGAGGTCGGTGAGCGTCGACGCGGTGGCAGCGGAGCATCGAGGAGGAAACCGAGGGGTTGAGGGCCCGATGGGGCTGTCCCTCTCTGGTTTTTATCTGGCGGGCGAGGCGATGGGTCCGATCTGCAGGGCTGACGAAGTGCCGGCAACTCCCTTTTTCCCCCCCGTTAGTGGGTTGTTTTTCTTTTTTTTGTATACCTTTTTATTGTTATTTTTGTTTTTATTTTTACGTCTTTCCGCGTCCCGTACTAGGACGCGATACGTGATTGTAGCTAGGATCCATGGGCATAGCGCAGTTGGTACGCCCATGAACTGTCGGAATACAAGCCGCGCCCGATACCGGATGGGCGGGACCCGGTACTTTGAATTGCCTGGTTCTGCTCAAGCTTCGGTCAGGCCGAGGGTGCCACCTCGAGACTGCCGTGAGGCCTGAGTTCTTCGGGACATCCATTAAGGCTGGAAAGGTACTGAGGAGGTACGTTGGCCACTGCACAGGGGAGGCGCGCGCAGATGTGGGAATGAACCCAGACTCGGGTCAAGCCGGATACGGGCTAAGGGAAAAGCTGAGGCCGTTTGGCCTTTGGGGGAGCGGCGGGGCATTGCCCCGGTCAAGTCCTTCGGGACATCCGTTAGTACTGAAGTAATGCAGGTAAGATTGGCGCGACCCCTGTAAACAGAGAGTATGCATAAATCGAGGGGGCTGGGCCGCGGCTGAGGGTGGTTGGAATGTCGGATGCCGTGGGACGGCGCGGTGTGACCAGAGTCCGGTGTTAGTAGACGACGGGGAAGAGGGGCGATAGTGGAGCCGTGGAGACCGRGGATGGACTTGGACGCRACKCTGGGCCAGGTGCGTGCGGAATGGGAGAGCGCAGAGTCACGGGCGATAGCGCAGTGAGCCAACAACCAGAGAGCACAGCGCAGTGACGGGAGCAGCATCAGGCAGGGCGAGGCGATGGCAGAGGAAGTGAACCTGGCGTGATTATGCGACCAGGTGCATTCACGGAGGGAGAACGAATATGGCTATGGGCAGAAAGAGAGGAAAGACAAAAAGTCATACCCCGCTCGTTTCTTGATTAAAACRARCGGGGAAAGATAGTRGATCGGGGTTTTAGACGTGGGCGAGTGTGATAATGAGGTTAGTTTCGGGGTTAGAGTTGTAGAATAGGTGGTAGGAGAGAATAAGGCTGCGCGAAGGTGGCGGAGTGCAGGGAATGGTGAGAATAGGAATCAAGATCTCGGTCGCTAGTTCATGGAAATGAGCGAACTAATGTATAAGTTAGAGTTTTTTTGTCATTCCGAATCTAATGGCGGAGTCAGATTGGGCAATGGGTCAGTAGAAGGGAAGTTAGTAGTAGTTAGGACCGCGCGAGAGTGTCGGGAAGGAAAGGAATGAATGAACCTGGGCGGGATCCGCGCCCAGGTGCATTCAGAAGATAAGGACGACGATGACGGACGAAAACGAGCAGTGAGGGGGATGGGGAAGAAGTTTGTTTTCGTTCATTTTTCCACGAAAACAGGCAAGGAAAGAGGCTAGACTAAGATTTGGAGGGGGGGGAGGGCGAACTGAATAGTGAAGTCAGAGTGGGAGAAGAGTCAGTAAGATAGGAGTTAGATGAAGAAAGTGTTGCGCTGAGCTATGACTGGGATTGAGATAGAGGAAGCGGGAGATGAAGAATACTACGCGACTCTTAAACAAAATGGTTGAGGAATGGAGCATTATGGGGGGTTTCCATAGCTACGAACCAATCTATGAAGTTAGTTTCTGACGTTAGTAGGTAGAGTTTGTGATATAACGGGTGTGGGCTGCGCCTGGAGATAGTAAGTTTGAAAACGGAAAGTGTCTGTTCGTGTTTAGAGGGAAGGTTCACTCTCACTTGCCATGACAGGAACGAAGGGCGGTGGGCCTGATTGCAGTGCGGGATTCTATGAACGGGCCGTGAAACCGGAGAGGCAGGCGACGAGAGTCGCGCGAGCGGTGGTTTGGCTTGATGCACAAAGAATAGCCAATATATCTGGCCATGTTCTGGTGAACGATGTGTGTGATTTACTCCTTCGTACGTAGGAAGCAGCGGGAGGACGGACGCGTATGTCGAAGAAAGTAGCCACCTCCTACTTCATTGCTCGCACGGTTGAGAGACAGACGTGTCTTCCCACAGTTTAGTAGAGGGTTCCTACACGTTTTGTACATTGGCAGAGAGGAAGAGAGAGAGCGCACGTACCTGTGCTGGGAAGGAACCGGGGTCATGAGGCCGCYACCCACCGAGCCAGGCACATCGAGGTGGGGGCCGCCCTGTCCGGGGTGTCTGAGTTGCCTATCAGTGATGACCAGGGGGTGTCAGAATGACTCCCCGGTTCAGTGAGTGGAGGGGAACTGCAAAACTACGGACTTACCTGCTACCAGATGTGCTGCTTACCTCGTCGAGGTGGAGGTAGCGATGAGGCCAGGCAAGAACTCAGCACTTACCTATTAGTCGACTCATTGGTCATCGCTATGTATTGCGGCTGCTTCTAAAGGACTGATTTGCTAAGTCTGGGTGGGACACTGCCACTGTGGCTGTCGGCTACGGATTGTGCACGGGCTACGGACTGTGGACTACAGGCTGTTGTTGTTGGCCACTACCGCGTACTGCAACTGATGGTGTTAGGGATTATTGACTGTTACAACCGTTGCGTGGCCGTGATTGCGTTAAGGAGAGACATTGGGTTTTGAGGAGGCGATCAGACTGGACAAACTAGGGGCTAGTGCTGCGATCCAAAAGGTCGTCAGGGGGATCGACTTCAATAGTTTGACTACAGTTGTCACTAGTTGGCCATCATTGCGGGGCCCTCAGGCGATCCAAGATCACAAGGCCCTCTCTCACGAGTCTGAGAGCACCATCCTTGGATCTGAGAGTCTCAAACCTTTCTCTATCTGCCCTTCTAAGTCTCAGTCTAGTCCTTGGTTACGAGAGGAAGGCGGCAGGCGGGATTGCAACCCGTAAGTCCGGGTCAAGACTCTGTGGGGAGTCCACCCACCGATTGCGGGARCTCTSCCGGAACTSAGGAGGAGTTCTGGARGCAGGGAATCATCAGGTATACCATCTTCATCTGTACAACCTACTACTACCCATGATTGCCTAACTYCTTGTAGGATGATTGCGGTATGCATGTGTTGTCCCTATGGTTTTTGCTTTCTCTTCAGGACGTAATCGGATTGAATGGAAAGAATGTGTGAGAGTGAAGCTTGAGTTTCATCTTTGTTTTGACTGAAAGCAGACTGAGGATGAACTGGGGGAAGGTGGAAGGAGGGCAGTTTTGCATGCGTTTGGAAGGGTCAACCAAAGCCTGAGCATTGTTTCTACTGAGAATGGCTCAGGGCTATGTTTATTTGGCTATTTTCTGAAGGACCAGGCATTGTTTCTACTGTGAATGGCCTGGTTGCTATGTTTATTTAGTTGTTTTCTTGAGGACCAGACATTGTTTCTACTGTGAATGGCCTGTTTACTCTAGTTAACTCTGAGGGTTTGCCTGATTGAAGGGGTTTAAATTTTTGTTTATTCTGAGGGAGGATTTTTGGTCTAAGGCCAAGCATTGTTTCCATGGTGAATGGTTTAGCCTGAAAACCACGCACATAAATTAAACTGAGTATAAAGGAAAGTACTTTATGTATATTTGCATGTGAACTGGTAGCTGGGCAGTGTTTCTACTGTGAATGGTCCAGCGTTAAGCCATATCATTAAGAAGAGAGAAGGGAAAATACAGAGTATAAATGGAAATAGTTTGGGCAAGTTGAACATTGTTTCTACTGCGAATGGTTCAGTCCCCTGCCCATATTTGTTTTTTCTTTTGAAAACAAAGTCAGAGGAATACTAAATTTTTGGATATTAAACAGCTCAGGGTGACTAGGCATTGTTTTCATGGTGAATGGCCTAGTCATCTGCCCAAAAGAAGAAAGAAGTAGTTGTGCAACCTGTTCGTGTATATCATAAAGACAAGTTGGGCATTGTTTCCATGACGAATGGTCCAGCTTTATGTCTTATGTAAAATGGGTATAAGGATTCAAGAACTTGAAGATTCATGAACTATCTATATGGAATAAACTTGGGGTGGTGAGAGTACTTACATTGGTGGTTTGGTTTGCATACGACTGGATGGGATGACTAGTTTGTTTGGGTTTCAGTTTTATAGGTAGTCGCTTTAGTTGCTCGCCACGTGCTAGAGTCATAGGAGTTAGTGTCAA
>BFEA01000071.1:2272601-2295698 GCA_003427395.1 Chara braunii | reverse complement strand
GCAACTTCCATCTCACCTCCCCCTTCCTTTTTAGGATCGTTATTGTCAACCAGTTCCATATAGTCGTTAGGGTCCGGTCCTAATGAATGGGAGCCTGACTGAGAGGGGCTTGAACCCGTCATTATTTGCTCAGATCCCTGGCCAATTGATATCTGCTCGCCAGGACCTTTACCAGACTGTGATTCAGAACTCTGAACAGACCCTACTACTACCTGTTCAGAGCCTTGACCATTCTGCGAGGCTGAAATCTGATCAGGCCTTTTTACTGCCCGTTCAAGACCTTGATCATTTTGTGATATAGGACTCTGATCAGACTTCGGCTTCTGGGGTACCTGTACACCTTTCTGAGATCCCGCATTATTTTCCGCGGATTTCTGTGTTGTTTGCTGTTGTTGTACAGGGGGTGCCGAGGCCGGTGGGGACCAGCTGTCTGGAGGTTTAGATTCCCAGTGCGGTTCTCCCTGCCTTTCCCACATCCACCCTCTGGGACCCTGACCCTTGCCTGGGTTTTCCACAAACACCCATCCTTCATGCCCAGAGTCTACTGTCCTTCATAGATTAGACTTAAATGGATCCCTAATCAGTCTCCCCGTTGATTTTTGTCTGCGTGCAGGGCTATGTTCACACGATGGATCCAAATAGAGATGCCCGTAAGCTTTACAGCGAAAGCACCACGGGCGCAGTTTGTGTGAAGTGTGAATATAATACTCTCGCCCCCCTACTATTGAAAGGGATATTAGAGGGATGATTAATTGCGATCATCAAATAATCATCCCTCTTTGCAGCATACGTTGGTAGAGGGTCAATAAAATCCACAATATCATGGTTTTCCCCAAAGTCATGCAAAAACGCCCCCTGAATTTCAATCGGAATATGACGAAATTCCACCCAGAAATTTTCCTCCATCATTTGCCTTCGTCTATCGTTCGGGCCTTGCTTTTGGGGAGACCAAGGATAAATGCGGACCTCTGACCTATCACAACGTAGCTTTTTCCAGCTATCAATTTGAGTCTTGTCAGCTGTGTGAACACTTAAAACTGTAAAAGTAGTAGACGAGACCGGTTGAATTAAAAAATCTTCATTTACTGCTTCAATACTCCCTTTCAAATGCATGAGTCGTTTGATAATCCATTTTATTTTTTCATTTACTGATTTGTACGCTGCGTCATCATAGAAAACCCAATTATTGGCATGGGATTGATATATCAGATCCCTTTCTGTCACTTTCTGCGCAGGGTACATTTTAATCATGGACTTCTTCCCCCCATTATCTACCACCCTCTTTTCTGAGAGACTGATAAATTTTGAAAGAAAGAAGGCCCTGGCAGTTGGTACATTTGCCAGGAGGATGAGTAATGATTGCGCCTACGACCCCTGTCTCTTTACTTCCAACGATTTCGTTTGAAAAGGACCTTTTGTTTTCTGAAGCCAGGAAGTAGCAGTTGAAGTTGAGGCCACTTCCTTTCCTTTTGCTCTTCCCATCTCCTGTCTTTCCTCCTCTGTCGAGTTCCCCCCTCTTCTTTCCCCTCCCCCTTCTTTCTCCCTTTCGGTCTCCCTCCCTTCCTTCCTTCCACTCCCTCCTCCTTGTGTTTCTCTTTTTTTCCCATCCCGTTCCTCATTCCCCTTTCCATCATTCAATCCTTCAATCATTCTTTCTCCCCCTTCATCCATTCCTCCTTTTGCCCCTGAACTCTGGAGAGGAGGAAAGTCGTCATTATCTACCGAGGAAATCTCTTCGACATGACAT
This sequence comes from Chara braunii, assembly GCA_003427395.1. NCBI lineage: Eukaryota > Viridiplantae > Streptophyta > Charophyceae > Charales > Characeae > Chara > Chara braunii. Next base: position 2,293,951 of record BFEA01000071.1, on the reverse strand, counting down.
GCAAGACTCAGATCATCATTCCCCTTCATTGTTAGAGGATTAATTATTTCTCCTGTGAAAAGGGGATTGTTCGTCATTTTACTTCCCATCCCCAAATTCACCCTTCCCCCACGCCCACGTTGGTTGATAAAAGAGAGATCATCGATGATCCGTGAGTGTTCACCACCTCTTTGTTCCTTCTTTCCCCTTTCGTATCTGTTTTGCGGTTCTTTAGGGCCAAAATTTTTTTGTCTCTCTGCAATTTTTCCTCTTCTGTGAGGACCTCGTCATCAGAGCAATCACAAGCTACTGATTGTAAAAGCTTTTTTTTCAGCCCGCTTTGTATCGACATTCTGATAGGCGTGTGCAACTGTTTTGCTGCCAATTGCCACATTGCCCCATGAAACATCAACATAGAATCAACATGCCTGTGAGCTCTCTGATGCCGAACTGTCCTTGTCATTTTGTTTTGTGAAAACAATGAAAAAACAATTATAAATTATGTATTATGTATAAATATGTATGAGATAAATTTGATGGACTGGCTGGTGACGAAGAGGATGGGAAAAGTGTAGGGGAAGTTGTCAGGCTGGAGGAAGCACTTCACTCATGAAGGAAGCTCTCTTCAGTCGCTCGATGCTTCTTCCTTGACTTGTGCTTGAACTCAGAACCTCGGCGATTCCCGTCCTCCCTGTAGAACCCCTCTGACGATCTTGTGTACTAAAATCGACCCCCTCGACCACTCATGGTCTCAATGACCCTCTGTCGTCAAAACTAAACACTCTGGTCTTCGTTGCTCTGGATTTCCCAGTTTAGCATTGCCAAATGATGACAGACACTAAAGGACAGGGAATCGAGACTCTTTGCCTACCGTCCTTCATTCAATGATGATTTCAAGACCAAAGCGACTCTGGCACAATCACCATCTTGTCCTGGTATAGAAAACCTCTGACACTCGAAGTGTCACTCGCCGTCAACAGATGCTTACCGCTCTTCGAAGGAAGCCAATGAATATCCACCAACTCAACTCAGCCATGAAATTCAGCGACATACACTAGATCAACATCGTTGACGTAGCAGTGTGAGTGGTCAATCTTCATTGACCTACTACAACCACCAAATCAAAACAGCATTGACTAACAATTGAGGACCGCCAAATCAACCAGCGCTGACCTATCAATGGGGAATGTCACACACCGCCGAAACGAACGGCGCTGACCTATCGAAGGGGAATGTCATTCACCATCCCCAGAGCAGTGTGAATAGCCAGTCGTCATTGACCTAGCAATGGAGATTATCACGCGCCGTCTGCACCAAATCAAGCAAAACTGACCTATGAGTAGGCAATCGTCATAGACCTCACATAAGCTCACCACCGCGATTAGTCGAATACCGTGAAATCTTTAAGTCAGCAAATCTGATGAAGCAACTTTTGTTGACCCAATGTTGTATCATTAAACAAAGCGCTCATGAGTTGAGCATCGTCTTTGCTTCGAAGACAAAAAATGGCTATGGCTCTCAATCACGATTTCTCCTCCAATCATGCACCAACCCAACGCTGTCCCGTAAGGACACGTGGCATTTCCACGTAATCCTACAGAAATATCAAACGACATCTGCGCGCGACGTCCCACAAGCCTGCTGCGGCAATCGGGCGCGCAACAGCGCTTCCCTTCCTGAACTCAGTAGCAGCCACATCCGTCAAACGGTCGACCGCCCTACCCACCCAAAAGTCGAATAGCTTTTTTCCTGCGGTGCTGTGCCAGGCAGATGTGGCCATAATTGATTTGCAAGAATTTTTTGGCGCCCTGGTGGGGTGAAGAGGCACATAATTTCTGTTCTCAATTCCTAAAGGGACGCTGGGCCCGGTTTCCAGCATGTTCTGTCTGGCTACTCCGGGTAGGCTGTGAGGACCCCGGCCTCAATTTTCTCAATATCAATATCAGCCTTGGGCACTGGGCCCCTTTTTTTTTTTTTTTTTTTTTTTTTTTTTTTTTAAGTCTTGCCAGAGGGGGGCTGAGACGGATAGATTGAGGGTTTGGTGGAGGATCACAATCAGCATATGGGGGAGCCGGAAGGTTGGGAGCTGTTGCCAGGTGATGATCGGTAGCTCGCTCAACACCTGCCGATGTCCTTGATCCCAGTGGCTCACGAATGGACGAGGGGAAAATGATGCTGGGCAGTGCTGGGGCTGGGCCACGCTCCCTGTAACCCGAGCTGTATGGGGGCCTGGTAGAGAGATCTGGGAAGTTGCCGAGGGTGGAAGGCACTCCAGGGTCCGTTGGTGAGCTGGTACTTAGACGACACTGTCTGGAGCCGGGGTGGATCGCTTCATCCTGCAGCCTAGCAGGTAGGGGATCTTTCTGGATTAGGTCGTGCCACTCTGTAACCTAGCAGACGGGGGCATGAGGGCTGGCTGAGACTGGGAATCGAGGATACGAGGGCTGAGGTAGGTTTAGGGTTGGGCTGCTGAAGGGCACCAAGGCTACTTTGGTTTTAGGCTGAAAGCTCCTATGAAACAAAGATTTGAGGTTTTTGAGCAGAGACTGCTGATGTTCATAGGGGGAGGGGACCGGAGGGGAGGCACAGTGACTGGCCCATCGAAGAAGCTCGGTCCTGATGCTCCTGGCTGACCCCTGGCCGCTATCGCCCACCTTCTGTAGCAGGTATCGCACCTGCTGGTGGGTGCAGCTCCCGCATGTTCCCTCGTTGGAGGCTTGAGCACGGATGTGGCTGCTACGGGGTTCCCCGTAATACTATAATGACAATAAAAAAAGGCCTGAAAGGCCGTCCCGTCCAGATTTGACAGGTGATTGAATTGGTTGGGCTTAAAGAATTAGCATTTAAAAAAAAATAAAAATAAAAAAAAAACAACCAAACAGGTTTTTCATAAAAACTGGCAAAAGAGGACATTGTCGTAGTTGTTATAGTTATCTTAGTTCTCGCAGCTTGTTCCAAAAGTATGGTTCTTCTTAGCCAAAGCCGGGTGATGGCCCCGGCAACTCATCTTGGCCTGGAAAATGTTCTCAGATACATTCTTAAATGGGACGCTGGGCCCAGTTCCCAGCAAGTGTTGCTTCCCACAAATAGATTGGAGCATTGTGTCCCTCCCCCCCAAAAAAAAGAAAGAAAAAAAGGCCCAACTTGTTATCATACAGTCCACAGTGGTCCGCAAGACTCCACATGCAGGTTCATAGTACACAGTACATATTCATAGTACATATTCATAGTACATAGTACATACGTTGAACAGACCAGACTAGGAGGGGGTGTAAAATACTGAAATCTTCTCGTTCATGGTTTCCTTTACATTGCTGCTGTACTCCTGCAGGGCTTGATGTTGTGACCTGTCATTCTACAGTTACGAGCGTGTACAATCATTACTGAGCAAACAGCCAGGTACTCCAAGGTCAGGCCCTTACCCACCTATAGAAAGGAGCAAACAGTGTACTGTCCTAATTGCAGAGGCTGCTCTTATCATCCCCGCTATTAGACAGGGACTGGTGTTGAAAAAAAAAAAAAAAGCCTTAGAAAAAGTTCCTTACCCGTAAACCACCAGTGCCTCTCCCATACATCAGCCACGGCCCCCTCACCGCGACTTACGGAGGCCAGAAACGCAACAAAGGCCGTCGACGGAATTTATCAACAGCGGCCGAGTCCCAAAAGTCGCGACGGTTAACGAGCCGCATATTTGTCTTCTAAGCGGGGAAAGGTACTAGTGGTTTAAACCGCCAGTACCTTTCCCAGCCAAGAAAAAAAAGCCCGCCGGTTAACACGGAGGACGGCGCTGGCCTCGCGCCGCGGCCAGATTCATCCTGAATCGTTGGCGCATATGGGAAAGGTACTGGCAGCACATAAGCTATCCACGCTCAGCGCACCGTAAGAGGGTCATTCCCCATTGTGTGCTCACAGTGCCACATCTTCTCGTCTTCTTGTGATGCGTACATCCTGTGCTCGGACAATCTCATTGTGTTGCACCGAGTGTGGTGTGATCATGTGTGGTTTCCCTCTCTGTAACGTGGCATGTGCACTTCAGCACCAAGTTGATGACATCACATTCATCACATCTCTTGCTACTTTGGAAGATCCTCTCAAGGAAAGTGCTTTGATGGAAAATTCCTTGAGGTATTCTTGATGGGTGGGTACCTTTAGTTCCCTTCCATAGTTACCATGGTTAGAAGAACAAATACTCCTATGTACTGAAAGCAGTATCAGGAAGTGAGTGAGAGTGAGAAAAGCTGTTCGGCACAACGGCCACCTGCATGAGCATGGAAGACAAAGATCCACCCATACACACATTCCATGACGCACACAATCATGAACTAGAAGAGTCACAAGTGGGACCAAGCCATAAACTGAAACGGGTATACAAAATAGCGCAGCGATGTCATAAACAACCCCAAAGAGTCTACAAAAAAAGAGTCCATCCACCATCAGAGAAATGATAGTATCATCCATCGCCCGCAAAGCAATATCAGGAAACCCAAGTTGGGCAGGGTCATCCTGCAGTGAGGTTTTGGAAAAGAGTTAGAAAATCGTCGCCTGTTGGTGGACAGACGTAGACAGACGAGTCCGGAACCTGTGCCCCGACCCTGACCCATACCTTTCTGACTGTATACATCTATCTTCAGTAACCGTGAATCTTGCTAGAAAACTGGCTAGATTCATGCTGATTTACCATAAACATGGATCCTGTAGGGCCTGGTCCCTCTTAGAGCTGGGATTCCTCTTCCTGGCTTGACCTTTAACACTATTGCAATGCATCTCGAACTCCTGCTGGAGATTTAAAAAAAAACACAGAGATGTGTCTGGGACTCTGGGAGCCTTTAAGAAAGACACGAGCTTCAAAGAAAAAAAAACAAAGGAAAGACAAGAGCATCATCCATGCAAATACCCCCCATGGCAATAAGGGTTCTCGTGGGCATGGATTGGTCCATGTAGGAGGACACAGTCCTCAAAGCATCAGCATGCTCATGTGCCTAAACCACCAGTACTTGGCCCATACATCGGCCGGGGGCGTTTCCCATTAACGCGCCCCGAATGATGGGTTTCGGCCTGCCGGACCACAATGGCTGGAGGCGCCAGCCAAAAGAGAATCGAAACGCCGTGACGGCAGCTCGGCAAAACTTGGAGTGCAGGGCGTTTCCCGGCTCGGCATCAATAGCTGGGCCAAGTACTGGTGGTTTAACAAAGATAGGCTTGAAAAGAAGGAGGTGGTACATCACAGAATCTCCCTCAAAGGATACGCCACATCCTTTCCTTGGTCGATTTCACACGATTAAGCATTTCAAGAGTTTCGGTCACAATACTCGGGACACTGCACCGCATTCTCACAAACTCCACAAGACAGGCGGACGCTATTGACGTGATAAAATGGTTCTTTATTGACGCATGGCAGTTAGGCTATCCAACAAAGATCTTGAGTCGAGCGGTTGTTGCCATTCGAAGAAATAAATTAAACAAAAAAGCATCTGCAAGAATTCTGCGCTGGCTTCAACAGAGGATAAATTAATTGCCAAATAATAAATAAATAAATAAATAAATAAAAATAAACAAACAAATAAATAAATAAATAAGCTTGGTGTATCCTAAAAATGAGCTCAAAATTTCACGGCTCCTGAAAATAAACCCCAAACGGACAGAAACTGTTTTTTCAGCAGACGACAAGTGATCGGGACAGGAACTCCCTAAGGCCGAATCTCCGACACAGGCCAGCTTCGGCTGGACACAGAGCACAAGCGGAAACGGAAATAAGGAGCAGACAGCAAGCCAGTTCAACAGGCACTGACGGTGGATGCAACATCGTGGAGACCGACGATCGAGTGTGGTACTAGAAACGTACAGAGAGGACCTATGGCTGACTGACTAAGGGAAGGAGGACGCACAGCAGGGGATAGGGAAGACCAGGAGTATCGGAATGTAGGGCTGAAGCCTGAGGGACAACTATATAAAGGGTTGATGATCTAAGTACGTCGCCTGAGTGGACGAGGCAGAAGGGCGATGCTGCCATGCAGTTTGCATGACAGTGATCTTTTGTATGCACATTATGTCCTCCTTGAGAGTAAAGCCTCACATCTTGTGCACATTCTTGAATGAATGATCTTTCTTTTCTTTTCTTTTCTTTTTTCAAAATTTGGACCACTTCTCTATTTATGAGTTTCACCCCTGTGCAGGGGCCATGCTGATAGTCTTCATCGTACTGCCCGAAGAACAAATACATACCCTTTCCTTCCCCAATGGCTTTCTGGAAAATTGCAATTCATGTCTAGAATAGCATTGTGTCTCACTGTCTGGAAGATTGTGAGTCATGTCTAGAAATAGCAGTGCCTCTTATTGTCTACAACTACACAGGCCTGCCCTTTCCTTTTTTTTCCTCTCTCTTTTTTCTTTAAGTACACCCCAAAGAGAGGCACTGTTGAGGGTGATATGAGCATCCCCCAACAGTACCCTCCTGAGGGGGCCTCTATCTTTTGGTGGGGAGCAACACCTGCTGGAAACTGGGTACAGCATCCCATATGTACCAGATTCAGTAACCGATGCTGGGGCTACTTCCCCATGCGTAGTGTTCGGGCTAAGTACCGATGGAGGGGTCTTGTCCAGTGGAGCGAAGTGTGTGGGAATTGCCGCGTCCATGTGATGTGTCCGTGTGGTGTTCTGTGTGGTGTGGGTTGCGTTGGACACCACAGCATTCCAGGGGTGGGATGGATATCATAACCAGTACGGTTCCGTGGCTTGGCTGTAGTGGATAAGATACTTGGCTCCTGAGGGCAAGGTCGCCGCTGGTTTGAATCCGTGCTTGCATGAAGGAGGACTCAAGATATGGCCTTTTTTTTTTTTTTTTTATATATGTTATAACAGTTATATATCGTCACAGACTAACCTGTATTCCTCTGTCAAGATGCTTTCCACTACCAAAACTCAAAATAATAAAAAAATATGACCTGTTTTTTTTTTTTTTTTTTTTAAGTTTTTTTCTTTTTAATAGTTTTTATTTATATGTTATATATATTTATATTTAAAGACTAACCTATATTCCTCTGTCAAGACGGTTCCCACTACCGGCCTCCAGATTTTTTGCCTCAGCATATCCCCACACAGGCTGTTCTACGTGGGGAACAGTAGTACCGTACCCAGGCTTCTATATATTTTATATTTAAAGACTGACCTATATTCCTCTGTCAAGATGTTTCCCACTACTGGCCTCCATATTTTTTGCCTCAGCATATCCCCACACAGGCTGTTCTATGTGGGGAACAGTAGTACGGTACCCAGGCTTCTAACACCTGGTGTGAGCTGGAAAGCAGATGCAAATACTTCCACAACTAGCCCAGGAGGGACAAGCGGACTTTCTCAGCTGGTGAACCCAAAGCATACCACACAGGGGGGCGCGGAGAATTGAATGGATGCCGTGGGGAATCGAACCCACTACGTCCTCCTGTGTGCCACTTACGTGCTCAACTAACTGAGTTAGGCCGCCATATGACCTGTTGGTTGCTTGTCGTTTCCAAATATCGGCTAAGCTGTCGCGGAGAGTCGAATGGATGCCGTGGGGAATCGAGCCCACTACGTCCTCCTGTGTGCCACTTGCGTGCTCAACTAACTGAGCTAGGCCGCCAGATGACCTGTTGTTTGCTTGTCGTTTCCAAATATTGGCTAAGCTGTCTGTCGCCTACGCCTCTCATTTGTTCGTCACTCCAGCTCTTTGTTGTTGATGTCTTAGGAGCAGGCATAACTTGTGCTCTGTCATTGCTAAGAAAACACGAGCCCGACCTTCTTCTCCAAGCAGGTCCATGCTTTCCAAGCATGGATATAGCAACTGAGGCTTACTGTCTCTGAGTCATTCCTCACCTTATCTCCCTGAATCTCTCAGCCTCCAAAGAGTCCAAACGGTGATGTTTGTCACTACTTTACAAATAGTTCTGTCAATAATCCGAAATAAACTTTGTCTAATATTTTGTTCATAATCCCCACAGCATTTGGGCGTCGCCACACCACTCTCGACATGTGCAAAATGAGAATGAACTTCCTGCTAGAACATGGCCAGATGCACCCGCCACATTTTTGTCTTTTCCACATTTCGAGAGTGGTGTGGCGAGGCCTTTCTGTCAACCATTGCATGCCTGCAGACTGCAGTCAGACGAACTTCAAAGTTGGGACTGAAGGTTGGCGTGGTAGTCAGTTTTTAACTTTTTGTTAACTTTGGTTAAGTGTTGCCGGAATGAAGGAATGAAACAGAACGTTTTCTTTTGGCTTTTTTCTTCTTCTTTTTCTAGGGGAGAAAAACACAGAATGTTCTTGTCGGCATGAAACAGTATGCTCTTTTCTTTTCCCTTCTTCTTTGTTCATTTTTATTTTTAACAACCTCCCGGGATGCTAGGGGTGCTGGTATGAGAGCAGACACCTCTAGCAACCGGGGGGGAGGGGGTGGATCCAATCTATTGGTGGGGAGCATCACCTGGTGGAACAGTATGTTCTTCTGACGACTGTGGGATGTCGTTTGAGTGGCAAAGTGCTGTGTGAAATCACATGTTATTTTACTGTTTCATGCACCCCGCAGTCGTTTGAGTGGCAGAGTGCTCTCTGAAATCTCATAGAGCACTCTGCCACGCAACGACTGTGGCAGAGTGCTCTACGAAATCTATTTGTTTGCTCTGACACACCGACAAGCGGTGTTCAACCTGTGCCTTCAGCTCTATGCTTCTACCATCTGCATCTAATGAAGACTCAATGAGTTATGTATGCCACCTTATCAGAGCTGTCACAGTCTTGTGCTTGGCGAATAACAGTTCTGTGCAATGTGTGTGTTAAAAAATCACCAGCACGCCAGACCATTCTGTGGTCCTCTGCGGGCCTCTGAACGCGTTTCAACATGAAGGAAATTTCAACCGGCCGCATGCAGACCTGTACATCCATGAGAGGCCGGTCTGTCAACCGCTGCACCTTTCTCGCTTACTGGTGCCTTAAACCGCAACAAGTACACGGCCCCAGCCTTGCAGAAAGTTTTTGTCGCCACAAGCAAAACTCGGAGGGGCCGCACGGCATGGGGCGCCATTGAAGAAAAAAAATCGGCGGCCTCCAAAGTGGTGCGGGTTTTGTGCTGACACCCGTGGGCCGATGTGTGGTGTACTGGTGCTTTAAGGCAGAAATCTCCATTGCTGCCTCATGAGAAAGAGAGGGGCCTGAGGGTGGTATCTCTGAACTGGGCAAACAAATCATACCTGACACCTGCTCAGACTCTCTCATTGGTTAGCTTGCCTCCGGATAAACCCAAAGGAAAATGAAATCCCAGTTGACAGTAGTATTTGGACAATTTGAGAAAGATGGACAGTCTGAAAGCTTCTGAGAACTTCTGAGAGCTTCTGAAAAGCTTCCCAAGAACTTCTCAGGAAGCGTGAGTCTATGATGCAATGTAATCTTCCTTTTGACTTGCCGGTGGAATAGGAACTGGACTGACGCTCCCCAGAATAGAAGGAGCCAGGACCAAAAGGCCTGTTTTTTTTTTTTTTTTTTTTTTTTTTTTTTTTTTTTTTTTTTAAAAATTTTTTGACAACTTCTGAGAGCTTCTGCAACTTCTTTCTTATAGATCCTGAGAACTTCTGATTACTTCTGCTTACTTACTTCTGATTACTTCTGATTAATTCTGATTACTTCTGAAGTTATGAGATGATGAGTACAGAAAAAATGAACCAATAATGCAAGGCTTTATTATCACAGTTCATGGCATGAGATTGCAGATCGCAGCTACCCTTCTGTCTCTCCTGCTCAAGGAACTTCTGATTACTTTTGAGAGCTTCTGAGAATGGACAATTTCTGACAACTGACAACTTCTGGTAGATTCTGAGAACTATTTAGAAAAATTCTGAGAACTTTTCAGAACTTCTGTGAACATGTGCGGATTTCTGAGAAGTTGCGAGAACTTCTCAGTACTTATGATAGCTTCTGATAGCTTCTCAATAGCTGCTGATAGTTGCCGATAGTTGTTGAGAGCTGCTGAAAATGGTGCATATATTCTGCAAGTGCGAATTTTGATGCTGCATGGCAGGTTGGAGCCTTGGCATCCTGGACGATTGCTGAGGATGTGTGCACGGGTGCAGTTTGTGTGGCAGCTTTCCAACTGAATATTCCTGATCACGAAGAACGTGTTGAAATGGAGCGCTCAGAATCTTTTCGCAGTGGCATTTCTCGAAATATCAATTATGCTCCCGGAAGTGCAGCAGGTAAATACTAAATACTAAATAGTAAATACTTTAATACTAGATATTCATTGCAGGTTTTCAAAGTTCAAACTGTTTTCTTTTTCCCTTCTTTTTTTGTCTCTCAAAAGTATCCTATCCCTTAAGAAGCAGCATTGGCTGTGGGGGGGAGGTCCATGACGTGCGGCGCGTCGGATTCGGGTTGAAGTTTTGGTGAAAAAAAAAAGAAAAAAAAGAGGGGTGGTGGATGAAGGCGATCGAGGGCGGGGGAGTGTGCAGAGGGGCGCACGTACCCAAATGTTCACAGCGAGCCATTAAACGAGAGCGCGTGCCCTGGGGGCGGGGCACAGGGCCTGCGTTGATGCGGACAAAGTTCCGACAAACATCTCGAAGGCGAGCCATCTGACATGCGGGCGCCCGCATATCGCCCTCTTGTCTCACTTTTCCTTTTTGTCTTTTTTTTCATTCCTCGCGCCTGTCGTTTTGTGTCCCCTTTTTTTTTTGTTTGTCTTTTCTTTTTTTCATTTCTCGCACCTGTAGTTTTGTGTCCCTGTTCTTTTTTTTTTTTTTGGTGCTTTTCCTTTTTGTCTTTTTTTCGATTTCTCGCGCCTTTCGTTTCTTTTCTATTTTTTGTTTTCCTGCTGCAAAAGACTCGCCCCCCCCTCCCCCCTCCTGTCTGCCCACCCACCCCTACACACATTAATATTTTCAATTATTTTGAAGTTCACTGCTAACTGTTGTAGCTGGGGATTGAACCCATCCACAGATTTGAGAAACCCAATTGCCCTATGAGATAACTGTTGAGGCAGATTGGGTCACTGACTCACTGTGTGATTTTGGGGACTGTTTGTCTTTTGAAGTGTATCCCGTGTCAGGCAGTTGGCACGTCAGGATATGTCTGTGTGTGACCCTAACCTTGCAGAGTGTGGAAAAGAAATGGAAAATGTGTCGCATCACCGCCGTGATGCATTTTGGAGCCAAAACAATTTTTGTTTTTTTTTCTAATATATTTCCTAAGACGATCACAACAAAATCTATGAATTCTGAATCTTTTCTATTTTCTCTTATATTCTTCTGAGCTCAAAACATCACGGAAGAAGCAGTACTTTTTTGTTGGCCGCCACATGGTATAGCAGCAAATATGGAAAAAGTGGCGAATTTGCGTGGTGGTTCTTTGACAGTCAAAATGATTTATTTTTATTTTATTTTTTTAATATTTTTCCTCGAAAGATCACAACACAGTCTACAGGCCTAATGCATTCTTCTGACCGTGAAAAATCACTGAAGATTTTTTCTCTGTTAATGGAATGCAAAGTTGATTTGTAAAAAAAAAATAATAAAAAAAAAAATCACTGAAGTTAGGACACTTCTTCCCTTGGCCCACACGTCTAAGAGTGCCAAAAATGGAAAATGCAGTTTAATGCACCGAATTGACGCGGCGGCCATTTCAGCATCAATTTTTTTTTATTTATTATTATTATTATTATTTTAAATCAAGGTATCAGAGGCCGGGGACCTCACAATTCTACCTGGAACTGGCTGGGGCCGTATCCCAGAAATGGATGTAGCTGGAAACGGGTCCAGCGTCCCTTCGAAGAGGGCTGCTTCCTCCTTGTGGTCAGGTTCTTTTTTTCTGCTGGAAACCGGGTCCAGTGTCCCATCCACTAGATGTCTGATAATCTAGATGAGTCACATCCTGTCACTTGCTGGAAAGTGGGTCCAGCGTCCCATGTAATTGTCCACTGATTTGATGTCAAGGTTAGTTATGTGATGGAAACCCATCTTATAATACTGGAAACCGGGTCCAACGTCCCAAATAATAATCATTGCTATAAGATAAATGATGAATTAGGGTACTGAACAATTGATCAGCAGTTATTAAGTTATTAATGCATAGAGTAATAAATTATTATAGGTGGACAGAAAAAAGACCTTGTGGGGGCATTCAAAGCGCCCGAGAAATCAGGCAAGACACCATTGTCTACTTTAGGTACCTATGTTCTAGATCCCTATTTAATCTGTAAAATTATACAATATATACACTACTGAGTTCATCCTTGTACAGCTAATCAGGTTCCATAGCTCAGCTTTCCTGTATTCAAGACGCCTGGAGAAGAGCAATCTGCCCTTCTGATCTGGGATTGCCCCAAAACCCCTTTTTGTCCATTTGTCTTTGAATTTATCCCTTTTGCGTTCCATCTGTGCGTTCGTCCAGTTAATCTTCCTCCATTGGGCTGGATGATGTTCTTCAATTCTGAGATCATAACTGCCTGAGCTCTCTGTAGGGACACCTTGTTATCTCCGAATCTGGCACCATTTCTTTCTGTCCAAAGTATCCACATACCTAGAGAACGACAGATTGTGATCACTGGCTGGAGGTTCTTGTCCACTCCACCCAGAACTAATTGTTCATTCCACCAAATGCCCACGGTAGAGTCCTTGTAGATCTCCGACCAGATTGTCTGCCACCAATCCCAGAAAGCCCGGGCAAAGCTGCAGTCCCACCAGTTGTGGGCACTGTCTTCAATATGCGTATCTGTGCAACTTTGACAGAACAGGTTGACTTGCATCCTCCTGGTAACACATCAGCTGGCTGTTGGGATACCCAGATTGAGTTGCAACCACTCCAAGCTGGCGTGTTTAACAACCGGTACCTTTTGAGCGCTTTCCCGTACAATTTAGCCCATTCTAGGTTCCTGACAGGAAGATTTTGGAGGTTCTGGTATTTATCCCATGCGCCTTTGATAAGACAACATAGTTCATTCGATCTGGATCTCAATTTGTAGCCTAAGGAGGCTTTATAGTCCGTAATGCAGGTCGTAGGCTCATCTTCTGAGACAGATTTCCAGCCAATAGCAGTCATATCCACCTTGAGGTTCAAGATAGGCGTCCCATTCATGAACAGGGAATGAGTGACCTTCCTACCACTGACTGCGTCCTTGAACGTCTCTCTAACTCTGATCATCATCCAAATCTGTCACCCAGGATCCTGGACGGAACGGGTTGTCCGTAAGTAGTATCATTTACATAGGGGGAATGGCTTTCTGCAGAAGCAGCAAGCAATTCTCCCATTGGTGAATCCCTTCTAGTTTCCTTTTCAGACTATTATTCCCACTCCATGTCCATTCCTTGATATCCCACAGGTGGCCGATCTGGAAGCATCCCTTTTGAATCCACTGAAGTCCAAAGTTGAAAGGTCTTCCACCAAAGATGTATTGTTCGGTGAGAGTGCCACATACTTGTGCCAGCTTACTTTGGCCTCTGAGGCCTGTTCAAGTAGCTGAAGACAGTCTGCTACACCCCTAAGCAAGTTCACAGAATTTTCAGATACTATTGAAAGATCCTCCGCCAATGCTGATGATCTGAGCTCATAGGTGCTGGAAACCGGTAGTCCTCGAATTACCATGGAGCTGTGTACGAGATTCAAAAGCATCTCTTGTTGAACGACATAGAGCAGGGGGGCCGAAGGGCATCCCTGCCTCAGAGAACGGGTGAGGGTCAAGGGCCTTGATTTCATTCCGTTTACTATCACTGATGCCTGTGAGTCCTGATACAGCATCCTAAACCACCTGCAATAGTTAGGGTCAAAGCCTCTCCTAATCAGCACCTCAATGGTGAAATCCTAGTTAACACGGTCAAAGGCCTTCTCAAAGTCTATGAGAAGGTTGACCATATTTAGCTGTTTACTGAACTTTACTCTTTATTACCTCCATTGCTTGTGCTATCGTCATTACATTGTCCAGTATTTGTCTTCCATGTACAAAACCGGATTGATCCGGGTGGACAATGTTCGGGACTATCTTGGCGATTCTCCTCGATAGAGCTTTTCCCAGGATCTTCCGTGCGGCGTTTAGAAGAGTGACCGGCCTCCGGTTTCTTACCTCCGCCTTCTTATTCTTCTTATGGACTAGTGTGATAGAACCTTCCATCATCATTTCCCAGGGTTGCACCTGAGAGTACGTTATTGAACAGGCGCAATAAGATCGAGCCAAATATGTCCCAAAATTTTGAATAAAATTCTACCGGTAAGCCATCCGGACCTGGGCACTTACCAGTAGCCATGCTCCTCATGGCTGATGTGAGCTCCTGCAGGGTCAGTTTCTCATCAAGTTCGTTGTGAGTGGTCTATAATATCGGAGTGGGCTGTGCAAGGGATCTATAAAGTGGGACACTTATGGGACGAAGCCCGCAGGGACTGGCGGAGGGATGAAGAGTTGCTGGAAGCCCTGCGGGCCGGATGAAGCATCAATAAAGGCTGAAGGAACTCAGGGAGGCTATCCCCCCCCCATTGGATAGAAAATATGAAATCACCCCGGGACAATGCGTGAAGATGAAGGGGGACCTCAGGCCAGCCAGCATATACAGGGTGAAGCGGGTGCTGGACGAGAGAAGGCTACGGGTCACTTGCTGGAGGGGGAACACGGGATACGAAGGGTTGAGGGAACCCCTGCAAGAGGCTGAGCCAGGGGATGTGCAAAGGGAACTGGAGATCTTAACGGACGGGATTGAAACAATATCGGGTGTGTGAAGGGGGAAGGAAAGGTGAGAAGCAACACCTACCACTAAAAATATCTACAACTCCCTGTTGGAGCGGATAGACATCTGCAAAAAACTGAGGAATCGGTGGGCCAAGAGAGACTCGATACCGGACGTTTATGTCAGCAGGTGGACTCCGCGGAGATGGAATCAACAATGTGCTATCCTAGCCGCATTGCCAGACCAGAAGCAGGCGGGTTGCTGTGGCAAATTTTTCATTTGGCAATCCCCACGGCGCAATGGATAGCAACTAAAACTTCTAAAAGTAGAAATAAGGACCAGAGTCGCCGCAGGCTGTGCTGTGGGAGTTATGGACCCTGCAGAACGAGAGATGTTGACAGGGAACAGCTCCCCCTCTGCAGGCATATAAGGAAAGGGCTTCGGAATGCATCAGAACTTCCCTTCAGGCGGACTTCCATAGATGCAACCATTTAGGATCGCAGAAGGTGGAAGGCTTCTGGGCGAGATGGGGCCCATACCCGCAACTGAGTATTCGAGAATCGAGATCCATGTACAGGCCATCTGCAGTTCGGTCCCTCCCTGTTGCGGCACGTGCCCCGGTTTGAGGAGAAGGACGGGCGTGGGGAAGGATAGGAAAGGCAGTTAACCGATTTGTACAGTAGTTAGATGAGTAGGAGGCGTGATGAAACCCGGTGGACACCAGAATTAGTATAGAGGATAGGGCGACATTAGGAGGGCGGGGGAGGCAGGGGAAGGTGAAGGGGGGAAGTATGGGGGAATGGGATGGTGAGGGGATCGAGGGGTGGACGGGAGATACTTAAAGAAATTGTTAAAAGACAGAAAACATGAAATATTACTAAAACAAGTGGGTGGACTGTGGCCTATTATGGCCTGTATAAATGTCAGGGGTAAGCGGAACGCGATCTGGATGTATATGTGCGATGGTAGGAGGGCCTATTATGGTTTGTATAGACGTACAAGGTAAGCGGAACACGTTCTGAATGAGAACAGTTAGGTAGAGGTGGACATGTAACTACAGGGGAATAGGCTGGAACCAGATATTGGCTTCAGGCATAGGTAATGTAGGGTCTATGTGCGATGAGGGATATTAGAAACAGGTAACAGGATGTTAAGCGGCATGAGGAACTGTTAGGAGCAACCCCCCGCACCCCGCCTATCTGAGGGCTGCCCTACTGCGTGACTGGGTGCTGCCAGTAAGCTTCCCGGCCAGTAGAGCGACCCCCCTGAAAGACTAAGGATAGGGGGGAGGGTTGCTCCAAAACAGTTCCCCCTTGCCAGGCGTCTAGGGCCGCAAGGGACAGGCTGTTCGTCCGTCTTGTCAGTTCTCCCCTCTTCCTCTTTTCAGATGTAAAAACATGCTTGTCCATGATGAGCAACCGGACTGAGCCCCCCAGAATAGAAGGGGCAATTTTTTATTAAAAAAAAAACAAAACAAAAAAAAAACTCCAAATGCAGTAACAGAATGCTCGAGGCACTCTCCCCCTACCTGATAAACCTTTCCCCTCAAGGTATGAGGAAGTCTTAAGGCAACCTCTCTTCGGGAATAGATGAAGAACAGATTCCCAAGGCTGCATTCTAAATAGTTCCTGGTCACCTTGGGCCTTATGGGTTAAAAGAGGAGTTCTGAGGGTAAAAGACCTGTGGGATACAGCTACAAGGGATTGGAAAACAACTGAGCAGATGAGAACAATTCTTAAATATGCACATCAATTGTCCACAAACTTGGAACAAATCATATTCGCTATTCCACTGGCTTGGGTAAGGACCCTAAGAAAAGGACCAAATTTCAAGGAGGCGGACTGGGTGGTAGGATTTCAGCAGGATAACCAACAATGTATTGGACAGGTAGTTCATGTTGATGAGGATAGGGTTTTTGTTAGCCTGATGACGATTACGAATGATCACCTTCTGGTAAAAGATCAGGAGGATAAGGTTTTATTCTTTCTTTTCTTGACAATATATCGGATCAGAGTGCTTTATGATCCTTCAGTCAAAGGATGGAGGGCTCATACCTCCCTTTCGACCCAGAGGAATGGATCTGGCAGACCTATGAGAAAGGAAAACCACGCATTCTTCCCTCACTGACGGTCAAATCCACTTACAGGATGCTGAGGCCCAAAGTAGATATCTTGACAATAGTAAAAGAAAGATGGGCGCGTCATTTGAATATTGATATCAATTTGCTCAAAAGGATTAAAATTTTTAAGTATTGTAAACAACGCCCGACAAAATTCGCCTCCTTACAATGGCAGATAACTCACCTGTGTCTGCCCACTAATGACTGGCTCATTGATCATTCGTCATTAGAGCAAAGGGGCCTTGTTGTCCCATGGTGTAAATTTTGCCTGTCAACATTTCCCAGCCGAAAAATATGTGAAACAATAGAACATATCTTTATGCAATGCCCTAGCGCTGCCCTTTTATGGAGACATTGGGACTGCATATGGAATAAACTCACAGGAAGAGTGTGGCAGTGGGATTGGAGAAGTATAGTCCTGGGTCATTGGGAACCAACAGATGGTCAGCTCTCATCTTTTCAACATAACCTACATACGGTTGGGCGCACAGTGATGCTATGGACACTTTGGTATAGACGGTGTGTTCATGAAAGAGAAAAAGTATTAAGGAAACAAATATCATTATGGTACAAATGTTACACACAGAGATTCGTTCCCAGTGGGCAAAACTCAAAATTAAGTTAAGTATGTCTCAACAAAAAAAAGATATCCAAAACTATATTCAAGAATTTGAAAGAGATTGGCTGGGGAGAAACGAGGGTGGAGGTCTGGGTGAGGTGAAATGGCCAGGAGGAACAGGGACGGAAATCCTTTTCAAGAGGGACTTCCATCTGGAATTCAGGGACTAGTTCTCACTTCATGCAGGCGATTCCCTCAGATCTCCAGATTTCTTCCCTGACCCTTTCCCTTCTTCGAAGTTATCGTTGGTGGATATGTCTTGGCTTGGTAGAGAGGAGACTTAAAGATGAAACAGCTAGTTGTGTCATGTTTTATCTGGCAGCCGATAAAGGGTTGAAGAGGTTGTTCTCATCATTAAGTTTCTTGTATCAGTTACTCCGGGTAGACTGTGAGGACCCCGGCCTCAATATTCTTATTGGAAATATCAGCCTTGGGCACTGGGCCCACGTTTAAAAAAAAAAAAAAAAAAAAAAAAAAAAAAAAAAAAAAAAAAAAAAAAAAAAAAAAAAAAAGAAGAAAGATGGATGCCACCTGCTCCGCGTCGCCACCGTGACGTCCAGCACCCAATTTGAAACTTGATTTTCGAACGGGGAGGTCCATTGCCTTTTAAGGGTTTTTTTTTTCCCCCGTCGCCATCGCCTGTCAAAAATTCCCGCCTT
This sequence comes from Chara braunii, assembly GCA_003427395.1. NCBI lineage: Eukaryota > Viridiplantae > Streptophyta > Charophyceae > Charales > Characeae > Chara > Chara braunii. The sequence goes on along the minus strand of BFEA01000071.1, from coordinate 2,275,906 downwards.
CGGCAGTTGGACCACGCCGTAGCGAGACAGACATCACCCAATGGACCAAGGCATTGTCCCCCCCGCAGCCGACTATAATATCATGAAAATGGCCGCCGGGGGACAAAAGGAATCATCCTTGAGAGACCACACCGAGGATAGGTGGAAAGACGGCAGGGATTTCCTTCAAAACCCTGAAGGAAACTTCCTTCGGCCTTGAGAACACCCCAAGGAGTGTCTAACGAGCCCCTATCTTTCTTTCTTTTAAACCACCACTACCTTTCACGCTGTTGGGAAAAGTGGGAATATAATCTTATACCACATTCTTCGAAGTCTGGGCCCAGCGGCCGCCACCGTTCATAAATTTCATCAGCAGCCTATGTTGCGTTTCCAGCCTCCGAAACTTGCAGCGAGGGGGCAGCGGCTGATGCATGGGAAAGGTAGTGGCGGATTAATTAAAATGGGGTCCTTATGTTCTCTGCCGAAGCCTGGTAATGGCCCCGGTATCTCAACGTTTTGTATAACCGCATGTGGGACACTGGGCCCAGTTCCCAGCACGTGCTGCTCCCCACAAATAGTGCTTTTTTTTTTTTTTGCAACCCTTTGCAACAACAGATAGGAGTGATGATAAAAGCATGCACTCCTATCTTGCTGGGGGCTCCAGTCTATTGGTGGGGAGCAGCACCTGCTGGAAAGCGGGTCCAGCGTCCCTTGAGATGCAATGATAGATTGATACATCAGAACATGCTGGCAACCAGCCCCAGCGTCCCTTAAGCAACCTTTCAATTCATTGATTCAGCCCATTCCCAGACAACAATTTGAGGTGGGGGACTGCGTGTGCCTCTTCACCTTGTGTAGGCGCCAGAAAGGCTTGATACCCTAGCACTAGTACCCCCTTTTTTCCCCCTTGATTAGCAACGATGTTATCTACCACTCATACCTTTATTCAGTCATAACCATACCATGACCTGGGGACAACAAGGATGGTTTGGAGGAAAGAGATCCGGGAAGTCCGTCAAAGGTCTCAAAGGGATTAAAGGATCAACAGAAGTCCAATCTCTGAAAACCAAATGAGAATTCCTTTGCAGCTTCACTTGAATATCTTGGTCATTTTGGCCATTGTCCTCCCTCCCACTCCACCGCCCCTATTTTCCAACCCTGGTTTCCCCCTAGCCAGCTTCGATTGAATTGTTGAATGTGCTGTAAATTTTCATTTCTGGTTGCAAGGTGCAATATTTTGTTCTTGACCTGATCCCAATTTTTTTTATTTATTTATTTTTTTAACAAAAAATGCCTCTGTCAGTGCTAGTGGTGCTGATAAGAGCAGACACCGTAGTAATTGTTGTTTGTATCTGTTGTTTAATAGAATCAAATAAATTTTGGTTGGGCCATCCAACCGTGCTCCCTCCAGTTCATAGGTACATCTTCTCATCCATATTGCCCACATAATTGCCCTTCTGCCTACTAAAAAAATGTTTTGGGTAAAATCATCCGACCGGTCCGGGCTCCAAAATTCAAGTAGGAGTGTCTTCCATTCCCATTGCCAAGCTTGAGATGTTTCTAGAATATTGCAAATGGCAAATTCCATTCCACCATCGCCATAACCAAACAGGACCCGGACATTGAAGAAAAATATGCTCAATAGTTTCAGGGATGAGTTTGGATGGGAATGCAGATTTACAAAACCTACACCATCATGATGGTAAAGCTAGACCTCTCTGTTCTAGTGTGGTTCTATCTATGATCCAATCGTTCGTTGGAAGGCACCGATGGGCAATTTGCCATTGTAAGGATGCCACTTTAGCTGGTTTGGCTCTAATGGACTGGAACCATTTGACTGAGCGGAAAACATCCCTATTCACATGTAAATGCTTCATCCACCTAGCCTCAATTCTATCTTTAATATTAACCTTTGGTCGAAGCATCCTATAGGAAGATTTCACCTTCATTGTATGAAGGGATATAAGCGTAGGATCTTCCTCTCCCTCCTGTGGACCACCAGATCCAAGTTATTGGGTCTATGGGCAATTTATATACGGGTGTGTCAGGTTTAAACAAAGCCATTTGTCTTTCATTTTTAATACCCTGATTCAAAATATTTGGCCCGCCGTAACCCACTTAATATCCTCTTGGTGTCTCTGACGGACAAATCCTTCTGGATCCAGGTCAAAAATAGACGAGAATCATTTCTGTACTGAAGATTTCAATTATGTTTCCCCACAAAAAAGAAAAGAAAAAAAAAAACGTTTCCCCACAAATAGATTACAGCATCAATCCCAAAAAACAAAAACAAAAAAGGGTGCTTAGGGCCCTGGCCCCGTATCCATTCTGGAGATCTCTCATATATCTTAGGCAGATGATTTGTTTTCCATTCCTTTTTTTTTTTTTTTTTTTTCTAATTCCTTTCCCTCTCTACCACCCAGGAATATCCTGAAAAGGTGACTCCCCCTCCAACTACCTGATGCACTTGGTCTACCTTATGCACCTGGCCCACCCAAATTCTTTTCATTTTTTTGTGCTACTTATCCTCCTTCCAAAAACCAAAGAAGGTCAGATTCCGAAGCAGATCTAATCTTTTTTTTTTTTTCATTTTCCCCCCGTTTTTATTTGTTGAGGACATTTTTCTCTCATATATCTTAGGCAGATGATTTGTTTTCCATTCCTTTTTTTCTTTTTTTTTTCTAATTCCTTTCCCTCTCTACCAGCCAGGGATATCCTGAAAAGGTGACTCCCCCTCCAACTACCTGATGCACTTGGTCTACCTCATGCACCTGGTCTACCTTATGCATCTGGCCCACCCAAATTCTCTTCATTTGTACTACTTACCCTCCTGCCAAAAACCAACAAAGGTCAGATTCTGAAGCAGATCTAATCTTTTTTTTTTTTTTTTTCCGGTCATAATGTCAAGGTTGCCCGGCCTCTTTCTTGAATTGAAATGAAATTTGAATGTTGACTGAAAAAAAAGGAAAAGGAAAAAAGAAAGCAGATTGGATCCAGGGGCCTAGATCAGTTGGTAAGGGCCAGATCCCACTAGCCCCTATTGTTCATTTCTGACCGTTGATCTTCGCAATCGAGGGTGAAAAATGAATGATCCCGCAAGTCGCATTCAGGTGGCCTTCACAAGTGGTTAATGGGGACCACCACTTTCAGCTCCTGAGTAACGGGTCCCTCCTGCTGGTGGGTGCAGCTTCCACACGTTCCCTCGTTGGAGGCTTGATGTTGCATACTGTAACGTGCAGACCAGAACAAGAACTGACCTTTCAATACAAAGTACAAGATAACACAGCGGAAGACTTAGATACCAGTGATCCGAACAATCAATGTTG
>BFEA01000071.1:2250434-2260674 GCA_003427395.1 Chara braunii | reverse complement strand
TTTTTTTAACACCTGGGTAGAGACTCCATCTATTGGTGAGTTTGACAGTTATAAACTTTTTGATACTGTCTGATTTTTTATATGGGTCTGTAGGGAGTTGGTTGAGTTGTTTTTTCCAAAGGGCGTGGATTTCCGTTTCTATTAGCTGTTTTATGACTACGATTGGGGTTCTCCGGTGGAGTGAGTCAATCATCAAAAATGCTATCACATCTGTTTCTCCATAAGGTCCAGAGAGTGCTCTTTTAAACGAGTGATGAGAGGAAGGCTTTGAAAACCTTGAATGTGGGGGATTGTTCAAAATAGAGGAATAGAATCAATAGAGTATCTCAAATGATCTCAACTCAAATGGTCTGTACAATTCGATATGGGACGCTGGGCCCGGTTCCCAGCACGTGCTGCTTCCCTCGAATAGACTGGAGCACTTGTTTTCAAAAAGAAAAAAGAAAAAAAAAAGAGTAGCGGGGTTAATTAAAAGAGGTAGGTTTGTGATTTTGTTCCAAGAATTCTCGATTGCATGCGAAATAGATCTGGCTTTTGGGCAGTCTACGAAGCAGTGGTTTATGGATTCTATGGATTGGGTGTTGCAGACTTTGCACCAGGAGTCTTGTTCCGCTCTGTGTTTCTTGGTTGTGTCTGCGTGCCAGCCATTGGTTAGCTGGTACTGCTCTAAAGACTAATAACCATCTTAGGCTGGCTATCTTGACCGGTCTTGTGGTGAAGATTGGGGTCCAGGGTGGTTTGACGAGGGTGTTAGATAGTTGTGGTTCCTCTTTTGTCCACCTAGTGTGAAGAGTGTTGGATATAGATATAGGTTTTGTGAAAAGACGGTAGCCTAATTTTGGTGTATAATCGGTCAGTATGGTGACGTTTGGGGTAGGGGTTAGGCTGGCTGAGGTTTTCCATGTCCATTCAATGGGGTCTATCTCAAGGTTTTGTATGCTTAGTTGGGGTTTGAAGACTGTTTATTTCTCCTTCTATGATTCTGATTCTTCTCAGGTTTCTGGTTCTAAAGGATCCTTACCTGCTTCATCCAAGGTGAAGATATCACAACAGATCCAGTTGTTTGTCGTGAGTTTCATAGTTCTTGAAGGCGAGGACCTCTTGGACCGTTGATGAATCATTGGTGGTGGCCCAATCGCTGTCCTGCCATTTTTGTTCCGTTCTTAGCAGGTTTCTCCAATGTAGGGGGATGCAATCGACAATTTGGTCAATGTTTGTTTGTAACTTTGTAGGTGATTCACTCCTTTTAGTTTGGCTCTTAGGTCACTTTCTGATTTCCATTTTTTGTTTGTCTCGTCCCATACATGTTCTACACGCCAAATTCCTTTTTCCAGCCAGTGACCCCATTTGGATTCTGATTTAGAAAGAGCGAAGCTTTCGCCTTCCTCATTTTTTATCAGTAGGTTGCCGAAAAGGGGTTGTTTGAGGGTTTCGTCTTTCCTTTTGGGTCCTGATCTAATTTCTGGGAAGATGATTCTCCAGATGTGTAAGATTTGTTCCCAGAACGATCTTGTCTGAGTTGTGTCGATGGGGTTGGCTTGCGCTATCAGTTCGGGCTGTCTCTGTTTCCCTTTCAGGAGTGGCCAATGTTTATTGAAAACCCAGAAGAGGCCTGTCATATTAGTAGGAGATTTGAAGGGTGCAATTCCTCTGATATGGCTGAGGGCTCATGGGATCCAATGAAGATTGTCGTGTAGTTTTTTTTTTTTTTTTTTTTTTTTTTTTTAACACACGCCCTCACCAGTGTTAGTGCTGCTGATAAGAGCAGACACCACTAACACCAGGAGGGAGGCTCCATCTATTGGTGGGGAGCATCACCTGCTGGAAAACGGGTCCAGCGTCCCATATACAGAATGTGAGAATGACTGAGGACAATGAGAATAGTGATTGTGAGGTCTGCCAGCATTGATTGCCCTGCCCGTCAGGGGATTGACTGAGCAGCCTTAAAACGTGACCTTTGCACCTTCCTGTGTGCAAAATTTAGAATGCCTGTTTTGTTCAGCTTGTGGTTGTGCGTCCTGCCTGCATTTATTACCCGGTGTCCACGTCAGAAAGAGAGCCACACGTCAGAAAGAGAGGGGCCTCTTCACCCTAATTGCGGCGCCAGATTCCTTACCGTTACTTACTGGCTCCCTCCTCCCTCAGCCGACCCCAGTCGTCCTATTATGCAACCAAACAACTTCGATAGCTACAGACCAGTTACAGACCGAGTGTTTTCAGTACCTTAGACTACATCTGAGCCGCATTTGTCGCTGTCGGCTTGATTTTCTTGGAGTCCGGAGGACCCCACTAGGGGGCACCAGTGGGGCCTCCTTTCTTCTCTTTTAGACTTCTCTTCAGAGCAATGCTTCAACCAGGGAGAGTGGGTGTGGAGGGAAAGGGTCTGGGAAATCTGACGGGGGGCGGAGGGGAAAGGATGGTTCGATGACTGTCCACTCGTTGAAAGTCAGACGATAGTCCCTGCTTTTTACCAGTTCCGATTGCTGTTGGTCTTTTTTATTGCCGCTCCACTCGATCTTTGCTACCCATCCACCCTCTTCCCCCCCTAGCCAGTCTCCCTGGAAGGAAGAGATTGCCTTCCTTATGTCCTTATTCGTCTGAAAACAGTCCAGCTGGCGCTTCAAAGTTTGCCATCTCCTCTTTAGTTCTAGCTGGATTTGTTGTTTGATCTGTTCCGTTACCTCCGGGCCGTCTATTTTTACGTTTTCTCTGGCCAGGAGGCAACGTTGCCACCAGAGCCCCCACAGCACCGCTCGACGACCTAGATTGAACATGTTTTCTGTGTATGTGGGTGCCTCTTGGGCCTGGGGCCAATATCCTAACAGGATTGCCCTCCAAGTCCWAGGCCAWGGGGTGTCGGGRACCATCTTTCTCCAGATTCTGTCCCACCAGCGCCATGTGAGTTGTGCAGTTCGGCATTGCATGAAGATATGTTCAATCGTYTCTGCGTTTTTTTGTGGGGGGAAGGTACTCAGACACCGTGCACACCAGGGGAGCGCCTGGCCTTTTTGTTCCAGGCTTGTATGATCAATCAACCACTCCATTGTTGGCAGACATCGATGTGCAATCTGCCATTGCAGCGAGGTTATCTTTGCCGGTTTTTCTTTTCGCCCTTGGAACCACGGTATCGGCGTCAAAAGGGAGCGGTCTACATTTAAATGTTTTTGCCACCTGTCAATTATTCTGTCTTTTAAGTGGCGTTTGGGTCTGAGCATTTTGTATGTCGACTTCACCTTCAGCTTCTGGAGGCTTATCATCGCAGTCTGGTTGGGTCTACGCCCTAGCGGTTTCCACTGCCATTCCACAGGGTCGAAGGGAAGGTCTTGAATCCCAATGCTCGGGTGGAATGCGTAATCTTTCTCCCCATCCCCAAGGACTCGAATTCGAAAGATATCTTCCTTCTCCTGCCAGATGAAAAGGGCCCGAATCCCTTGCAGCACCCCCAATCTGCCAACCGCGTATCTTTCTACGAGAGCGTCTCCCATCCGGGTTATGTGAACTCTCCCCACCTGTTCAGTGAGTCCTCTTATCGCCACCCAGTCCCCTTCTTGTAGTGTGGGGCCTTTCCTCAGTATTTTGTACCAGGCTAGCGGTATTGCTTCCATGAGCCGGTCTAAATTTTGATCAATGTGGTAGCAATACCTCAAAGTTTTGTGCAGTTCATCTGCTGTTTTCCAGCAGCGTCGTTTACAGTCCAGATGTCTTTTATACGGGTGACCCCGTTTTTTACCCAGCTTTTCCATGGGGTTACTGAACTGCACATTACCTGGCTGTTTCTGTCAGTAATCCAGCGGTTTCCGAAGAGGGGTTGGCGAAGTACCTCCTCCCATCGGTCCGGGTCTGCCTTGTTTGGGAGGGGGAGTTTCCGCCAGCTTCGCAGGAGCAATGGCCAAAAGCCGTCCATTCGTTCTCTGGGCTCCCCCCGTCTGCGTGGCCACTTTCGCGGGATCGTCCAATAGCGGTCCTCTAACCAAGTTAGGGGGTGCACCCCCGTGGAGGGCTGAGGGGCTATGCGAGCCAGGTGTTCTAAAGCCAGAGGTTTCCAGGGGCTGTCGTTTTAAAAAATCAGCTTCTTGATCCACTGGAGCCGGAGTGCTGTGGTTTGAGCTGTAGGATCAATTATCCCTAAGCCCCCTACAACTTTGGGTTGTATGATTGAGTCCCACGCCACCCTACTTATTACATTTGTCAGTTCTCCATCCCCCCGCCATAAGAAGGTCACTACTTTGGCTTTTAGTGTACGCAGTGCCTCCTTGCTCAGTGGCCACACCAGTGACTTATACCAAAGCGAGGCAAAGACCACGTTATTTATTACAGTGCTCGTCCAAAAAGGGAGGTGGTCTTGTTACGCCAGTTGGATAGTTTGGTTAGGGCGGGGGAACTGATCCATTCATCATTTATTTGAGGGCGGCCGGTCGCTGTTATTGACACCCCCAGGACTCTCAGCGGGGCTTCGGGGGGCAGCCAGGAGACACGGGGGGTCTCGGGGGGGCGTCCCCCTTGGTAATGGATCCACCATCCTTGTGTTTTATTTCCCCAGTTAATTGTCATATCCGAGACTAGGGAGAACTTGTCCATCATTTTTTTGATTTCTTCTAGGTTGTTTGTGGTGGCTTCCATCATGATCGTAAGGTCGTCTGCAAACAAGGAACACACTGGGACTGCTTCCTCTGGGATGTTGGTTATTTTGATCCTAGTGATGTCCTTGTTTGCACGGAGATTTGCCGATAGTGCTTCCATGATGATCAGAAACAGGAAGGGCGCTATGGGGTCTCCTTGTCGAACCGACCGTTCCAACTGTATTGGGGGGGCCAAGCAACCGTTTAACTGTATACAGGTGGTGGCGTTGTGATGGAGGATATGAATCCATCGCCGGAAAACCGGCCCGAAGTTCATTTTCTGCAGACAGCTATCCAAGAATTCCCAATCTACGTGATCGTAGGCCTTTTCAAAGTCTATGAAAACCATGGCCACGTTATTGCGTGAGTGTCTGGCCAGTTGGAGGACTTCGTGGACCAGCAATATATTTTCCTGGATATTTCTGTTTTGCATGAAGCCGGTTTGTGAGGGGTGGATGATGTCTTCCATCACTGGGATCATTCTGTTAGCTAGTGCTTTTGCCAACATTTTGTATGCTACCGTAAGTAAGGTTATGGGTCTGTAATTTCGAATGTTCATTTTATCTCATTTTTTATGGAGCAGCGAAAGGACCCCTCTGCATACCATTTCTCCCATCCCTCCCCTGTTCCAAACTTCACTGTAGAAGTCCATCAGATCTTGGCTTAGTGAATCCCACATCACTTCCCAGAATTCCTTGGGAAGCCCGTCAATGCCCGGGGTCTTTTCTTCCTCCATTTGCATCAGGGCTGTCCAGATTTCCTGTCTGGTCAGGGGGCCTTCAAGGCTTTCCTGTTGTATGTCTGTCAGGGATTTGTTTAGGGGGGCTAGAAATTCTTCAATCATTTCTCAGCGCCTCCCCTCTGTGTGTGGTGGAATGTGTGAGGAAAATAGGTCTTTATAGAAGTCTCTTGCGATCTTGACACATCTGGCCGTGGAAAGGGCAATGCCTTCTCCGCTCGCTTCCGGGTCATATAGGGCTTCAATGGTAGAACGTTTTGCTCTAAATTGCGTAACGCCAAAAAAATGCGCATTCATTTCCCCTTCTGTTGTGAATTTTGATAATTTTGCCCGAATCCTTGCGCATTGCCAGCGGTAACGGGCTGGTTGGAAAAGTTGTTCTTTTAGTATCTGCATGCGATGTTGCCCCTGTCGTGTTTCTGGGGAATCCTGTTCATGCGAATCTTCCTCCTGATCAGGTTCTTGTTCGAGTTCTTGTTCGAGTTCTACCAATTGGTGCATTGTTTCGATCTTCTGTCGGTGTCTCTGTGCTGCCATTTGTTTGGAGAATTCATTACTTTTTTTGGTCAGGAAAAGGAGGCCATTATTAAACCATGTGATATGTGAGTCAAGTTCCGGACGGCGGTCTTGCCAATAGGACCACACTTGGCGCAGATACTGTTGAAAGGAGTCTAAGGTGCAGTAAGGATGTGTTGAGTTTGTAGAACCCGGGCCCACGGTCCGTTTTTTTACGGAAAGTTAAAGCCACCATGGACATTTTGTGATCCAGGCCCGGAAAGGGGCTAGGGGGAAGAATTGCTGCCTGTGTCAGACTCCCTTCCAACGAGTCCGATAGAAGTATCAGGTCGATCCGGGATTTGGAGAGGCGGGTGTGATCGTTGTTCCGTATGCAAGAGAAAACCCGGTCTGTGGGGTAAAGGCGCCTGAAGGAGTCGAAGAGGGAGAGAGTGTTGCACAAGTTTTGGAGCATTTGTTCGTCCGCTTCGGCGTTTCCCATTGTTGAGGGGGGGACTCTCCACCGATCCTGCCACCGGTCTGGTGCGGCGTTGAAGTCACCTGCGAGAATCACCGGGATGCCTGGCTGTACTTTGGTTTCCATCCTTTCCAGGAAGGCGCGACGCTCGTGTACTGCGTTGAGGGCATAGATGCAGATAATGTTGATTATTTCTAACTCCAGGATTCCAAGTATGGATATCCATCTTCCTTCCTCCTCATCCTTTTCGCAGTACACTACTTCGAGCCTTGATTCTGGCGGGATCCAGATTGCCACTCCGGCCTGGCCCGGGCCAGGGGCATAAGACTGGTAAGATTGAAAGGGCCAGGCCGTCCTTAGGGCCCTATGATGTCTTGGTGTGTCCATGAGGTGTGTCTCTTGGACACAGACCACGTCGGGCCATTTTCTTCCTCCCACCCCCCTCAGCATGTCCCACAGAGCCTGGGTCTTGTCTTGGTTGAGGGTTGCGAGTCCATTTACGTTGACTGATCTTAGGTCCAAATCCACTGTTTGTAGAATTTGTTTCCAGACCTTGTTTTTACCATATACAGCGTCGACCCAATGTTTTTCGCTACCCCCATTCTGATGTTTCCTTCCCCTCCCTTTTGCTTTTTTGTTTTTTTAGAGCCTCTGCCATGGCTGTTTATCCCAGATCACTGCGCCGTTGAAAATATTTTTCCGTGATATTTTACACAGGCAGGTGAGCAGGTCGTCCCCTGACCAGGTGTGACTGGGCTTTACTTTAAGGCTCTGCAGTTCCAGCAACGTGTTATGATTGAGCCAGGTAAGTCCTGAGTCTTTGTGTTCTTCAAAGCGGACGTATACATCCCAATCCACCACCTTGTTGGGACCCCCCGACGCTACCAAGGAGGCTGCAGCCCCAGATTCATAATGGGCTGCGATAAAGTCCCGAACTTTGGTGAGGTTAAAGCCTCCCGGGTCTTCTTGTCTCCACCCGTGGAGCGTTATACTCCCGAAGTTGGGGGTATAATCATTATGATCAGCTGGCGATAATCCAACCTCCCATCGGTCCCCCTTCTTTCGGACCGGGATTACCAACACATTTCCCTGGGATGTTAGCGGGGTCTCCTGTCTTCCCTTAACAACCAGGTGGCGTATTTTAGATCTTCGTCCGGGTTCTAGTTCCTCAGCTGCCTGTTCCGCTAATTCTGCTGTTTTCGGTTCTCGACTTTGTGCGGTGTTGTGTACATTCGGTGTGTCCGGTGGTCTGCCCGTTTTAGTCCCCCCTGCTCCCTCCTTACCTTATGGACTCCGTACGGTGTTTTGTGTGTTCAGTGTGTCCGGTGGTCTGCCTATTGTGGTCCCCCCATCTCCCTCTTTGTCTTCCTGCTTGGGGGGGGGGGTAAAGAGCCCCCTGATGAGGTGCCATATTCTGTGCAGCGTTGTCTGCCAGCTCGTGCCTGGTGGGAGTCCGTTTTCCAGGATCTGCTTCAAGGTATCGCTGCTGTCCAGCAGGCCAAAGAGGTGCACGTACGAGTCATCCCAAAAAGGTTGTCGATGGATGCGGGTGTAATCTTCTGAGTTGTTCTAGTAGCCATTCCGTTAGGCCTTTCAGTTTTGTCTCAAGATCTCCCTGCACCAGGGGGAAATCTTGCGGGTCTGCTCCCGCGTCGGTCATTCCGATGTCCGGGATGTGTGGGGGTTCATCCACTTCCATTGGCTGAGATCCAAAGGTCGGGCCGAGCGGGTCTGTATTCTGGTCGCTTGGCAGGGGCGGCCAGGACTGTGAGGTTTTTTTTTTTGCTTGAAATTCTTGTGGTTCCTTCTGTTCTTTCGGAGTGGTTTTATTGTTGTCCGAAGGCAGCAGTCCTCTGGGACCCCCTTCCGCTGTTGTCTGGCCTGTCTGTGCTATTATGTGGCCGCCTCCCTCTGGACCCCCTTCCGCTGCTGTCTGGCCTGTCTGTGTTATTGTTTGGCCACCTTCCGCTGTGACCAATGCATGAGCTGCCATTTGATTGCCTCCTGCACCGTTTCCTTCCGTCCCTCCTCGTGCCCCTCCTCCTGCCATGTCCGACGACAGCAGTCCTCCGGGAGCCCCTTCCGCTGTCATCTTGTCTATGTGTGATGTTATTTGGCCTCCCCCCTCTGTGGCCACAACATGTGCTGCCATTTGGTTGTCCCCTGCATCCCTTTCTTCTGTCTCTCCTCGTGTCCCCCCTCGTGCCTCCTCCTTCGCCCTTGCCCCTCCTTCTTTGTTTCCCTCCTCCCTCCTATCCTTCAGTACTTCGAAGCGATTCCCTTGCCCCTTCCTTGTTGAATTTTTCTCCGATTGGTGTCCTGGAGAGGGGGGTTTCTTCTTGTACTATGGGGATTGTTTTGAGGTTTGTTTCCACAGTTCTGCACTGATGATGTAGTCTTGCGGCCTTGGTTCAGGAGTTTTGCTTTCTTTGGGGCCTGTTTGCTGTGCAAGGGGGGGGAAAGTGGTCTGCTGGAGTTTGCTCAAGTGGTTCTCTACCGATTTGGGGGGGGCCCAATCCGTTGGGGGGTTTGTCTCCCAGTTTACCGGGGCTTTCTTCTCCCACTCCCATCCCCTCACCCCTCCCCCTTGTATCGCTTCATCGATGTAGACCCAACCCTCGTGACCCGGGTCTACCGTTCTCCAATGGGAGGTTTTGAAGGGATCACGGAGGAGGCGACCCGTGGCTTTGATTTTCTTTGTCGGATGGTGGGGGCAGCTTATCTCGTTCGCAATGCGGCCATAGGCTTGGCACTTAAAGCACCACGGACGAATTTTATGTGTTGTGTGGATATTGTATTCTTTTCCCGCAATGCGAAACAAAATTGTGTCATCAATGTGAAAAACATGATCCTTGGGTAGATGTAGAGCGATCATCAGGTAATTGTCCCGGCGGGCTACGTAAGCGGGGAGCGGGTCGATAAAGTCTACTATGTCATATCACTGGGCCAGATCTTGCACAAAAGTTGCTTGAATTTTGATAGGCACATGTCGAAACTCTACCCAATAATGATCATTCATCAACTGTTCCCTTTTGTCCTCCGGTCACTGTTGACGTTGGGGGGACCAGGGGTAAATTCTGACCTCGGATCTGCCGCAGCGAATACTGCGCCATGTGTCCATTATTCGTTTATATGCGTCGAACATGCAGATCACGGTGAAGACTGATGATGAGATAGGATGGATCAGGAAGAAGTCGGTGGCTCCTTCTGCGGATCCCTTCATGGCCGCCAGGCGCTTCCGGATCCAGCCTATCTTATCGTTTGTGGTTTTGTATGTCGCGTCGTCATAAAAGACCCAGTTACTTGCATGGCGAGTATACAAAGCATCCCTTCCTCGCTCTTTTTCTGCGGGGAGGACTTTGACCCTGTGTTGTTTTCCTCCCTGGTTGATCAGTTTGTCTTCCGTCCTGGTAAGAAATTTGGAGAGGAAGAAGGCACTGACCGTTGTCAGATTCTCAAGCGGGATGCTCAAACTCTGTTCAGACTCTCCTTCGCCTTGACTTTCTCTTTTCACCACCAACTTTTCTCCACTAAAGGGTCTCTTTAGTTTATTTGCCCATGTGTCGAGGGGTGTGTTTGAAGAAGAGGCTGTCGATTGAGTCCCTTCCAGCTTCTCTTTCGTCTCCTTCATCTGTTGTTGTTGTTGGGTCAGGTTTTGTGTTGTCTCCTTCTCTTTCCCTTTTTCCTTGTCTCCTTGTTTTGGGGGGGGGAAGACGGGGATGAGGAGGGGTTTCTTACTTCTATTGCTGACGTGTGATCGGGGCGTCGTCCCATCCCTGGGTAATGTCTCACCGCCCCATGATAGAGAATAGTCATTTTCCCAGGTTTCCTTTTCTTCCTTGCTGCTTCTTTCAGGGGCGCCATGTTAGTATGGGAGGGATTTCGCGGACGGGGTTGAGAGGGCTTGGG
>BFEA01000071.1:2227165-2237894 GCA_003427395.1 Chara braunii | reverse complement strand
CTTATACACATCTAGATGTGTATAAGAGACAGCCCCTATACCCCCCTGTCCCCTTCCTATACCCCCGCTATACTCCAACCCCCCCCCCCATACTCCCTCCCCCATCCCCAAAAGTTTCTCAGCGGATTTGGGCTATACTCAGCAAGCGCAGTACAGCCCCCAACTTAGATTTGAAAAAAAATCAGCGGATGGCTGTTTTCTGACTGGTCACCGTGGTCGGCAGACCGCCGACCAGTAGGCCCTACTGGTTGGCTGCAAAACGGTCGGCGGTTGAAGTTGGTGGTTGGCAGGTATGCAACCCTGCCCTGAATGGGATTCAGCGGCATTTCAGCCTATTATTCAGGTGTATCAATGGGCATGGGTGTTGCTTAGATGGGAGGAGGAGACCTGGGGAATCACTACGGTGTACGGGCCCATGGAGCTAGGGGCACGTAGGAGGATGTGGTCGGGCCTGCAGGCCCTCACCGCGGATGTTGACCAAACTATTATAGCTGGCGACTTTAACTTGAAAGGATTCACACTTCAGACATCCCCAGCTCCGGTCCCAGGGTCCCAAAGTGTCCCAATCCCAGACGATCTCGGTGCCAGGCTGTCCCAATAGTGTAGCTCGCATGGTCCATAGGCTGAAGCGTCAGAGGTTGGTAGGTGTCGGCACCGAAACGTCACAGGTCGGTAAAAGTCAGTGCGGTACCCGACAAGTCCAGTCCAGTCCAGTCCAGTACAGTCCCAGGTCCTATTTTTGCAGCATGTCCCAGGAAAGTCCGGAGGCTACCAGGCCGACAAAATGATTGCAGCAGACAGGCCGCTGCCGACCGGTACCGGTCTGAAGCAGGCCAAGCCATGTCCAGCTCTCTATATTTGGCTGCTACAGTGCAGCAACTCATCACTTGTTCAATTGCAAGATGCAGAAGCGCTACTGCTGCTTGTGCGTTAAGGCACCTTGGGCACTTCGCGCCTGAGGAGAAAAGGGGGCGCTTGAGAGGTACTTCGTAGTTAGGGTAGACGGGTAGGAGGTAGAGCGGCCATAGCCGCCAAGTTTTTGTTTTGCTGTTTTCAGAGATGAAGAAGAGTCAAAAGTCGGCCCTTTCCAATTCCCGAGCTTGCGCCTCCGGTTAGCGCTAGAGCTGCGCTAAGTTTCGACTTCGCGCCCGCGGCCCTCCGCGCCCGTGCGGGCAAACTCGAATGCCGTGTCTGTATCGAAAGTGACGAAGCAGCCCTGACAACGACAGCAACGCCCTAGCTGAGGCGCCATAGCCCCCCGAAAGCCGGGTGAGGCCCGCTCATGCGTTCTCAAAGCGCGCGCCTCGGCTGTCACGATAAGGGAAGGAAAGCACGTCGAAGTATTCAACGTGAGGGACATCGTCACTGGAAAGTGCCCGACCGTCAACTGGCTTCAAGTGCCCTTTCCAACACTGGGGAGACCTACGACGACCTACGATAACACCTAAGTTGACATCATCACCACGAGTGTCGTAAGAAGAAGTCTGCAAGCCGTTTAACCCTGCTACTTAACCCGCCTTGTTCTCCTCGTCCCCTCCAACGTCCCGTTAGGAACTAACGCCAATCCAGTTGTTGGTCGAAACACGCTATTGGTCGTGTTCAACCACAAGCACCATGCGCGTGCTGCAGCGGAAATGACGTCAAGGAACTGTAATGGCTCAGTTTGTACAATAACGGCATGGAAAAAGCAAATGAACCAGCGACCGAACCCAACCTTCACAGTTTCGTACAAACAAACGCTGATGAAAGAAAATTTATGGGTGCAATTCGATAGAATTCAACCAGGGTTTCACGGATTGGTAGTGGACAGACTGGAGAAGCAATACCCAGCGAACGAAATCCTCAAGTGGATTCTGCCGACTCCGGATTTTCTTGCTCCCCACTATGGATCCATGACGACAATATTGGAAGTGAACATAGACGATCCTCCAGTGTTCCCACTAACATGGACACTCACGATCGAGGAAAGGGAACTAGTGATTGAAATCTCCACAAAGACCTCGCCGATCTGCTTCAGATGCAGAGGACGAGGCCACATGGGTACCGACCCGAACTGTCCCATATTTCCCACGAACCAGAAAGAGAGGAAACTTATGCCCAATATGTTGGTTGAGGTCGAAGAAGCCCCGGGTACATGGTTCATTGTGGATCCTACCTACAACGGGTGGGTCTTTGACGACAATCTCGAAGACCCGGACTGGATCTGGCACTACTCGGACAAGGAGCCAACAACAAAGAAGCCGGATATCTTTCCCCCTGCCGACAACAGATGGCAAAAGATGGCAACGGGGAAAGAAGTTGGCAACCCCACAAAGATCAATACCACCCCCTTGAATGATTCGCGGGTTATAAGGGAGGAGAAAGCAAGGGAAGACTTGTTATGGGTCTTGGATTCAGTGAGAGAACAGGCTGAACATGAGTGCTCCAAGGACCCAGAAAAGTCAAAAAAAAAAACACAGGAAATAATTGAAAGCAGAAAGAACGACGAAAAAAGAAAAGTGGAAGAGCAAGAACGGACCATCCAACAAACTGAGAACAAAAGAACTCTGGACATTAGCCCCAATCAGGAAAGAGGGCAATCGGACTCTAAAAGGAGGAAAGCGACCTGAAGGGCTCAAATGGAAGAGGATGTAAAAGACCCGCACATCACCGCAGCCCAATTCATGGATAAGAACAAAGACTCGGCTATGGAGGAAGAAGACACTGAGGATAGCAAGAGCTCAAAAGGCTCGGCTACCATCAACGATCAGGCGCCCCCTCCCAACAGGTTTCTTCAATGGCTACGGGAGTACATTGAAAATGTCAAAAGGCAGAGGCAACACCTCTTCAACATCCGGACAGCTTGCCTGAAACACATAGAGAGGAATAAGAAGCAAGGCACAATAGCCGGTATCCAAAAATCAGCAAATAATTTTGAACTGCTTGAACAAGAGTTCTCAGAGTACGCTGCCTTCAGGTACGCAGAGAAAAAACGAACCAGAGAACAGGGGAAGTCGGGCACTAAGGAAACAATCAAGGATTCAGAAGAATAGTTCCAAGACCTGCGCCCAAAGAAATGGAAAACCATCAAAGCACACGAAAAAGATGACCAGAAGTCTGGCCAGAATGAGAACACAAGGAAGACAGAGCGCATTGAGCTTGAAATGGATTTGCTGTCATTGAGGCGCAAACAAAAAAGTTGAAGAAACTCAATGCTGCGTATGAGCCAGAATTCACATCTCTGCGGCACATAGCTGATGGCAAAACCCCACACGTGCTGCAACAAGCCAAATCCACCAGACTCACCATGATGGGTCTACGACCCCTATTAGCTACAATATATGTTAAGGAGACAGGTGAGTGGCAGGTGGCCACAGATGTTTCCTTTGCACTCCCACACTTCGAGGAAGCATAAAACTTGATGGCAGTAATTCGTTGAAAAATTACTGTTGCTTGCCCGCTCGGTGTATTTGTAACAGAGGGGTCAGACGATTTCACCGGGCCACACGAGACGCAACTCAAAGATATGCAAAGGACCACGTCTGATCCAGCTGAATCCAGACCGACTTCTTTCACGTCTCCGATTGCCAAGATGCCGGAAAACATAAGACTCAACAGGGGTATGATGTGGAGGTCCTGGCGTACGGTATCTGCAATCCCATACAGCGTGCTTTTAGGCTTGGGAATCCCGGTGGAGCTCTCGGCTGCTTCGCTGGCGGACATCCTCAGGGAGGGCACACTGGACGACAATGCAGGCCTGGATTCTAGAGCTCTTGCCCTCGATTTGGACTGCTTTTATAGAGACGACTTCCAGGAGGATGACATGGTAGCCTGGGCCGGCGATGAGTGCACAGATCAGGACCCCATGGGGTTCCAGGGAGACAGGTTAGCGGGAGCATAGGGGAATATAAGTTGGATGACCCTGCAAAGGTGTCCCCAATGGCCAAAATTAACAAAGATAAGCCCCCTACCTAGGATTTTTGGGTCAGAGAACCCAATGTTACCCAGTAGGGGTACTGGATGGAGGACTTCAGGAACAAAGCCAATCAGCAAGCCCCCAAGCCGAATTGGAGAGCACACGGTATAGTCATCCGAAGTTGGAATGTGAACGGCTTAGGCAACATCCTCAATAAGGAAGATAAATTTAATGATATAATTAAGGGTCTTAAGCAGGAAAATAACAGAATCACGGACGTCATAATGCTTCAAGAAACGCACCTGACAAACAATACAGAACATAGAAACTAGAAAAAAATATTTATGAGAAGATTAGGTGGGATCAAAGATGCAGTCTGGGCGTCAGACAACGCAACAAGCAGCAAAGGCACAACCATTCTAATACCGAAAAACTCTCAACTCTACAAGGTTGGCACAATAATCAATACAGGGAAGGTGATAATGAGGGAAGGTGGTGCCTCATGGACTTGAGGTGGAAGGAGGAAAACTTCAGACTGATCAATATCTATGCTCCTAACGACAGGGCCGGCATGAAGATCCACTCCCTAGGGCAACTCATCCTGCTTCTACAAGCCTGCATAATAGGAGGAGACTGGAATGCCACACTCGTTAATGATCGTATTTCAAGAACGGGCTCATCTCAGTCTTCCCAGGAAGCGGCGCCCATCCAGGAACTAATTATGGACCATAGTCTGGTGGACCCGTTCCGTACCCTACACCCGTCAATAAGAGGTTTCTCACTAGTGAAGAAAAAACACGCCCACCATACGGCCTTCTCTCGCATAGACTTCTTTCTGGTGTCTGACCATCTCATGGGAACAGTCAAGGAAGCTGACATTTTGCCATTGGCACCCTACCCGGGTCTGGACCACAAACCAATTGAACTGATCGTCAAGTTCGACCAATTCATCCAGAAAGGACGGAGCTTCAACAAATTAAACAACTCCCTCCTACTGAGTCACAAATTCATAGGGTGTATGGAGGAGAACTGGAAGAATCTAAAAGGAAGCTTCATCTTAGGGGGGGACAGGTGGCAATGGTTCCAGGATAGCTACTTGACGCTAGCCAAAACAACCGCTAAAATATCAAGGAAAATGGCCAACGATAGGAAAAGACGAAAGGTTATACTCGAAACTGCCTTGAAAGTAGCGGAGAGTAATTTATGTTGCACGCTTTCTGGGTGAGATCAACTCACAGTTGGAGCACAGTGGGGAAAGGAGCCCTTTTAGCTACAAGTCTGTTCTGTCTATCAGCCAGTCCGGGGTGGACAGGCATCTGTGGATGATCAGCCACTGGAGGGCTCTATGGTTGGTTGGGCTGATGTGAAAATGGGATGACCACTTAAAGAATTGGAGGTCTGTCCTTTTCAGGGGAGAGTCCCTTTCCCATCTTCGCAAGACATTCTCCATCACCGGGGTGGGTGTGCGTGCCTGTACCCATTCTTGAGCGTGTATTGTCATGGATACATTGTTGTGTTAGTCCCCCATTGCCATTCCCAGTTTGTTGAGGTCGAACGGACAGGTGGATAGAGGGCTTATATAGATAGTACGTGTCCGCTTGGTCTTTCACTACCCGTACTCTGATGGAGGAGGCCAGGCCCTGTCGGTCCAGATCCTCCTCACGGTGGATTGCCGACCAGCTCGTCCCTGGGAGTACTGGGCAGTGCACGTTAAGGGCCAGGACTAAGGACAGGGCTACCTGATCGACCTTGTAGACAGTCATGGGGAGGTGCAGGGGGAGTCCATGTGGACCACCCAGTCCCCGTTGAGAATGGTAGGCCCATTTTAGAGAGTCCTAATCCAGGCCAAAGGAATTGCCCCTTATAGCTCTTGCAGCTCCTGAGCCAGATTTGAAAGGGAGCCCATCCCAGCTTGTATTGTGTCGGAAGTACTGGTGGTTTAATACTCCCACGAGAAGGGAGTACTCAATGCTGTGTGGCAGTTTAGACTGGGTTTAGTGAGCACTGGGCTGTAACTTAGGGTTTTAACATACTGTCTTCTGGGCTTAAAATTTTAATATATTCTTGTGGGACTGTGGGAGTGAAAAAAAAAAAAGTTAAGTTCTCAACTGGTCTTTGTCAACTCTCTGACCATTCCATCCAGTCCTTGTGGCTGAATGGTGCAGACTACCCACAGACATGTGACTGTTGACGAACGGATCATGAATCTGAATCCTGCTGGAGTCGGGCATACTCACACAAGCATTTTCCGAAATGTATCTGACTGCAATTACGGCCACAACTGGATGAACCTGACCGTGATCACGTCCAGAGCTTAGTATAGCCCTGCTTTGATCAGAACAGCACATGATCACCAACTCGGCCCAGATAGTACTACTGTGGTACTATAACTGAGACGCTGGACTCGTTTCCAGCAGGTCGACTATGGGATTACAGTTGGACGCTGGACCCCCCTTCCAGCAGACTGTTGCTTGTACCAAACTGGGACGCTGGACCTGCTTTCCAGCAAGCTGTTTGTTGTATCATGATGGGATGCTGGGCCTGATTTCCAGCAGGTGCTGTTCCCCACCAATAGATGGAGCCTTTCCAGCAGGCCCAATTAACGAGGGTGCTCTTATCACCTCGTTAAGTGTCCCGCCTGTGTCGACTTTTCCTTCTTTTTTCCTTTTTTTCAGGAAAGGAAAGCTCCTTTTTATTTATGGGGAGCAGCACCTGCTGGAAACCGAGTCAAGCATCCCAAATGCTTCAGAAACAACCACTCTTAACGCTTTCCACGTTATGGCCCAGGGAACCCTGACAGCATTGATTACTTCCGTATGCGGCGTATGGATTCTAGTGGAAGGATCGACTGTCAGTCTGGACCACACTTTTGCAGCCCACTCTTAAAGTAGACCCACATAAAGAAACACACTGAAAATCAGTCGCTTTATACCTGCAACCCCACCTCTCATCCTGACTTCTGTCATTCCCATTTTCGACTCTTTCCTTGTGCAGTCTGGCCCACACTTTCTGCAGCCCTCTTTAAAAGTGGACCCACGTACTGAAAAAACAGACGCCTTGTGATTGTGACCCCTACCTCTCATCCCGACCTCCGGTATTCTCGTGTCTCCAGTCTTCATCTGATGTTATACTGACTCTTACAGCAACCGAGCCACTGTGGCCCGACCGGATCTGCACTGTTGAGCCATCACCCTCTCCATCCCCTGTCTCAGGTTGCCACCTCCAGTCGAGTAAGCCATTTTTCCAGTGAGCCGAGCTTTCCCGACCCCAGACTCTCCTTTACAAATCTGGTGATGATCTCGTGCTTTTTGGTCGGATCCTCTCCGATTTGTTTCGTCACCTTGTGCCAGTCTGCTTTCCTTTTTCCCTTCTTTAACTTGGATTGTTTTACTATCTGGTCATGCCAGAAGCCCCCGGTTCAATTCTTTTTTTTTTTCCCGGGAGGTACTCTTTAGTGTCAACTGGTTTCTGATTCCTGTCGCTGTGGACATTCCTGCAGGAACGAGGCTCTGAACAAAGAGGTGAAGACGCTTAGAGGATTGCTGTCTGACTACAACCTCATCCTCGACAAGGTAAGATGGAAAGGATCATCCAGCCTAACCTTCCTCGACACTACCCAAAGGAATGACAGTTACCCCAACTGACCATCTTTCTCATCCGTCTGTCACAAATGAGAGGAATGGGCCCTCGCGAGGCCATTTGGCCTCAGCCTCAGCAGCCGGCGATGTAGGGGCCCCCAGCAAGCCTGTTGTGCGCCCTAAAGGCCCACGCCAGTGTGACCACAATATTCTGATCTGAGCCCTCCGGGATCCTCCAGGCAGTGGCATGGCTCCAGACCTCTTGGCCAATGGGGAAGCAGCGAGTGACGGTGGCCACGATCGCACAGATGGGCAGCTTTAACTGTTGCCGGCCTGGGCCACTATCTGCATTGGGCCTGGGTGCAGACACTTGGGTCGATGATACATGCTCAGTTGAGCGATGTAATATGGAGGCAAGGATCCACAAAGTGATGAAAAGGACTCGAGTGGACAATGCAGCGTCAGCAAAGCATCAACGAGCAATGTACATCCAGATACATATGAAAATAGCACAATGTAGCGCAGCGGAAGACTCAAAGATATGACCTGACCTGTCAGATACTGACGTGACACCCCATCATACACCACACATGTGAGAGAGGGAGAGGGACCGCATACATGGAAGAAAGGTCCCTCCTTGAACACGCACATGGGGGAGATAACACGGAGGGGAGAGCCAAGACAAAGATGGCGAGGAGGGAGAAGACCAAGATCGCGATAGCGAAATCCAAAAATAGTCTCCCCGCCGATGTCCAATCAATGTCTGCCTCAAAAATGTCGGATCAGATCCTGGGCTCCATGCCCGATGTAACCTCTGCCTGTAATCTCTCTCTCTCTCTCTCTCTCTCTCTCTCTCTGAAAGAAGAAGAAGAAGAAGGAGGAGTGAGGAGGAAGAAGAGAAGGAGGGCGAGACGAGGAAGAAGAAGAAGACGTCATCCTCCTCGATGTCTCACCTGCAGCTGGTCTCTCTCTCTCTCTCTCTCTCTCTCTCTCTGCAGGTCACTGGCATGGAGCCAGCTATGGCGCCCAGGTGAGGACCGACGATGCAGGTATCGCCTCCGCCCCTCACCCTACCTACACCTCTACTCTCTAGCGCAATGCCATGTCGTGCTGCTCCAGCAGCGTGTTGCCCAAGAAGTGAGCTACTCGAACTGTGTCTGCCCTGGCCTGCCCCAGCTATAAGTAGCGCTGGGCCTCGCGGGTGTGCCTCTGGTCCTAGGCCAAAACGTGGCCTGCCAGGGTCCCTACCGGACTTCCAGGCCCTCCCTGCTGATGCAGCAGGGAGTGTCCGCTGCTGGACAAAAACGGACCTGGCGTGAAAGGGCCTACCTGTGAATGTACAAAGCCCAAAACGTGGCCTTTGGCCGGACAGACCAAAAGTCTGTTCAGACGAACTGCAAGTCCAAAACGAGGCCTGAACAGACAAAAATAGGACAGCAAAAAATAAATAAATAAATAAATAAATAAATGCTGCCTCAAATCGAATCATGCGGCCCTCCAGGGCGCATGTCCGAAAGGCGTGCGGCCTGGGGCCCCCCAGCAACCGTTGGGCCCCCAAAACGGGGCCCGTGTGCAGGCTCAGCATGTAACACCCCCCCCTCCTTGTGAAGTCAAGCCAGGTCAAGGGCGAAGCTGACGATCCGATGGTGGAACCTGGACGCGAGTACGACGTGGAGCCGAAGGTACCAGCTTGCCCTGCTGTTTGCGTTCGTAACGTGCGAGGACATCGGGGGCTGAGGCGTGAAGTTTCGCACAGGTCAACCAACGGTCAGCCTTATGGCTACAATAAGAAAAGTGTATTAAGTACACCGTCGGCTTGGTGCTGTAGCACCGCTGCGAAATGATGTCGCTTACCTCCTGAAAACCGTCCATGGAGGGTGGGTCTTGCGATCGTCGCCCGGGAAAGTCATCCCAATTTGCCAAAACGAAAAGAGCCAACTTTGAACAATGAAATACCGGGTGGACGGGCAAGTGGTCAGGCCCTCTCCGTTTGGCCATCAGTTTGTGGGTGGCGAGATGAACTCGGCTTGAGAGATGAGCCCCATCGTTTAATGAGCGCCAACCAAAAGTCGGATATGAACCAAGTGTCGCGGTCGCAAACGATCTCCTTGGGGGAACCCTTGGTACAAATCCAACCGGCGTAAAGAACCTCGGCCAACTGCGGTGCTATAGTGACAAGGCAAAAACATGGCGAACTTGGTGAGTCGATCGACCACCGTGAAAATCCCATCCACACCGATCTTGTGCTTGGGGAACGGCCCGGTGATGTCCATGGCAATCGATTCTCATCGTCCTAAGCGGACTGGTAATGGTTGCAACTCGCCGAACGGACAATGATTGCGGGATTTGCAACATCGGCACACCTCGCATGACTCGCAATAGCGTGCGACGTCGCCAAGGAGGTCAGGCCACCAGAAACGCTCGCCAAGAAGGTCAGGACTCCAAAGTGTCCGGTGGTGGGAGCGTCGTGGAACTCACCAAGAAGCTGCGTACGCAAGTGTGGATCACAAGGCACGCAAAGAAGATCCTTCCCCCGCGAGTGGACTAGCAAATAACCCTCTTGGATCCGATAGTGCGATGGCGTCGGATTTGGAGAGGAGCAATTCGCATACTTGTCGCGAAACTTGGGGTGACTTGGTAGCCGCGGATGAAGCTGTCCCGCGAGTAGTCGTCAACCTCGAACGTCGAGTAGACCGCAGTACAAAGGTCCGGGCACCGTGAAAGGGCGTCCGCAAAACGGTTTGACTTTCTCGGAATGTGATCGGGAAAGAAGTCAAACTGGTCAATGAAAGCCATCCAACGGGTGATGGTACTATTGATCGTGTCTTGGGTTTTATAGAAGACCAATGGATTGTTATCTGTTACCCATTGGAACTGACTTCGGCCGAGAAGAAAATGGCGCCACCACTTAGCGCGTGTACGAAGGCCAATAACTCCTTTCGTGCGTCGTCAATTGAACTAGCTTAGCGCCCGCGGTGCGGGCGGTGCGGGCTACGCCCGCATAAAGAAACATGGCAAAGATCAGTCAAAGTACTCACACAGACTCAAATGCACATATAGAGCACAACAAACTCAACATGTACTGAAAGCAGGCTCAAAGTAACTCAAACAGTCTGGCAACAAAAACAGAGTTCAAACAATCTCAGAAAAGTGTTTCGAGTCGAACTCAAGGACAGACTCAAAATAGACTGACACAAACCCAAAAAAAAAGAGAAAAAAAAAACAGAGAGAGAGAGAGAGAGAGAGAGAGAGAGAG
>BFEA01000071.1:2152675-2164872 GCA_003427395.1 Chara braunii | reverse complement strand
CCGGTTGCTTATCACCGGCAAGCATGAGTACAAAGAGAAAGAGCCAAAAGAACAGAGTTGAAAAAGAGTCAGCCTAGCCCTTGCAGTGTGAGTCACCTACTTATTGTCCTTTTTCTTTTCTGCCCCTACTAGTTTCCACTCTCTGTTACAACTTTTAAGGATCTGATTGAGATAAGGTCACACTTTTTTTTCTTTTTTTTTTTCTGATTGCCATCTTCGCACAAAATCGGAATTGAACAATCACACCCAAAGTAGTTGATGGAAGTTATGGAACCAGATGTAGAATTAAGAGCCCTGCCTCCCTGAGCAACATGCGACAATCGGCATCGGCTCAAGAAACCGTCCAGTGAACAGCAAGTTCTTAATGGGTATGGCTGCTGGCTATGGCTGCATCCTCTCTCTCCTCAACGAATGCTGAAAGTAGTGCACTTCCTGGGATCACCAAGAACCAAGAATATGATGAATGATTTCTGAATGCGAGCTTGCCCCAACTCCTCACTTTTCAGGAGCTGCAACTTGCCTGGGCCTTCGGGGTCCCCCTCCGAGAACAAAAGCCTAAAGTTACTTGCCAGAAGGTTAAACCACCCACTATACTAGACAAATAGAGACTCTAGACTCAGGTCCCGGGTCCAAGAACTCACAATCCTTCCAAACAGTGAAGAAAAACAAAACAACTGTACTTACCGTAACTTACCTCGTTTGGTTTCAGGTTCAAATCCTGGCGAGAACAAGAACACCTAAGTTACTTCACGGGTGAAGATCCCACCCTACTTACAACTCTTGAGTCTTGACCTTAGTTCGGAAAATGTCTCTACAAATGAAACCATTGTGAATGTTATAACAGAATCCATCCACTTCAAGAATATTGGAAAAGATTAAGAACTCAGTAGTAGCTCTTCCCGTTTTGTTCATTACTGCTGTTGGCTCTGTGTATTTGTACACAAAAGGATAATGGTGCACAAAGCCACTTTGAAGTGTACTTATTTGCTTTGCTAATTTTTGAAATGTGGTGGAAATTCCATAGGGACCCGAAATGGAAATAGCACCTTTGTCTAAAGTTTTGCAAAGAAACTTCATAACCAAAACGTAAAAATGATTTAGCTACGAAACCATAAACGCTTCGAGATATCGCACATACTTGGGGGCCTTACGGGTACAAATCCCACGTACAATCAACTTTGTACAGTTCCCCCTCGGCTTATGGTGGGTGATGAACTCCCGCCATTGCTCGTCGTAATGCGGGTGATCAGCTCCCGCACCAAACTAACTCGTTGTCTTATGGAACCCACTGGTTGTCAATTGCTGCATGGCCGAAACTTCCACTAACAGACAGAAAGAACACAAGAGCCGAGAAGGGAAACTCGAAGGAAGAAGCAAGGAAGGGGAGGAGGAGGAGAAGAAGAAGAAGCAAGGAGGGAGGAGGGACGAGGAGGAGAAGAGGAAGAAGCAAGGAGGAGAAGAGGAAGAAGCAAGAAGGGAGGAGGAGGAGGAGAGGAAGAAGCAAGGAGGGAGGAGGAGGAGGAGGAGAGGAAGAAGCAAGGAGGGAGCAGGGGGAGACGACAAAGGTGGAACAGGAGGGAGAAGCACCAGCAGGTCTCAGAGGGATGCCACAGAACCCATGTATCCCTATCCCGAAAGGTCCTTTTGAATGCACATCATCCTGCCATGCCATTCAAGATTTTAAAATTTCAATACATGATAATATGACAGTGATCAGATGATCTCCGATAAACATCACCGTCAGATGGAAAGACCAGGTTGGGGGGTGGGGGGTGCATTGGGGGGGGGGGTTGAATTTCTTGTTAGAAGGTTGTCATTGCCACTACTCGTGTCCTAAATTTTAAGCTGATGTCATATCTTATTTGAAGTTATTTCTGATCCGGGACCATAAGAACCTGAGTTTCTTTTTTTTTTTCAAAGCCCTTATTTCTGACCTTGCCGCAATTTCTTTTCTTAAAAAAAAAAAAAAAAAGAACCTTATGGTACTGGCTCCTTTTCTATTCTGGGGAGCATCAGTTCGGTCCCTTTGCCACCGGCAAAACATAAATTTACATCAAAGAACTCACACACGCCTCCTTCCGTTGGCCGAAGAATCCCTGAACAGCATTTATCACTCGATTTTCATAGAGGATTCACTGCCAGCTTGCCTATCTCCAAAAATTCCTCTCCGACTCGGTGGGCAAGACTGCCAGCTTGAATTTGTACCCTGGGATCTATGGAGATCACTGAGAACTTTACCCTACAACCGCCCTCACTGTCTGTGCTATTTTCTGTTGATGGCAACTCCGTCATCCGTATCTCTCTAGAGTCTAGACTTCAGCTTACCTCCATCCCTGAAACCAGACCTTGGCCACCTGGGCCTGATTGAGAGTCGGCTTACCAAATGAACCTGGTGTAGATGGCCGTTGATATTCTTGGACCTGATGGAGCTCAGATTCCTCCCGCCTGAGATTTTTTCCCATGTGGTCAGATATTTTCTTCTTCTATCCTGCGACTGTCAGCTTGCATCTCCCATCTTATTCCTCTCAGGTTTCATCCGACAAAAAATTCAGCTCCGCCTAAGCTTATCGAAACTTGTGAGGTGGTACCCTTCTCACCCTCTCTTGCTTTCGCTCTTTGAGTTTCTCCTGATGGCTGCCTCTGTAGCTGGCTTCCTCTTCCTTTACTTCTAATAGCCTCCTTAACTAGACCTTCTCTGTCGATTGACATCCTTTGCTTGAGATATCGGTTGCTCTGAGTATGTGTCCGGCTCCCAGCTTCTCCACCGGAGTTTGCCGCCTGCAATTATCGCGGTTTTGCCGTCATGAAGCCAACCTTTTAGGAACATCAAGATGATCTCCTCAAACCCGCCGTGGCCAAACTCAGTGGTACCTTTACCTTACTTTTGACGTTGTTCCAAACCATCTAGCTGAGTGTGCTCCAGGACTGTCCAAGGTCGACCTCCATTTGTTCAAGAACTGCCGCACACCTCTGTTTCCAAATGATCCACAGTGTGCCTTTGCGTAGCACGAAAAACCAGGCCTTCGGGAGTCCTTTCAGGTAGGTCGGGATCTGGGTGGCCAACAGAATGGGAATCAGGGAGGTGGGTGGGAGCATCGTGAAGAAGGAAAACCAGAGCTTTGTGACTCTCGACCATATCCTCCTGGCGGCTGGGCAATTTATCAGGCAGTGGACGATATCTTCATCGATGTTCTGCATGCATAATCCACACACGCGGAAACAAAACCACAAAACACAAATCAATAGGCAACCAAACGAAAAAAAAAAAAAAAAGGGTGCAAGGAGAAAAAAGAGGTAACAGCCAATGCCAGACCCCACGGAATCCTCCAATGGGCAAGGCAGCCCACCCAGGATTAACTGGTATCCCAAGGGTCCCCAAATAGTAAGCTGGAATGTCAACGGTCTAGGAAATGTACTAACCGAAGAAGACAAAATCAGAGATATCCGGATGGGCCTGGTGGGGAAAGACCATCCCATACTCGACCTGATACTTTTCCAAGAGACCCATCAGTCCAATCTGAATAATCACACCAGAATACAGTGAAGGGTGGAGAGAACAGCAGGGGGATGTGCATTCACACTATGGTCCAACAAAGACGGCCAAAGCAAAAAAGGAACTGCGATCCTCATACCAAGAACATCCAAAATTCTGACTGAAGGCCAGATGTTGAACAGCGAGGGTGACAGTGAGGAAGGCAGATGGTCATGGTTGGCAAGAAGAGGACCTGAGAATTCTCAACCTATATGCACCTAATGCGGAACCTGAAAGACTGACATTCTTTGATAACATCAAAACCCTCATCCCCAACCCGCAAACGGTAATCATCGCAGGAGACTGCAACATGACCCTGGCCCCGAACCTGGACCGGATCTCAAGGACAGTACTAATGGGTCCCACAAGAGCGGGAGCCCGGATACGAAATCTGATGACAAAATTTGAACGCATCGATCTGCTCAGGGTACTGCATCCGGAAAAAAAAAGTCTTCCCCCGGATAAAGAAGAACCAAGCTAATCGAGTCCTCTCTGAACCGTACAAGATAGTCACCTATCATACGGTTCTCCAACTCAACTTACGATTAGGATAGATAGATATTTCTGGATATAGGCCCCTTTCTCCACGAAGTGGGCGATGTTGAGTATAGCCTTATTMTYAGACACTTTCTTAGATCCCTTCCCCAATTCAATTAATTAAATGAAATTATTCATTCAATCATGAAATTATTCATTCAATTAAATTACATTGCAGGTACTACAGATCCTCTGCGATCCACCTTTATTGGTGGACTCCACCGGTGTTACCTAAAGGCTGTGTTGTAACAAGATGTCGTTTCGCCTTCTGTCCCCAATTTAATTGGGTAATCTGCCTCTTTCAATTCAAACCTAGGTGAGCATATCCACCACCTGGTAAGAGGCACCTCAGACATCATTGTCCAGGATTGACTACTTCCTCATATCTGAGAGCCTACAAGGTGCAGTCAAAGAAGCTGAAATTCGTTTATCTGAAGCTTTCAAAGGACTGGACCATAAACTCATTCAATTGCTACTCAACTTCAATTCCCCAGTCGAAACAGGTCAGGGAAATTTCAGGCTGAACAACGCCCTCTTAACAACCGAAAGGTTGTCGGTTGCTGTCAAAGAATATTGGTCCTTCCATAAACAGCAAGAGTTCAGACAGTCAAATAGATACCAATGGTTCATAGACCATTACAAACAATATCATTAGAATCACGAGGCATAGCTGGTGACCGCAAGAGGAGAAGGGAGGAACTCCAATTCGCCATCTCAGTTGCAGAATCTAACCTGGTTGAGGACCCCTCTCGCGAGCTCTACCAGGAAGTACTAGCTGATACTAAAGAAAAACTGAACGAATGGAGAAGATGGGAATTAAGAGGACTGCAATTACATGCAAGGTCAAAGCGAATGCAAGGAACAACAAGATAGAGGGCCTGAAAGACCCAACAGATCAAGGGAACATCAAAACAACAGGTTCAGAGATGGTTAGGATAGCCAGGGCATTCTACACATACCTATACGAATCAAAGACACCCTCACCCCAAGCCACAACGAACTTAGCAGCCTGTCAACTCATGTTGTCGTACCTCGACAAGACGATCTCGAAAACCCAAGCGGAAGACCTGGGCAAGCCCCTAACCCTAGTTGAGCTACACGTAGCCCTGACCCAGATGGGAAATGACAAAGCTTCGGGCATTGACGACCTCTCAAAAGAACTTTGGAGCTGCTTTTGGCCGACCCTAGGAGAGGACCTGCTCGATTTTTTACAACGATGGTAGGCAAAGAGGAGGCCTAGGCAATCAACTAAGCACCAGTGTGGTATCGTTGTTGCATAAGAAAGGAGACAAAGATGACCTAAAGAACTACAGACCCATATCACTACTCACCACCCCCTACAAAATCCTCGCCAAGATCCTGACAAATATAATCACAAAATTAACGAACAAATGCTTTCACATCGACCAAGCAGGCTTTATCCCGGGCCGGTACATACCAGACAATGTGATGACGCTGAATGAGGCAGCAAAGAAACTGCAATCCTATTTTTTTACTTCAAGAAGGCCTATGACCAAGTCAATTGGAATTTTCTCCATGCCTGCATGGAGAAAATGGGGGTAGGCCCGGACTTCAGAGATTGGGTGAAAGTCCTTTACTCAGATGCAACAGGCAGAGTCCAGGTCAATAGGATCCTATCGGAGACCTACTCGATATCAAGATCGGTCAGACAAGGCGACCCATTAGCTCCGCTCATATTCCTCTTCGTTATGGAAGCCATAGCTTCCTTCCTTCGGAAAGACCCTTCTATCGACCGCCTTACTGAATGCAATTTCACTCCATTACACGACTTTGGTCTACCCACTGCACTAATGTTCGTCGATGACCTTATTGTCCTCATTCGTGCCAACAATTGTTCTTTCCAAGCCCTTGTGAGAGCAATGGAAGCCTTCAAACCGGCATCAGAAATGAACGTAAATTGGGGCGAAACTGAAGGGTGGTGGCTAGCAGATGGCACCTTTCCCCAACCAAACGATACAGCCACACCCATGTCATGGACGACGGGAGATCAAGCACTATGTTGCCTTGGTATCATGGTTAACAAGGACGGAGCGTGGCCTAGAATGGGTCAAAACCTAGTTGCCAGGGCAATCACCCGCTTGGCCCCATGCAAAAACGCCCAGGCTTCATTAATCGGACGAGCCCTACTAATTAACACGGCAGTCTTCTCCACACTGTGGTAAATGGCTTCCAAATGGTCTCCCCCTGACGACACCCTCAAGACGTTGAAAAACAGGTTGAGATGTTATCTATGGACAGGAGATCCCAATAGGACCACATATATCAACAAAGTAGCCTGGAACCACATTATTAGGAAACCACAGGAGAGGGGCCTTGGGCTAATTGACCCCAAACAGGAATCCATAGCACGGCAGATGAAATGGGTTATCAAGAGATCCTGATCAGACAATTCATTCCATGGACCCAGATGGCTCCAGACAACATTTGAAACCTGGCACCTATCAACTCCCCCCTGAATATAAGAGGCCTCTTCTGGTTAATGGCGAAGGACTTGACAATGAAATCAGGCAGACCTCGTAGAAGAAACCCAGCAGAGCTTACCACAACCCCCACCCAAATATATATCTCATGCTGGAACCCTGCCATCAAAGCCTGGTGCAGAACGATGCCAAGCAAACACGGCACACCAGGAACCAGAGAAGAGGTCCTGAGACAACCTCTTTTCTGCAACCCCTAGAAGGGCCTAGATCATTAACCCTAGCGGAATGTCGTGGACACTATGCGCAAGGGACCGGAGATGGTTGTCGTGGGTGGAAAAAGGGGTGTGGCTGGTGAAGCACATCTGGGCAGATGATCGAGGATGATGGTACACAGAACAAGAGCTCCGAAATGATTTAAAGGCTGCCACTCCCTTACTGAAAACCTAACGTTGATTTAGACGAGCATTCCAATACTGCGGCTCTCCCTCCTAAGGGAGGAATTTTCGTGGAAGTCCGGGGATTGGGGTATGCTCATCTCCCAAACCCAACCTACCAGAGCATATCGGTTTGTCTCTCGAATCGATCCACGCAGCTACTTATCCAAATTTACTCATACCCCATCACCAATCATAGCCTACAAGAGCTGGAAATCCTAAACAGAGATCCCTAGTACGACATACTAGAAGCCTTCCGTCTGAGAAAAGTGAGGGTCCCAAAGGCCAAGCCCTGGAAAATCTTACAACTGGACCTTAGCATTTCAAACCTCGAATTCGACCCGAAAGAGTGGGTCTGGAAGCAGGGCAAGTCCGGGAGAAGGAGGACGATATTCAAATATGATGTTAAATTCGGTTATGACCTGGGTTAACAGACTACAGATCCGGACCGCAGACTCGAAGGAAAATGGAGAGAGATCCTGAATCTAGACCCCACGGACCCCATTTCCATCCCTTGGACGAAGTACCTGTCTATTAGACCGGTTAGGATCCGAAGCATGCAGTGGCTCGTAGCGCACGCATCTCTACCGGTCAACCAATGGCTCCACAAGAGGAGGAGATATACGGATTCCGACAGGTCCGAATTATGCAGGTTGTGCACAGACAACATCCCGGAAGACATACCCCACTGCCTCCTGTATTGCACTAAAGCAGCATGGATATGGAACAAGGTGCACGACCTATCGTCCCTCCTCTTCTCATCACCCCCTCCGTCCACTACTCCTCTGAACATCCTGCTCCTATCCAACAATACTAACGATCTCAAAGGCCGCAAGGAAGTCTGGTTTCACCTGCTCAGGAAGCTGGTTCTATGGGTGATCTGGCAAAGGAGGTGTACCAAGACTATTGAGGGTACCAAGGTGGCAAAGGAAGAAATGTGGTACCTACTGCTGGGAATGGTGGAAACCAAGATTCGATCCAGATGGAGGGAGGGGACATCAACAAAGAAAGTCTGACCAGAAAGATTAGCCATCAAGAGACGGTCTTTCGTGAGAAACTGGCTTCTACAGGGAAAGATTGCAACCGTGGCAGATAACAGATTGACTTGGAAGAAATGGCACAGAGCAGATCCAGCAAGGACGATGACCCAGTGATGGGCAAACTGAGATTACAATCTCAACAATCCAGACAACTCTCTTCTTTTCTTGCTTTATGGCGTTTACGAGAATTACCTGACAGAGTCACAGTAGATTCTGAGAGGAAAAGTGGCAGGGCAAGCTGACAGTCAATCCTCCAGTTATGGAGCAATCAATGCTGGTCAGGGTTCCTTTGGCCAGACGGAAGGAAGCGTGAGAGTGTTCACCATGTATTTCAATCCTGGGCTTGCCGGTGGAAAGGAACCGGACTGACGCTCCCCAGATTGGATATGGAGCCAGGACCTTAAGGACCTGTTACCAAAAATATTAATAATAATAAAATAAAGATGGTGATAAATGGGGCGTGTTAAGCTGATAGGAGTAGGAGCGGGAGGAGGTTGACGCAGGGAGGAACGAAAAGGTGTGTAGTGAATGGTGCAGATTGTATGGGGAGGGCTGGTCGGGGACGGGGGCGAAAAATGTGGTAGGGGAATGGTGGAGGAGGGTGGTGAGAAGGGGCGCGAGGAAAAATCAGGGTTAGGGGGCGGGGTGCAGAGGGGCGGAGGGGAGTCGGATTGAACGGTGAAGAGGGGGGGTTGGCTGCGTGAGGGATGGGGATCTGTGGGTGTATGACTGAGAGGGGAGGTAGTACTATTTGGGGATGTTTGCATTGAGGCAGTTCGGTGGGTGCTCAAGATGGCGCGTGGTGGAGGGGATGTGGGTGGTAGGAAGTGGGCGAGGCAATTGTTCTGGGTGATGGGGCTGGGGATTTGTTGGCGGTGGGGAGAGGTAGTGTGTTTTGTGTTTGAAAGGTCCCGGGTGTTTGAGTGGGGGCAGGCCTTGTGGGGTGCATGATTAGCGGACCCATAGTTTCTAGTTCCTCCTCAGTTTTCTCCACTCTCTACTCTTTTTGCCCCACTATGCCCAACCTATGTGTTTTCGTCTCATCCAATTCATCCACCTGTTACTCCTTGGTGTGGCCCTCGATGCTCTCTGCTGCTTCTCACCTCGCCTTCATGTGGTTGGTAAACGTTGTGTAGCTTTGGAAGGAAGTTAATTTGTAACTTACCTTTCTCGGCAGAATACTGTTGGTGTGACAGTTGTCTATCTTACCCGCTCTTTTCCTCTCGATTCCTCTTACCCGTTTCCTCTCGCTGTTCCTCCTTTTCGTTTTCTTTCTCTCCCAGATTTCCTATCTTTAGTAAGACCGTGTGATCGCTTGTCTTACTCTCCTCTTCTCCCACTTCTCCTCGCCTCCTTTTCCTCGACCTTCCTCGATCTCTCTGTTGTGTCTTTGTCCGTTCCCGTTCCTTCTCTGTTGGGGCCTTCCTTTCCCTCACTGTTCCTTTTTGTTTCTCCTCATTCTCTTCCCTTATCTCTTTCCTCTTGTTCACCCGCTGGTGCCGTCTGTCGACTCACTCATGTGTTTCTGGCCTCGCTCCTTCACAGTGATGCCGCCTTTCTCGTGGATACTTGATCGCGTCCAGTTTAACTCTCGTCACCCTTCTTTGTCCTCTCTTTTTCCGCCTCTTCCTTACCCGTTCCACTTTCCCTCTTTTCCTCCGTTTGGCCGCTTTCCTTCTTTACCAAGTAAGGCTTCTCCCTTTCTTAGCGCTTTCCCACTCCGCTTCTCCACTATCTTTTGCAGCTTTTTTTTTTTTTTTTTTTTTTTTTTTTTTTATAACAGAACCTTCTGGTTCTGGCTCCTACCATTCTGGGGAGCGACAGTCCGGTTCCTTTCCCCCGGCAAGTCAAAAATAAATACATATGAAACTCATGCACGCTCCTCCCCATGATGGCTGGGAGGCCCGAGTAGACGGCATTGATTACTTCCATAAGGAAGGATGTACCATCCCTCACCCCTGGCTAAGTTAGCCTGAGTTTTTACTCCTTTCACCATCCCTGCACTCCCAGTTGTATTCCTCCTACCGTTTCCTACCTATTATGTGAAGCCTAGATTAATTGATTGTAATGGTGCCAGTAAAGGAGTTGTTGAATCTTCTGTCTCTTCAATTATCCCCTTGCTCTTGAAGCTCTGTCTTTACTCCTTTTCGGTCATCTCGTTGCTACTACTTGATGACCTTGGTTGTCTTGTTCCAGGGTTGCCTTGTCTGAGCTATGATGTCTCTCGCGATGGCTTCTCCCTCGCCACACCCGAAAGCACGGGCCGCCCCGTGACTTCCAGCTCAGTTTCGAAAAATTTGCGCGGCGGAAAGTTCTGCGCTTGGCCCGAGGGGACTCCCCGCACGGCTGGTTCAGGGAGGCGCCGTGAGTTACCGGGAGACAGAGCAAAAACTAGCGCTAACCGTGGGCGCTTGCGTTTCACCTCACTCACCCCCTGAACCCTAAATCACCAAAACCCTGAACTCTGAACCCTGGAAACTTAAAGTTACCTTCCACTGGCCTTCTCATAAACCTGTTCCTACACAGATTCTTGCCACCTGGACTGTTGCTTGCCGAATGCACTATGAGAACAGTCCAGGTGCATTCAGCAACCAACAGTCAGAATTCATCTAGGTGTATGGAACCCGATAACTGTTTGCTGAGTGACAAGAACAGTCAAGACTGAATGCACGTCCGTCCACATTTATCACTCCTGTGCTCCACAGTTTTCACTTCACGATTAAGATCTATGACAGGGCATAAAGCTCTAGGGGATTCATCTGTGCTGGGAACTTAGGTACCATGGCGTAATCGCACTAGGACTTGCTTCATTGCATGCAATTGCAAATGCTGCCCCGTAGATTTCTGATGGCCCGAGTGCATTACTTCACCCTTCTTTTGTTTTTTGAACTTTTTCGGAGTTTTTCCTTTCTTCCGGTTTTCTTTTTTCCATCTATGCGAATTGCAAAAGTGTGTTACTTCACCCTGAATGGTGGGACGGGGTGCACAGGAGGGGGGCGAGAAGGGAGGGGGGGGGGTAGGAGGGAAGCAAGGACATTCCATTGAATTGTAGTTGTAATATGTGTATTGAGCTCAGTTTTTTGAACAATTTGATGGATTTTAGCCTTCTAGGCTGATACTGTTATGTGGGCATCTGTGTGTTTACAACTTTCCAGGAGTTACAGTCAAGCCCAATCAAGCAGCGAGCACTGGCACTGCATGAGCAGATAAGAGCAGTGCGACAAAAGAAAGCCCAGCTGGAGGCAGAAGAATCCAGAATGCAGCTAAGTCCAGAAGAGGCGAGCGAGCAGATGCTGCAGAAGGTTGGACATAAAAATTCATCATCCTCAACAGACCACCAAAGAGTGTGAAAAAAAATGTGCGGGAGAGAGGAAGGGGGAGCTGACAGAGGTGAGAGCGAGGATGAGATGGGAAGGAAGCAAGCAGGGCGTGTGGTGAGGGAGAGAACTCAGAGAAGTATCGGGCGAAGGAGAGCATCTCTCTCAAAGTAGTGAAAGAGAGCTGGAGGAGGGCAGGAAAGGAACGCAACCAACGCTGCCCCCACAATGGGGAAACGAGAGAGAGGGCAGAGGAAGAGAGGGGGGGGGTGTTAGGAAGGGAGGGAGGAGAGGAAACAAGACAGAGGAAGAGAGCGAGGGGGTGCTAGGGAGGGAGGGAGAGGGGAAACAAAAGAGAGGACAGAGGAAGAGAGGGAGAGGCTGTTAGGGAGGGAGGGAGAAGGAAGAGGAAAGAGGTGAGGAGAGAGGAGGAGGGGATACGCCTGTCTTCACATCCCCACTGCACTGAAAGGTGGCCCTTAAACCCACCCATTGTCAGGGAGAGTGTCAGACACATCCAGTCTAAGACATCCAATACACACCCAGGGATATACGTTCCAGATTTATACCCCATCAGCACCACTATCATTCAATATGTGGTTGGCCCTGTGCTACAGAGGAGGCGAGAGAGGGAGAAGCGAAGGGGAAAACAGATGAACACATGGCCAGCAATCGCAAGTAGAGATTGAGTGTAACATCTCATGTGCTGAGAAACTCATGCTGTTGTCTATACAAAGCAACACTGTGATTGGCCTGTTTTTGACAAGGAACTAGGAGAAGAAAGGAAAGGACAAACAGACAAAAGGACAGCAATCGCAAGGCCTACAAGGGTTTTTGCGACCTTTCCCCTGGGCTAAGGGGACAATTGTTTTGCATCTTTGAATGTGTCCCCCCCC
>BFEA01000071.1:2104806-2122092 GCA_003427395.1 Chara braunii | reverse complement strand
GGGGAAGTGGCAGGGGAAAGGGGCAGAATCGGGTGTGCAGCTCGGGGGGGGAGGGAGAAGGGAAGTTGCGATCGGGAGGTGGGGTGATCAGGAGGGCGAATCGCAAGGGGGGTGTTGGGGTGCAGCATCACCAAGAATGTCGTCGAAGCTCTTCCCTGTCTTGGCACTCGGCGCCCAGGATGCTTCACAAAGTAACGGTGCAACAACTACGCTTGACGATGCAATCCGTTGGCGTCAGCAGCAGCGACCAAAGTAGGAGCAGATGTCGACCATGTAGACGATCGCCAAGACCAGGTACGCGCCCTCGCATCAGGAAGTCGAGTTGGAGGACAAGCGACAGCAGATCGACGTTGACCGCGATGTTACAGGTCAGAAAGGCGCCAGCTTGGATGGCGGATGCATCCGATCGTGTTGGCGGACCAGGTGCAGTGCAGAAGCGAACTTGGAGATGGCTATCTGCGGTGGGCAAATAGCGGGAGGGGAGGGAGGGAGGGAGAAGAGGTTCGATGCTCCGCTCCGATACCAATGTGGCGCACGTGCGGAGGGCACGTGTGGAGATGGAGATGGAGAGAGAGAGAGAGAGAAGATGGACACACATGAGAAGCAGCAACTGAGTGAAGGTTCAGTCCGGCTCAATGAATGAACGAATGAAGAATGAATGAACCAACCTCCCGACCAGGGCCTAGGCCGAAGTGATATACCGGCCTAGGTCCCGGTACGGGAACAACCTGGTACCGGATCAAGGTCGTGCTGACGACCTGAAACTGGTCAGGCCTCATTGACGGGACGTAGGGGTACCGCTACAAGTCACCATAAGAAAACGAGGCCGAAACGCCTAACGCTGGGCCCGCCGTTGATAAATTCGATCGGCAGTCGGATTTTCATTTCGCACCTCCAGAATTTGAGGTGCCAGGCCGACGGCCCAGGTGCCCATGTACTTACTGGTGCTTTAAGGACTATTTCTTTGAACCCCAACCAATTAAATTACTTCTCAAAACCAAACAGCATGGCCTTTCAGGGTTTTTTTATTGTCATTATCATGGTTACCAGCCCGTACGTACGGAGGCTCCCGGGCCGACCTCCGTACGTTCGGGCGTTCGGGGTCCCGTTTGGGGTCCGAACCTGAAGGAGTTCGGCCCCCGCCAAAAAATATTTCAGAGCATAGACCTTTTTTTTTTTTTTTTTTTTTTTTGAGTTTTTTATGATCTAAGGTACATGCCTGTAAATCTTGAAGGCATTTTGCTAAGCCAAAAAAA
The DNA here is from genome assembly GCA_003427395.1 of Chara braunii. Lineage (NCBI taxonomy): Eukaryota > Viridiplantae > Streptophyta > Charophyceae > Charales > Characeae > Chara > Chara braunii. The sequence continues at coordinate 2,120,836 of BFEA01000071.1, read as the reverse complement.
AAAAAAAAAAATCATCAAAGATGGCGGTGTCAAAACGTGCTCACCCACATATTATTCTGTTTTTTTTTTTTCTTTTCACTTTTCGGTCTCACTTTTTTTTTTTTTTTTTTTTTTTTTAAACACAACTGAAGTCATTAGGAATGGTGATAAGAGCAGTCATTCCTAACCACCCAGTCGAGACTCCAGTCTATTGGTGGGGAGTATCACCTACTGAAAACCGGGTTCAGCGTCCCTTATATAGAAAAATGTCCAGTGTTACAGCTTGATAAGAGTAAAAAAGGATCAAAACCACCTCTTCAGTCATGATCAGACCACCATATAGAACATGCACCTCTAGCAGTTCTAATCCTCCTAATGATGATTAATTATTCTTCATTATCTGACCTTCTCCCACCAAACCATTGATTTTCTACTAAAGCTAACTCCGAGGAAGGGAACAGTTCAAAAAAACATGCAGCATCTCTGAGGAATTCCCCTGACTGAATATCAAACCAGTCATAAAAATGTAGCAAGTAACTCTTCTTGAGAGGCATCCCAGACTCATTCTCATCAGGCCATACCACATGTCCAATTCCTTGCTCCCGAGAACCCCCTAGCTAGTCAATTGTGAATTTGAGAATAGATTTTTGGATGTCTTTCTTCTGAGTTATAAATTTTAATTTAACTTTAAGATTAGCCCATTGAACCCGGATTTCTGTTTTCACAAATTGTTTGATATTCTGAGAACATTCCCTCCCTTCCATACTCACCTCCTCCATTACATATACACACCTCCTTTTTGCCATATGGCCAATATGATAGCTTTCCTAGCAAGGCGAAATAGATTTGATTGAAATGTGGAGAGGGACAGATCACCCCGATTTCATTGTCCTAGTAAAAGGGCTCTCCAATCCCAAGACCACTCAAGGCCCGTTAGTCTTCGCCAAATACAGTCTCAACGTCGCCACATAAGGATGGACCCTGGACACTGAGTAAAAATGTGTTCAATCGTTTCTCTATATTTACGTGAGGGAAATGCCATGTGACAAGATCGACACCATGGTAACGCCAAACCCCTCTGTTCCAGTGTTGAGTGATCTATCAACCAGTCACTGGTAGACAAACATCTATGTATAATTTGCCATTGGAGTGAAGCAAATTTGGCTGGCCTTTCCTTAGTGGATCGGAACCATTGTACTGATCTGAACTGATCTATGTGAATGTTGAGATGTCTTACCCATCTATCTTGTACAATCGCTGGAGCATCGACTTTGGGTCTCAACATCCGATAGGTTGCCTTGACAGTTAGAGATTGAAGCGTTCTGGGCTTACCTCTCTTTGAAACCTTCCATGTACATTCCTCAGGGTCAAGAGGAAGTTCTGCTATTGGGATTTTCGGGTAGTAGGCTCGCCATCGAGCAAGTGTTGTGTGGCTAGGTATTGTGTGAAGTAGGACCCTAATCCTATATAACATTTTGTTGGGCACCCACTCCACTCTTTCTGGATCATACCTGGCCAAAAAAAAATCATGTTGTAAACGAAAAAGATTTACCATTGCTCCATCCCGATATTGGCAAACAACCTGACCTATTATCCATACATTGTCTGAATCATATCTCGCCACCCAATCTGAATCCTGCAGGCGGTATCCTTTTCTTAGCGTTTTTACCCAGGCCAGATGAATGGAGAAAATTATTTGGTCCAACATTTCAGGTAGGTGGTGAGCATATTTGAGAGTGAATCTAAGTTGCTCTACAGACTTCCGATTTTTTACCGATGGATTTCATATATCCTTGATCCTCAGGATTCCCCTTTTAACCCAGGTTGACCATGGAGGTGAAGAACTATCGTAAACACACCCATTGCTGTCTGTGATCCATCTATTGCCAAAAAGAGGTTGTCTTAACACTTCTTCATATCGTGATGGGAATGGTCAGTCCAGGTTTTGATAAGAGAACCCCAAAAGTTATCCTGACAGTTTGCTTTTTCCCCCATCCCTTCTTCATGTGTATGTAGGTTTCCTCTTTGAATGAACCAATAACAATTTTCTACCCATGTGAGTGGATGTATCCCTTCAATTGTGGATGGCGCCAAATGCCGGATTTGCTCTAGGGCTATTGGTAGCCAGGGAACCTCTGGTGAAAATATCAGTGATTTTAATCCATTGAAGAGACAATGCCTGACATTGTAAAGATGAATCTAAAATACATAATTCCCCTTTCGATTTAGGCTGGATAAGCGTAAACCATGCTACCTTTGGAATTACTCTTTGAGTTTCATGATTTCCCCTTCAGAGAAAGGATATCAATAATTTTTTCAATGCCTTTGTTGCTGCCCTAGAGAGTGACAAGATTGCAGACTTGTACCAAATGGATGCTAGTATTACATTATTGATGATTATGGTCCTTCCAAATAAAAAAGTACGTTAATTTTTCCATTGGGACATTTTTTCTAGCGCAGGTTTTGTTATCCAATCATCATTTGTAGTGGATCTCCCTAGAGCAGTCAGAGAAACACCCATGACCCGAATAGGGATTTATAGGGATAACTACCTTACCCTTGGTTATTCAGGTGGTTTGATTCCATTGGAATGTATCCACCAACTCTGTGTCTTGCTACCCCAATTAACCACCATATCTGATACTAAAGTAAATTTATCCATTACGGCCTTAATCTCCATCATATTAGTTATTGATGCTTCCATTATAAGAGTGAGATCATCTGCAAACATAGAGCTAACATGAATGGCTTCGTCTGGAATCCCAGTGATTTGTATCCTTTTTAAATTGTGATGACTTCGAAGATTCGCCCCCAAGGCTTCCATAATTATAAGGAAAATAAAAGGCGCCAGAGGATCCCCCTGACCACCGATCTTTGTAATTTGATTTCTGGAGAAAGTAACCCATTAACTTCAACTCTGGTGGTAGCATTATAGTGTAGTATACTAATCCATTGATGCAAAACTGGACCAAAGTTCATTTTTGAAAAACGCGCATCCAAAAATTTTCAATTCACATGGTCGTAGGCCTTCTCAAAGACGACTGTAACATTTTGATGGGACTGACGAGCCAATTTGATCATCTCATTAATCAGTAATATATTGTCATGTATATAGCGTCCCTCTATAAACTCTGTTTGCGAGGGATGAATAATTTCTGGCATAATCGGAAGCATTTTATTTGCTATAGCCTTCGCGAGCATCTTATAGACAACAGTTGACAATGTGATTGGCCTATAATTTTTAATATTAGTCTTATCACCTTTTTTTATAGAGGAGAGTGAAAATTCCCTGTCCAACAAATTTTCCCATATATCCTGAGTTTTGAACTGAATTGTAAAATTTCATTAGATCATATGAAAAAATTGACCACATTGATTCCCAAAATTCTTTAGGAAACCCATCAATACCCGGGGTTTTATCCTCTTTCATTTGAAGCAAGGTTGTCCAGATTTCCTCTTTTGAAATTGGTTTCTGTAGTGAGTTCTTTTGTTCCTGTGAAAGGGTTTTCGTTAGGGGAATCAGAAAGTCAGCTATCTCCTTACGATCTTCAATTATATCCCGAAAGTTTTTGGCTGATGTGAAAAGACCTTTGAAGAAATCATAGGTTGTTTTAAGACTACCGGTTGAGGAAATGAGATTATCGATATGAGAAGGAATGGTGGGGTCTATCAACCCTTTTATAACTGCCCTCCTAGCCCGAGATTTGACCATAGCGAAGAAAGTAGTATGCATTTGTTCTTTAGTTTGATGTTTAGTTAGTTTTCCTCTAATAAGATACCCTTGTCAACGATGTTGTGCAAAGGAAAGAAGTTGATTCCTTAAGCTACTGATATCGGTTCGTTGTTGTTGATTGGACTCTGAATCCTGAAGCTCATAATGCAAAATCTGCTCTTGAATTTGTATCTCTTTTTGATATCTGTCCTTTGCCAGTAGTTTTGAATAATCCTGATATTTCCGAGCCACAAAGGCTAAACCATTATTAAACCATTCAATAGGAGAATCGTGTTGAGGCTTAGTTGATTGTCAGAATTTTCATACATCTTGCACAAACTGTCTGAATCAAGGAATAGACAGAAGAGATGTATTCATTCGGGGCATAAACAATTGTATTATTTTTTGAAATCGCTAGTCTATGTATAGTACGGGGGAACACGAACCAACCCGGATCTCTCCCTATCCCACGGGGTAGGTTGGCACCACAGCAGTGGTGCAAGAGCAAGGTTGTACCACTCCCTCATCACGGTGATGAGGGGTGGGCATACATTGCTGATGGGGGAACCATGAGAAGTTATATTCAAAATAATCACTTCTCCTAGGGCGTGTACTCTCCCTATCTGGAAGACGAAGTTTGTCATCCGGCCAATGACTCTGATCTTTCCTTCGTGCGCTGAAATGAGATGGTCTCCTTCGGGGACCGAGATCATGTCTTTCTTCCTCCCAGCCCGTTCAACTACTCTAAGCGATACATCCAACACCGCCGCTTCTGAATCGAGGACAACGTTGTATGACATCCCCCATACTTCTACGTCGCATTCCACGGATTTCCTTGGAATGGGTTTGATGTGCAAAAAATTGTCATCTTTCTGAATTACCCCAATGCACGTGGGTTCCGAGGTGCTTTCCTTGTCAAACTCCCGTTTTTTCTCGGGAGTCTTTCCCTTGATGGCCGCCAACTTCGCAAGGGTAAAGCGTTTTCTATTGGCCTTGCAGTGTTGTAACATACGGTCATTGGCCTGTTCTGAGTTAGACAGGAGGTGTTCGATTGGTAGGGGGATACAGTGATCCAAGGCTCTAACTATGTCGAGCACATTAATCTCCCCGGTGACAAAGGCTGACCCTCCTGATTCCATCTCACTGGGCGAAGGCCTCCACTCCGAAACTTCTTGTTCGTTCGCGGCTGGTTTAACGGCTCCTATCATTCTCATTCCCGGCTATCCCAGCATGAGGTACTGATCGAGGGGGATGAGTTCCGCATCCTTGTTCATGGCCATAGTTGCGCCCATCATCCCGTTTGTGTCTTCCACCACTGTCCCAACTCGGCCGGGTCCATTTGCTATGGGTGCGGCTGCTGCGGGGGCTGTTCCTGTCCGAAACTGAGGTGGTCGGTTGGAACGTTCCCGCGCATTGCGTCCCGATTGATGACACGTGTAACAACCTTCTGTTCTCGTGGCAGCCGCTCCAATGGGTCCTCCTGCTGCTTGCGTCGGCTGGGTCCTTACGAGAAACGTCGGGGTTTAGACAGTAATAGGGCGCATCAAGCGTGTGAAGTTTTCCATTCGGGGCGTTGTATTCTCGCTGTATTAAACTCACTAGGGTTTGTGTTAGTTTTAATATTGCACTGGATTCATCCCCCTTCTTTTCCCAAGGTGTGGGGGTCGTAGGGAGAGTGGTTGGCAAAGGAACAACGTTGGAACTTGGGACAGTCATTTTGATTGCCATTTGTTCCAAGTAAGTGACGGGTCCCGAGACAAAGGCCATATTCTCAAACTTATCCTGAAGTGCAGCCAGTTCGACTTTAGCCGAGCTAACTCTGTGGAGTTACACCCGCACTCATAGAGGAAGGTTAAAAAAAAAGAAAAAGGATTAAGGCCCGACGGAAGTAGAGTGCAGGACAAAGCGCAGCAGAACGCGCGCGAGTAAGGAGCACCACGCAGTTATCAAAAAGAAAATACAACAACCCCAAAATCCTAATCTAATTAAAGTCCTAATTCCTATCACTCCCGTATTCTTCCCCCAACGTTCAAAAATCTAAAAACACTTTCTCGCGCGATGACCGCGCCGAAGTTCCCTTCCCCGTTCCCAAAAGAAAAAGGAAGAGGCCGCGTCGACCGTTATTTCTGCGCTCGCTAAGGCGCGTCCTAACTACCAACTGCAATGGGACCTAGTTTTCACAAAAGAAAGAGAAAAAGAGGAAAAGAATGGGGGCCCTTGTGTAATTGGATCATGCCCCTCCGCCCAACCCCCGCAGTGCAATCGCGCAGAAAGTCGCGCTAATCAGAAGATAGATCGTCACATTTCCTAATTAGGTAATGTGCAGCAATGAAGGTGCTGGAAATTCCTGTGGCTGTGGGATCCATTTCCTCTTGCACATCCATGGCGGCTATAATTTCTGGTTTTCAAGGGCTTTCCAACCACCAAGCCACTGCGATGCAGTGGGGTCCAGGCCTAACTGGATACCTGCACCGTGCAGGGGTACCGACCATGTAGCTCCTCACCTGGACCGGTGAGAGAGGCATCTATAGGGCCGTCATCACTTACGTCCAAGGGTCCTGTCTTCTTGAGGCCCAACTGTCCTTCCACATCACTGTGTGCCCGTTCGCCTCAACACCGGAGGAGGGGACCAATTCGGCGGGACCAATGAGAGGGAACCCGTTAGGGGTGACAAATTAGGAAGAGGGGGGGGGGGGGGGGGGGGGGGAGGGGGGGGGATGGAAGGCACTGGCTTTTGCCCAGTATTTCAGATTGTACGTACCAAACCAGCCTGATGAGGTTTAAGAATCCCTGGACTAGCCATGTCAGAATGAACCTGTGTGCTGCAGAGACCCAGATGCATAGTTGGTATCTGCTAAGTGCACTTATCCAGATACACAGAACTACTGCAAGAACTCAGTAAACCCAACAGGTTAAGTTAGCCCCTGCTCCATTAGAGATTTGACCAAAGGTGTGGACTGTGATCTCACAAGCTAAGCTGGCTGAGGCTGCCAGTGTGTCTCGTCCACTCTATTCTTCCGGGTAGACTGTAAGGACCCCGGCCTCGAATTCTATTTCTTCAGTAATACAAGTCTTGGGCACTGGGCCCGTTGTTAAAAAAGAAAAAAAGAAAAAAAAAAAAGGCCTGAAATGAGTCATCCAACATCCGAACAAGAGCTGAACCGTGGTTTCTCACATTGAAAGTCTTTGTGATTATGTGGGAGCTGCATGCCTGCGCTGTCTAGGACATTCTGTCTTCCCCTTCCACTAATCTAGATGGGTGCAGCAGCAAAATGGAGAGGGGAGTCTTCAAAGTAGAACACTATTGCTCAGCGAACCATCATCCAAGAGAGGGGAGCATCAGGGAGGGGCTGTGCATGACTAAGTGAAATGTATCAACAGGCACATGCAACAATATCCAAAGAGGAGTCCCCAAAATGGAAAACCTTGATTCCTTCTTCTTCGTTTGCCATTGGCGTTGTCATCGTTGTTGCCATCCTCCTTCTCCTTCACCACTTCCTCCTCCTTCCTCTTGCTGCTCCGCCTCGTCCTCCTCCTTTTTCTTCCTTCTCCTTCCCTTCTCCTTCTTCTTCTTCCGCCTCCTCCTCCTCCTCCTCCTCATCATCATCATCATCATCTTCTTCGTCTTCTTCTTCAAGGTTGGAGTGAATCATCATGCATCTGTCCTCATCACCCATCCAGTTTGCCCCTCCTGCTTATCATTCTCCTTCATCTTCTCATCTTCTTCTTCTCACGGAATCTCACCTCCTTTCTCTCAGAGATTGAGTGAATCCTCATTCTTGTGTCCATTATCCACTGGTCCATTCTGCCAATGATGGTTTCCAGAGAGTGTGACATGGCATTACCCTCTGCATGTCTCAAGGAAAGTAGACCTCAAAATGAACTAGAGGTTGTCCACTGCACATATCCTCGAGAGTCAGATGTCTCATTCGGGAAAAAGTTAAACTGCGCTTAGCCATGTTGACAGGGCTGGTTGATTTCCAGAAATTGCAGTAACTATGTATTTGCCATTTGGTCTTTGCTTTGCTTTGCTTACGGATTTCGGTTCGGGACCTTGCATTTGGTTTTGGTTTTGGTTTTGGTTTTGGTTTTGGTTTTGGTTTTGGTTCTGGTTTTGGTTCTGGTTTTGGTTCTGGTTTTGGGTTTGGGTTTGGGTCCTTTGGAAGACAGATTGGGCAGGCCACAGGCAAACCACCAACCGCACAAAAGACAAGGGATCCTTCAAAAGATTTGAAGAAAAGGCCCAGCTTCCTGGATAGCCCTGACATTTTACAGAAGGGTGAGTGAGAAGCCAAGTAGTTTTATGTGGATTTTGACTGGTTCTTCTGCTTCAGCTGTGGTCTCTGCAAAGTGTCTTGACTCTTGAACCTTTTACAATCGTTCTAGGATGAATAGAGTCACAGTTAGCCATTAACATAAAGGCACTGTCTCTACTATTCCAAAATGCATTTGCCCAGTTAAATTGAATCAATGTCTAAGATCTTCATTTACCACCTTTGTACACTCCATAACTTAGTTTACCATTACCAGTGCATATGACAATATCATGCATTGTGTGCTCTCCTCCCTCCCTTTGTCCCTCCTAGGTTCAAAACCTTCTCCCTACCTCCCTCCCACCCTTCCTTCTTCCTTCCTCCTCGCCTTCCTTCCATCCACTTTCACTTCTCCCATGCATACCTGGCAGGACATAGTGATGATCTTCATTCTGCGACATTTTGTTCTCTGCGCCCCTTGTATTTTATTTTTCTTGCAACTGTGCAGCGGTTCTATATTAGCACTTTTAAAGTGGCCGGGCTACACCCGGCATTTTGCGGATTCACGGCATGGCCTTCTTTTTCTTTCTGTTGTAGGCAATCCGTATAGATAGGAAATTGCATCTCTCCATCACATTTTTGTTTCTAGGAAATGGTATTCTGCGTTTTTGTGCCTCAGCGAGCATGCAATGCCATGCATGTATTTATTCTTCTTCTTCTTCTTCTTCTTCCTATTCTTCTTCTTCTTGTTACTATTATTATTTTTAACTGGTCTTTATGGTCCTGGCTCCATATCCATTCTGGGAAGCGTCAGTCCGGTTCCTATTCCCCCGGCAAGTCAAAATTGAATACAACATAGAACACCCTCACGCTTCCTTCCATATGGCCGAAGGAACCCTGACCAGCATTGATTACTCGTGAGTCCTGATAGGAGGATTGACTGTCAGCTTGCCATTCCCTGAATTCCCTCTCAGATTTCCTTTCCATGCATATATTTTTATTTTTACTTTTTAAAAGAAACTTCTGCACGGGACAGCACTTACCGAGGTGGTATGAGCATCCTTGGCAAGCGGCCCTGCTGTGAAGGCTCCATCTATTTGTGGGGAGCAGCACCTGCTGGAAAACGGGTCCATGGTCCCTCAAGATTGTGAATATGGATCTGAGTAAACTGGGTAAGAGTGAAGATCTGGGGAAAAGGCGCGAGGGTGGGAAAGTCATCTGAGGAACTGGGTTGGGAGTCGATACGAATGAACGATGTACCGAAGATGGTTGATTTCCTACGCACACACAGTTCCTTCAGAGCTATCAACGATATCCTGATCCAACGACAAGGCATACCGATGGGGGGCCACGCCAGTCCGTCCCTTGCCTGCCTTGTATGCATGAAAGCCGAATGCATTTTTTTCAGATTGCTGGGTAAGGATAGACAACTGGATTCTTGAAAGAACCGAATGCGGATGGGGGGCCGAAAACGATTTGATTTGTTGATGATCTCCTTCTCGTAACATGGCACAAGTATGAAGCAGGGGAGAAGGAGACAGCAGAAAGAAGGTTGGATGGGATCATGAATTGCTACCACAAGGACTTGATTCTTGAAAGAACAGATGATGGAAGCCATGTCGAAGAATTTTTGAAAACAAAAATTGTGTTTGACAGCCCTGCGAAGATCTTGTCAGTTCACTAGTTCAAAAATGCGGACCGCATTTGGAAAAAGGAAGTTTTCAGATACACAATGACGAAGAGGTATGATTCCTATGGATCAAACGAACCAAAAAATTGCCACAATTATGGGGACCTTGCACAGGATCAGAACGAATACATCAGAAGATGCTGTGCTCATTATGGTATTGATGACGTTTCATTGGGAACTCAGCCTACTGGGTTACCCGAGTATCATCTACGTAAGGGCATTGATCAAAATGGCAAGAAGGGTGGAGGGAGGGTGTGGGCAGATATGGCATGCCTGTTGGGGGGCATTGTGCCTGATGGACAAGGAGAGAAAGTGGGTCGAAAAGGGGTGAGGAGGTTCACACGACATCCGCAGATGGCCGCTGATCCTGGCTGAGAAGGTGCAGGCATGTAAAGTGCAGGCAGTAGGGTCAAGAAAGGGATATGGCATGGGGTCGACATCTGCTGGGCCGATATCTGCTGACTACAAAGATCTACAATGGTACAAAGTGGGACACAAGGGACAAGGAGTAATGACACCCGCCTCGAAGGTTCGGGTAGACCAGATATCTGGTCAGTGAATCCCTTACCGTGAGCCGAGAAGTTAATGACAAGATAGATGACATTTGCAGCGGGGATAAGACAAAGATGATGACCCGAGTGAGTAGGCTTGCCCAAGTGCGTGGAATATCGCGCAACGCCGCAAATGTTTTTGGGCGGAGAGCCGGGGTTGGTTTTGATTATTTCTTTATCTTTATTTTATTTTTACGTTTACATTGCGTTTTCGAGTTTTTTTAGTTCCGGACGACGGGTACATAGGAGTATTTGTTCACGGGCATCGAGTAGCCCGTCATGGGGTGAGCAGGATGGAGTAATAATGCCTATCTGTGATGTGGTTATTCTGCGAGAATAAACTCCTAGTCTCCAACTACATTGCATATTTGAGTAATTTCTTAGACCCAGCGTGGGAATTCGTGTTTCAAAATTAAGGCACCACTCATCTTCTTCTTTGCCGGTTCACCTGCCAGACTTCCATCGCCTTCTCATTTTGTATCTTCTTGAATTCTCGCTCCTGCGCGCACACAGTTTTTGTTGCTTTTGTTCGCCTGCACACAGTGCCTTTATGCCCCTTGCGGCTTCTTGCCTACTGTTTTCTGCAGAAAGCTTTCAATTGTCTTTTGCCTTTGCTTTGCTTCCTGTCTCTATTCTACCTTCCTTTGGCATCCTTCCCCCTCTTTCTTGAATCTTGTCTCCCACTCTTCTTCCCTTCATTCTGCTTGGCCAGACGATCCCTGCATATCAGAATCACCGTGTTAGAAAGGCTACGTCCCCCACACCGCAGCTGGATTATGCAGGCTTGTGCACCCTCTCTCCTTCCTACCCTCTTCGTTCTTGTCTTGTACACGCTTTGCATGCATGCAATTGTTCTACGGCATGCAACTATAAATCCCTTTTGGGAAGATGGAGGTGGAGCTCCAGGTCAGAGCTGGAATCTCTGTGTACCAATTCCAGGAGTCAGGTTAGCAGAAAAAGAAGGAGAGGGTGGATGACAACATAACAAAAATCGACTAAACTATGAGGAGGATGAGCAAAATGACCGTACGTAAAAGAAAGAGGAAAATAAATCCCTTGAGGATTAATAGCAAAAATATTTCTTTTTCGAAGTTTGGCAGCGAAAATGTCGTCCGTTCGAAGTTTCCTTTGCAAAAATAGAGGTTTCGCTGCAGATTTATCGGGTTCCCATAGTTTGCCAGCAAAAATAAAAATACCTCGTTTTGCCAAGTTTCACAGCAAAGGACCCCTAGGCCTCTGGCCTCAGGGACTCAGCGTTCTGGCCTCAGGCTCTCAGTGTTATTGTTGTTGTTGTTGTTGTTGTTTTGTTTTGTATTTTTTTCTGGGCATGGCCGACCCCATAACTTGAAAACGCAAAGATTATTTTCAGGGGCAACTACCTCTCTGGGGACAATGTTGCTTACCGGTGTGAAAAGTTGCGGGTGTACATTTGGGATCTAGGAGGTCGGCAATTGTCTGCTTATGTGTCCCGCAGAGCTCAGAGTCCAAGGCGCATGGTCTTAAACGGGCCTTCCGCTTGCAGGTTTCCTCTTCTTTGTGAGGATCGTAAGTAAAACCTTGCTGCTGGTAGCGATCCTCGTGTCTAAACTCAGAGCAGAGTGTTCGCAGCCAGAAAGGTGTGATCGTTGGCCAAGGGATAGAAGTGAATGAGCTTGTGATAAGGCAACAATAGAGAAGAAGGGGGAAAGGAAGTTTCCACAATCATAAACCCGGATTCTATGAATCCTGAGCATGGAGTTTCATCGGGGAAGACACACGGCTGGCAGTTCTGAGTTGTGGCTTCTCCCTCATCCCACTCACACATGTCTCCGCTTATGGTTGTATGGATAAGCGGGGATGGCAAGATCGTAGGCTCGCACATGCATAAGGGAACTTACGGGGAGGGAGAGAAAACTGATGGGAATAAGCAAACATTGTTTGCAATCACCCAATGCATGTACTTTGAAAACAGCGCAAAAGGGCGCAAACGTACCATCATCCATACACTCAGTCTGAACCAGACACAACTACTTCGTTGTACGCATGCACTGCCATGAAAGACTGATGACTTGGACTTCAACTTCATCACACATCATCCGTGAGCGAGAGATGGGTGAAATAGAACCATGTTGAAGACTGTTGACTTCCATCATAAGGGGAAATACACATTACCCCGCTCTCTTACACGTGACACGAGCCAAATTGCCACCCAATCAAGCCTCTGTCGCTGATCGTCGACTGTCTCTTGCTGCACACCCAATCAAACATCCCTGCGGTCGTCACCCTGCTCGCGCGCTCAATAGGCCAGGTTTGCACAAGTCCCGCTGTCCATCACAGTCACTCGCCAACCCTGTTTGGTCACCACCACCACGTCCGGACTTTTCGACATGGCAACCAATTCCTTGGCACAGACCGGAAATCGGCGTTGGGCATGGGGTAGCCTGTCACAAGATTGGCCCTGATTACATATCCACCCCTCTTAATAGTCTACTGAGACCTGCTATCTGGGTACCTAGAGGAAAGAAGTAACAAAAGAAAAGCATGACTGAAAAAGAAAGGAAGCAAAAGATAATGCTATGCTTGTCACTTGGGGGCTCAGCAAAGGAAGGCTGTGATCATCTATCTGCCAGAAAATATGCCAAATCTTCAATCGTTCCACATGTGACCTCAGTGTTTGATTGTCTTTCTTGACACTTCGTCATGAGCTGAGGCTTAGAGGGTACCTGGCGCGCTGGCTTAATATCGCAAACAGCACGGTGAGCTAACACCGGGCAAAAGTGCATACTGTTTTTCTTTGAGATGGGATCGGCTGACACACGTAGTCCTCGGTTTTCCTAACTCTTTTTCTACCCCCGTTACAGCTATTTTGGTCCCTTGGTCCTAATTGACCTGTAAGTCCTTTTGCATTCCTGCTACTTTTGTTATTCTCCATTTCCCCACTCCCTCCTTCCCCTCCCCCAGTGCCCCTCCCCCCAAGTACCTATCCTTTTGCCTTTGCCCTTTGAAACCCTGCTACTTGTGCCCCTGCTTTTGGCCTATTCACTTGTGCTATTTAATGTAGTCCTCTCACATTTGGTTTACCAAGGCCTTACTGCCTGTTCTACCGATTGGACTTGGATACGTGCTCTGTGTGCATCCTTCCCAATCCCAATCATAGGGTCCTTTCTGTTTTTTTAGGGGGAAGACACATCATTGAGGTTGGGTTCCGAGTTGAAGTTTTTTGGAGGGAGACACATCATCTTATTCACAGGTGGTAAGAGCGGCCCCTGGATTGAGTTCTAAGTTCTAACCCATATAGATGACTCGTTTCCATTGATGGGGAGCTGTGCCGCTGGAAACCGGGTTCAGTGTCCTATGCAAGCGATAGGAAAACATCATCCACCAACCTTATCATCGACCACCCTTATCATCGACCACCCTTATCATCGACCACCCTTATCATCCACCGCCCTCTTAGAAAGAAAAGAAAAGTTCAGCCCTGGAAGAGTAGATTCTTCGGTGCTCCTTCACTGGTCCCTTTTTCACCAAGACATGTACAAAGATTTGAAAAAAAAAGATGAAAGAACACATCCAGCGCATGATTGGGCATTTCTGGCATGTGTGCAATTCTAGCATATCACTAAGCACATCTAGCAAATTTCACTAACAACTAAACAAGCACATCAACATCCCAGTGCAAGGTCTACACAAGCAGGAGTGCAGCACAGAAATCTCATGTCTGTTTTTGGATGTTGTGGCTTGCTCTGCTGCCTCTCGCACGCAGCATCATATCAATTTGTTCTTTAGTGCAGGATTGGTTGCATTGAACCCGATGCATGAGCTGGACACCTATGTAACTAAGCATATTTCGCTGACAATTCGTGACTAAGGAAGAAGCTTTTTTTTTTTTTTTTTCACAAAAAAAACAGTACCTCATGGTTCTAGCTCCTACCATTCTGGGGAGCAACAGTCCGGTTCCTATTCCCCCGGCAAGTCAATGATGAATACAATAAGGATACACATACGCTCCTCCCCATTATGGCTGGGAGAAGAAGCTAATCAACACCTTGGTGCAACTCTACACTAAGAAGACTGCAACAGCACCGGCATCATATCCATTTGGTTGTTCCTGACTTGCTATGCTGCCTCCTGTAGACAGCCCCACGTCAACAGATTCTTCAATGAAGGATCAGTTGCATCTCATCTGATGGATGTGATGAGCTCCTTCCGGTCAATAGCAGTGAGCCCTGCAGTACGCAGAAAATTCTATCTATGATTTCCCTTCTTCTTCTCTCAGCTGACAGCAGCGATGCGCATTATTTGTTGTCCATGGTTGCAGAAATAGGTCTAAGAAAAGGGCAGCTGGAGAAGATAAGCAGCCTGGACGACGATATACGGAAAGAGATCCAAACTCTGACTGAGAACATGGCTAAGATGAAGATGGACTTGGAAAGATTCTCTCGGGCTCATGAAATTAAGGCATCTGCTGAAGTAAACTGCAAGGTCAAGTGTCTGTAGTACTCTGTACCCTGGCCACCCAAACCTTACCATCTCCTGACTGAAGTGCATCATGTGTGAAATGAAAAGAGAAGAGTCTACATATTCGTCCGCCTGACGCATAATGCCTGCAATTAGCACTATCTGAAAAAGAAGAATCGACGGACACATACCCACGCATCGAAGAAAATACACAATCAATGACAAGATAGCAACAATCTGCAAACCAAACATGTGGGAGTACGTCCAGGCTATCGTGGAAACCGCCTACTCACGCCAATTCAGGACCATTACATAGGATTTTGAAGAGTGCAGAGAGGTGATCTTGCAACGAATTTCCTCAGAACTAACTTCAGAGCAACAGTAATTATACACAAGGAAAGTCAAAAGACCCATCCGAGGTCAGCCGGCACCCTCCAACAGAGGTGATGGCATTGAACAGGTGAGCCCTACCAAACACACCCAACCGCCTCCCCCTTAACCACCACAAAATGCCAAAAACCGAAAAAGGAAATGCATATTTCATGTAAAGAAAGAGTAGCACATCATGTGAGCCTTTACTCTCGTGGAGGACATAATATGCTCAAATACAGAACTGAAGTGATCGATGATCACCCCACCGAAGCCACAACAGGTCATCTAGTCTTTTTCTTCTTTCTTTTTGTTAGTGGATATGTGAAACGAAAAGAGAAGTGTCCACATGTTCGTCCGCCTGATGCATATGCTTGCACTATCCAAAAAGGAGGGATCGACACGCACTTACCCACACATCCGTACCTTCTCCAAACGGAAACGAAAACACCACACTAACACAGCTTCCCTAAGGCCATGCACCCCTCATCCTACGCACCGGGAGCATTGCTGCCCAAAGCACCCTAAACACCACACTAACACAGCTTCCCTAAGGCCACGCACCCCTCATCCTACACACTGGGAGCACTGCTGCCTAAAGCACCTTACTGCCTTCACCCGAATAGAATGCCTGGTCATTATAGCTATACTTGTTGCAGCTTTCTGGGTAGAGACAGTGATAATGACCGTGCGTTCTATTTGGGTGAAGTTGGTAGCCTCCTGTTATATGTATGGCCAGCAATGCACGAGGGATGCTGTTGACTGCATACAATAGGATGTGATGCATTCATGAAAGACACTCTCACAAACCATTGGCTAGTACCATAATCACTACTCAGTACTTGATTGCTGTTTTGCCAGTAGGAGGATCAGTACGCTACTGCAATGGATTGCAGTTCTCTAGCGGGCTGTACCATAGGTAGGGTCATTTTTAAAATTTCTTGAGTTTGGGACTGTTTTCTGCAATCGGTACAGGCCCTCTTCCCAACAGGGACATTTCTGCAAATTCCAACATTTGAAACGGTTTTCACCTTTTAGC
>BFEA01000071.1:2088907-2104171 GCA_003427395.1 Chara braunii | reverse complement strand
TCGAGTGTTAGAGTGATGCGTGTGGGATATCCAGGGTGATCCAGTGTATGTGAACAGTAAGATGTTTGGGCGCTGAAGTCGCCATAGCCAATTGAGAGTGAACTCGTGTCTGAAAGCCATATCTCCGAGTTTTTGAGTGGGCGCATGTCGCCAGTATGCTGCGTTGCTGTTTACATGCATGAAAAGTGTGTTTGAGAACGAGTCTGATTGCACATTGCAGGCTCTTTCTGACTTTCCTACAGCGTGACTGGTGCGGTAGGTAGGCCGGTTGGCAGTTTGTGTCGTCCTAGGTCTCGCATCACAGATCAAGGCCTTAGTAGAACTAGCAGAGAGGGCTGCTCTATTTTGAGGCGCGCAGACACTTTCTTCTTCGCGAGGGACGGAGGCAGCCATAGCTGGGGGTTGCCCAGCTCTTTGAATGCAGCGCAGGTGGTCGTTTCCCCTGGCACGCGTCCTCCTCTTCATCATGGTCCTGCTTGGAGGTTGGAGTTGCCAGCTTGCTCATGGCTGGCAAGTTTTTCTTGACGTTGGGGATCACATTCTTCATGCTAGGGACTGGCGCTGCTAATCCTGGGAGGGGCTACCTGATTGGGGGGGCTTGGGATGTGCGCTGGATCAGCGCTGGTACACGGTGGACATTAGGTGGTGGGCGCTGTAGTTTGGTAAGCGCCATGCCCGAGGGCTGCAGATGGGTGAAGAAGTTTCAGAGACTTTCGTCAAAACTGTTGGAGGTTGCACGGGGGTGCTGAAGTTGTAATCGTGGTTGAGATTCTGGGGGTATGATTGAGGTGTGGCGAGAGCAGGGGTAAATTTGAGAATTGAAAACAATTTGTCGATTCTATATTTGGTTTTGGCTTCCAGTGTGCATATCTCTCCCTTGGCTTGGTGTGAATCTGCTCTCGCCAATCTTCCTGCTATTGCATATTACATATGTGTATGGGAACATTTGGATGCAATGCTGGATGTAAACTCAATCAAGCACATAACACTACTCTCCACGACAAAGATATCCATTTGTTGTATCAGCAGACGGGCAAGCAAAGGTATTGGACTGGTGTGGGGAGGAAAGGTAACTGGAAATCAGTCACTGGCCCATGGGGGTAAAATAAGAGTGGTGGTTGTCGTATAATGAAGGAATCCTATTTTACTCCCATGGGCCGGCGACTGATTTTCGGTTGTGTAATGACCCGCAAAATCACAGACTGAGAACTCTGCTGATTTCTGAGTTTTGCCGCTGGAATGTGTGACTTGCTGAGATTCCCGTTTTTGTGTGTACGTGCTTGCTGGGTTTCCATGTGTTTGTCTGAGTGCATGATTGCTTGGGTATGTGTGTGACCCGCCAGGGTACTTGTATGCTTGGAAGGCCCTCGGGCCTGGTACTTATGTGTGGCTGTGTCTTTGTGGATTGCAGCGGGGTGTAGCGGTAGGCTAGGCCCACGTAGTTGGAAAACACAAGTAGCGGGTGGGTAGGCTAGGCCCACATAGGTAGGAAAATACTTTGGTAGCGGGTAGGTATGCAGAAGAAGACAAAAAGTTAGTACCTTTAGAGGCCGAGTGAATTTCAGGTGTCCGGTAGGCTTAGGTCTAGGGGCACTGGTCCAGTAGTCTGAGTCTAGGGCCTGTAGGGGACGATATCAGACCTGCAATGATGTTTCTCTTCGGAAGGAGGAATGTACCGGATGCTTGGGAGGCTGAGTGGCCTGGAAAGTCAGCGCCCAAGAGGCAGCCGCTCGGTATATCTCTGGGAGGAGGGAAGTGCTCATTTTGCAGTGTGCAAGTTTGGCGTCACGCTGCTGGAGCGAGCACTTGGCAAGGCCAGCGTTGGGGAGGAAGGAGGCAACCTGGACCTCCACCTAGAGCCATGGTGGAGTGGACCAGGGGAGGAGAAGGAAGAAGGTAGGCTAGGAGGAGAGTGACGGGGGTACTTACCTGGTTATGGTGGACGGCATCTTCATCTTCTTCGCTGCACCTGGAAGACCCCAGTGGGGGTGCGCTGCATCAAGGAAGTCTTCAGGGCAGAGTCAGGCATGGGGGCCTTAGTAGAGGGGCCATATCAGCTTTGCGTTGTCATGAGCAGGACTCCGCTAGTCAGCCATAGCCACCTACCAGTAGGAGGTAGAGAAAGGTGTACGTCATAGCTATGGCAGACCTCATGTGTTGCTGGGAGTAAGGAGGAGATTCGGACATTGGTTCTGGTTCATTCTTTCATTGTTATTCTTATTATTTATTGAATTGAAGAGGTTGGGGGAGATAAGGAGGTTGAAGGTGATGGTGGTTTGGAGGGGGATTTGACATTGGTCTTTGCTGGTGTACATCTTCGTCTTCTTTTTCCATTTTTTATTCTTCTTCTTCCTTTGTCTATTTCTCTTTCCAAGTTCTTTCATTTCAGTTGCAACTGGATGGCATTATCTTTCTTTGTATTATTGCACTTCAAGATAGCCAGGATCATAACAGTTCCCTTTTCCTGTGCATAGCATCCATTTTACTATGATGTGCAGCAGCCTGGTTACCAGGCTTGGTTACCAGGCCTGACTGGTCACCAGGCCGTAGAGTCTGGCCCACCCAGCCAGACACGTTCAGCCAGGGCACTCCAGACACATCCCTCCAGAAATCCAGACATGCCAGAAGGGCTAAAGGAGACATCTGCTCAGCCCAGAATCAGTTTGGCTGAAATGCAGATGGGAACCGAAAAGTCCTTGGGGACATCCGTTAAAATTGGAACAATACAGTGAAGATTAGAATGGCTTCGGCGCAAGGATGAAAACAAGAAGGGAAAAAAACAGAAGATGGGAATCGAAAACCCAAATCCAGTTCATGTTTCCAAATGGGAGGGATATTAGTGTTCTCAAGGAGCTTCTGGGAAGTTAAGAAAAATATTCAGGAAAAGAATGACAATCCTTTCCTTATCCCTTTGCCGCCCCTACTGTCTTCCCCCGAAGGTAATGCACCCTGATCGTGAATGTACACAAGCTATCTTTCTGGTCTGATACCGTAATAATGAGGGTGCTTGGTGTTTGGAGGAAGAGGGTAGCATTTCCACCGAATAGAAGATGGGCACCAACCACTGCCCCACAACTTATACCCCGAGGTGGGCACCAGCCAGTGCGGGAGATCCATTACCCAGGAGCTGAAAGTAAGGGTCTATGTTAACCATGTGGGATAGCTGTGACGAAAACCACAACAGGCTATCGCCCACCCGCATGAAATATTTTATCAGTTTGTGTGTCTCGTCCTTGTGCAGTGGCCATGCTAATCTACTTCGTAGAGTTCCAGTTTTAGGCTTTTAGCTGATATCCCGAGGGGCATGCATAAGTGTTTATTTAGAGAAAGAAAACCCCACAGACAAAAAGGGGGCTGCGAAAGAGTGTCTACTCTAATCAGACTTTGTGCTAACTTATCTTTGGCATTCATTGTGAAATGCAGCAAATGGAAGCCCAAAAAGTGAAAGCAATAAAGAAAAGGGAGGCTTTCAAGATTATCCTCAAGGAGAAGGAAGATGCACTGAAGGCAAAGAAAGCAAATCTCAGGGACAGTGACTTGTACATCGCATTGGAGAAGCTGGAACAAAAGATGAGCAGTCTGGAAGCTAATATTTTCCAGATGCAAGACTGTATCCCCCTGCTTGTGGACATTTTCACATAACTCTCTGTTTGCTGCTAGTTCTTTTTTTTTTTGTTTCCTAGCATACTTAGCCTTGTTACTTAGCTGAAGCCGGGTAAATTGCCCAGTAATGGATTGACATGGATGTCTACGGGACACTGGACCCGGTTTCCAGCAGGTGCTGCTCCCCACCAATAGATGGGAGCTTTGTGTTTAAAAAAAAAAAAAAAAAAAAACTTCTGCTTATCACCCTCTGCCTCAACCCCAAACTTCATACCTCAGCAGCAACTTCATACCTCAGCAGCTAAGTAAGGGCTTCCAGTCTAAATTGATTGCTTTTTGTTTATCTTTATTTTTAAACCACCACTACCTTTCTCATATGTGGGGCCGTGGGCCTCAAATTCAAATTCAGCTGCCACACACCGTCCATGAAAAATATCGACAGCGGCGTGGCGGCTATTTTTCAGGAGTAGGCTACTAGATGCCCACGGCTGACATATGGGAAAGGTAGCGGTGGTTTAAAAAAAAAAAAAAAAAACACCCTCCGATCTATTAGTGGGGAGCAGCAAGTGCTGGGATCCGGGCTTTTTGTTTATCTTCCTTCTGTTTTTTTTTTTTTTTTTTTTCTGTAAGGGCGACTGCAATAACTTAGCTGAAATCATGCACCAGTCGCGGCCGTGGGATGCTACCGTGGTCAAAGAGGCCAAAACAGGGGTCATAGGCCACGCCCAAGTCATGCAACAACCCACGGAGAAGGTCTGCTGCTGTGGGCACCCGAAACAAGGCCTGGAAACTGGCCTTCAGAGGCCCAACGTGCGACAGTTGACCGAAGAAAGTCAACAGTCCACAGCAGCTCGGAAATTCAGATTCACGAGTCAAAGTCAATGCGGACCCGGTCCAAGCCGTCAATCAGACACACACCTTTGGCTGTTTGCAGGTATCCGTAAGGGATCGAGACCAGGTGGAAATCTGCAACTGTAAGGGATCCAAGCCATTGGCTGCAGAGTAATCTGGGCCATTGTATCTGAGAGACCAGAGGCTGGTCAATCTCGAGTCAACACTATAAGTTGACCCAGCCCCTGTTGACCGACATTCAGTCTTGCACTTGCTGCTCGACGCTGGCTGGATGCTAGCACTACGCTGGCACAATGCTGGCTCGTTGCTGGCTCTGCGCTGGCTTGACATTGGACGATGACGCGAGACTGCTCTGCGACTACTTGATGCTGGCGCCCTCTCTGTCTTTGGCGCCAGCTGGACCAGAGACCATGCTGACGTTGCATTGGCCACTCTGTCTACGAGATTGATGAGACATCGGTGAGGAGGAGGATCAGGGCTGTGAGATTGTGGGAAGCTTACCTGTCTGCCACCGATCATTGTTGCGCATTGCTGTTCGTCTTCAGATGCTGTCTGTGCTGCCAAGCGCTATGATGAGACCTGCTCTTTGTCAGATTGTATCAGAGGGGACTGTCTACTGATGTGGCGAAGGGGGATGCCCGAAGGAGAAGGAGGTTCTGAGGGAGACCTATCTGCTAGTCTGATGGTTACTTCTCTTCCACCTTCTAAGTCTCCTCTCCCTCTTCTCATCTTCTTCTCTGGCGACGTGACATTGGGCTACCTGATTACTTGTACGATTTTTGGAGACATTGCATTAGCGCTGAGACATACTGCATCTTGACATTGACGAGCTTCTCTCCTGACTGGGTTCATTGCAGCGACAGCCTTTAGATATCATCATTGAACTGACGGACCCCAGGTAATTCAGAGCTGTTGTAGTGTGTATATCTGATTGTGTCAGGAATCGAACTTGGGTTCCATTCCTAAGCGGCCGTTGAGTTCCAAGGTGATACCCCCTTCTTCGTCTACTTTCTACCTGCAAGCTATGGCCGGCTCTTTACTAGACCACTTAACGCCTAGCTACTGTGATGGCTCGTTGAACTCCACAGCTTCCGCTTCATGAGCTCTTGTTGTTCCGATGAGCGTTCGCATCAAAGTAGAATGCATGTAAGAGTTGAATGAGGCAAGTCTTATGCTCGACATGCTTCCGAGAAGAGGGTTATAGGGATTCGAACCCTTAACCTACGGTTTTGGAAACCAGCTACTACCTGATGCTCGGTGTATCTGTTTGTAAGGAATGGAGATGTGATGCCAATGAATGAGGTGGGTCCGCCTTCACTTAGGGCGGGCACAAGGCTTGCTGGGGGCCACAGCCCAGAACACTTGTATGTCTGATAAGGGCTCCGCGAGGCCCGTTCCTCGTCCCCCTCAGCTTCGAAAGTCCGCTGAGATACTTCTACCCAGGTGCCTTCCCCTTCAGTCTTCGTTCGCACTCAGCCACGATCTGAGGTGCTGTCTTGACAAGCTCCTGTCTTGTGAACCAACGATCTTCTTTTGGATCCGTATGATGCCTGAACCTGACCCGGTACTCCCTCATAGGTTTGGGCGGTCTACCCCTGCCAGCAGGCTTGGGAACAGGCAAATCTCTGTGTTGCAAGATGTCATCAACATCCACGTGGCCATCCATGGTTGGGGGCAGCATTGACCTTCTTGTTGGGAACAGATCTGTCTCAGCAAAAGGTGCAAGTTTGGAAGCGTGACATACAGGGTAAGTGCGCAGATGACCAGGGATTCTGATGACGTACGAGGGACCATCTAGATCACTATCCACAATGTCTAGGACTTCCCATGGACCAAAGTACAGCGACATTAACTTCCTAGAGATGCCAAACTCCTGTCCCAGTTCATTAGCCTTTACCCAAACACGTTCCCCTACCTGAAATGTGGATTGTCGCCTATGCTTATTCTTAGAGGCAATCATTGCCTCTTGAGACTTTTTGATATGCTCGACAGTCTGCTGCAACAGTTTCTCATACTGGCACCAAATTCAATGGTTCCAGGAGTTGCAGTCGGTCGGTTCTCAGGTAGAAGGGAGTCTAGATCAGTTCTAGGCTTCCACCCCAAATGCTGCTGGTTGGGACTGACGCCGGTGGTGCTGTGTACAACGTTATTGTATATACTGGCGATGAGAGGAAGTTTCTCATCCCAGTCATCTTGATTGGGCTTGATGTAATGCCTTAGCAGATGCTGCACCACACGGTTCATATGTTCCGCTTGACCATTTGCTTCAGGATGATTCCCCGAAGTCATTTGGAGTTGACCGCCCATCTGTTCAGCAGCCTTTTTCCACATTTCACTTGTGAATCTGACATCTATGTCAATGACAATGGTTTTGGGCAGTCCAAAGTCGCGCATCCAGTTATTCATGAATAACTTATGACATGCTCTGTTTTCGCTGTTTCCGGCATAGGGATTAGTCCAACGTATTTCGTAAACCTATCAACTATGACGAATATGTGCCTTTTGCCACTCTTGCCGGTCACGAGGGTATCCATGAAGTCCATGGAGACACTCTCTCCTGGACCTGCAAGAATGGGCAATGGCTTCAAGAACCCAAGCGGAGCTCGAGTCCACGGCTTGTCCCGCTGACAGACTTGACAAGTCTGTACGCACTTCTTTACATCGTCAAGCATATTAGGCCACGAGAAACGCTGCACTAAATTAGCACTAGTCTTCTTATTGCCGAAGTGACCGGTTGCGTCGTGACACTCTCCTAGAAACTAACTACGAAGAATCTCTCTAGAAGGAACACACAACCTTTTAAAACCTGCCTTCTCCAGAAAGTGTAAACTGTCCACCAAACTCGTCAGATGTGGCCTTGTTTTGGGCCTCAAGTTTGGGTATGATGTCCATCATGACGGGGTCTTCCTTGTAGGCTTCCACCAAAGACCGAGTTACATCATCAGATAAACCAAATTCAGTAATCAGCGCACCTAGGTAGTCTGCCCTACGTGACAGCGCATCAGCAACCTTGTTGTACTCTCCCTTTATGTAATCTAGCTTGAAGTCATATTGGTCTATGACTTCAATCCAGTGTTTGAGTGCGTCAGAGAGGACAGGTTGTGTCTTGATCCACTCGAGTGTTTGATTGTCAGTTCTCAAATAGAAGAATCTTCCAAGCAGATAGTGTCTTCAGTGGACAAGGGCTTTGTAAAGGGCATAGAGTTCCCTTTCATAGGTGGACTTTGCCAATTTCTTCGATGACATCTTCTTACTGATGTAATCGATCGACCTTAACTTCTTCCCTTGCTGTTGGGCCAGCACTGCACCAATGCCATATTGACTTGCGTCACTGGTCACAACAAATGGCCTCTCCGAATCAGGGACCATGAGAATCTCATGATGTGTGAGAGTGTACGTGAACCTTTTGAAAGCAGCCTCACATGCGTCTGTCCATTCCCATGGTGTGTCAAGGCGAGTTAGATCAGTCAAAGGGGAGGCCACCGTACTATATTTCTTCACGAAGTTACGATAGTAGCCACACATCCCTTGAATGATCTGACCTCAGTCACAGACTGGGGTCGTGGCCAGTCACGAATGCTAGCCACCTGTGCATCTTGGAGCCTAATCCCTTTGTGGATATCTCATGACCCAAGTACAAGATTCTAGTGCGACCAAACTCGCATTTTTCTAAGTTGATCTTATACTTGTGTTGTCGCAGGAGTGAAAATGCGGTTTCTACATGTTGGGCATGCTCCTCGACAGTCCTACTAAAGATAAGTATACCGTCGAGGTACATGACGGTGAACTTATCGAAGTAGTCATGAAAGACCCTATTCATGGCATGCTGGAATGTTCCCGATGCATTGCAAAGCCCAAAAGGCATCACCACAAACTTGAGACCGTACCTGGTCTGAAATGCAGTTTTGTGCTAATCTTTTGGTCTAATGGCAATTTGATGGTAGCCGCACTTCAAATCTATCTTAGTGAAGTACTTACATCCCTGCACCCTATCCAATAGGTCGTTGATGCGTGGTAGAGGCTCTGCGTTTTTAATAGTGATGGCATTGAGGCCCTGATAATCAATGCACATCCTCATTGTCCCCCCTTTTTCCGGGACAAATAGTACTGGTGAGTCGAGGGGGAGGTACTAGGCCGAATCCAACCCTTTTCTGTGAGCTCTTTCAGTTGCTGACAAAGTTCGTCCAATTCGGTCGGAGCCATCCTATAGATCCTCCCCTTTAGGGTCTTACTCCCTGGGATTACCTCTATGTCATGGACAATCTCCTAGTCTACGACTCCCGAAGGCTCCTCAAACAGATCAGGGTACTTAGCAACGATGGTCTCTATCTTTGGGGATGTTTTAATGACCTCCCCTTTCTCAGAGACAAAAACTAAGTGCATACCCTCCTCTTGGTTTGGTTTATAACAATTATAAAATGCACTTGCACACATACACGCATAGGAGTCGACTAACTTGCTAGCTCTATACTTAGCTAGTCTAATGGTTCTCCCATCGAGTAACACATGCTTAAGCACTTTTCGGTCCCAGTCGAATTGGGGCTTGGCAACCTCAAGGTAGTACATACCCAACAACATGTCAAATGGCAAGTCGTCGCTAATCAGGAACGAAATCTGATGATTAAGTTCCCCACCTCCATAAGAGAAGGTGTAGACCACATCTTTAACGTAGTCCTTGACCAACATGCCTCTTTGTTGGCTAGAGTAGATGTTACAGGTCTACTCAAGCGCTGCACCCGGTCCCCTAGGCGCAGTCTATCAACGCAGTCGCAACTCTTGAAGTTCCGTGTAGAGCCAATGTCTACGAAGGCACCACACTTGCAGCCGCTACACCGACTTCTACAACAAAATGCTCCTCTTTAGGACCTTTGGACAATGCCACCCAAGACTCGCGAGGGTCCCTTGCCGGCCACTCAGTTTCTAAGTCTTCTAAGGCTTCAGACACATCCAACGAACAAAGTGTCGTTTGGTCTAGATGTGTCTGCGGGGCGACCAAGGAGTCAATAGTCTCGGCCAACTCTTTAGTGGTGAAGGTATACTAACCACTTCGTCTTGAGTAGAAGCAGCTATAACTTCTACTGGCCTGATGCGTTTCCCGAGTTGGCGCTCGTAGAAGCACGCTATGGGCGAAAGATCCCCCAAAACCACCTTCGGGCCCAATCTTTTGAGAAACCTTCGCGTTCTTGCACTTAAACTACTGGTGGCCGCCAGAGTCTTGTTTGAGTTTTGTGCCTGCCTCTGACTCTTTTGTTGACTGCCCTTCCCGCGGCCAATTGCCTTTCCTTTAGTTATGGCGGTGAGGTTGCTACCCTCTGCACTATCCTCGCTGCCTATCTCTGCATCCTCCACAAATTCAGAAAGGTCGTCAATCTCGGTTTGATTCTCCTCAAAATCAACCATCATCAAACGACTTCCCTTCTTTTTCCACTCTTGTGGAGTCTTCTTCTTTCTCTCATCCACAGATACCTGTTGAGCCCCTTCCAACCTTGCCTCTAAGTCTAAGGCCTTGTTGCTGAAAGACTCGAGGGTGTGATGCTCAATGCTGGCCTCACTAACCAACAGATTCTTGATGTCTCTGGGAAGACATCTCAAAAACATCGTTAAGAGGACTTGGAAATCATAGCAAACTCCCGGTACTACTACCAGTTTCTCCACAACACCTGTGAGTTCTCGCGTCGTCTTGAAATTCTTAGTTCAAGATGGGTCAACGCATCAGTGGCTTGTTGAGCCCACTGAGGGTTGTGTCATCGCGCCTCCACTAGGTCCATGAAGCTTTCAAGTGTCTGGGTCGGCGCCCAATCGTTCATCCGTCTGGCAAAGCCCTTTGTCGCTATGTACCCATTCAACCATCTTGTTGTCGATCCTTCTAAGTAAGAAGCGGCAATGATTACCTCCTTCTCGAGCAGTGTACGCTTGGCCCTTATCCACAATGGAACCGTCCTCAACCAAGTGTTGAGGGGCTCGTCCTTCTTGTCTCCTGTGAAGATAGTTGGGGGTTTCATTGGGGTCTTCGGGTACCAAGGTTGATGTCTTCTAGTCGATGACTGAATCATCTGCTGCCCTGAAGCTGCAGCATCTGGACCTGAAGATGAAGAAGCTATAGTCTACGCTACTACTGCTGACGTACCACCTGGTGGGACACCAAACTATGGAACAAAGGGACCTGTCATTGCCAGTAAAGGAACTGGCGATGGGAAAGTTGTCTGCTGCCGGACACTCGGCGCACTAGGTATGGGGGGTAGTGGTCCTCCCCTTCCTTGCACGATCCTAAGTATCTGGTCAAGGGTCGACCGGATGTCATCAAGTCGACTGTCAAAATACTCATTCATATTTAGCAGATTCGCCCGGATGATCTTTCCTCTATCATCTAGGGTTGAATCATCTATCCTTTCTAATGCAGCCTTGTTTGCCTCTCTGCTCTCCAATCAGGCTTTACAATTTCTAATATGATCTTGTCTTTTGGTTGCATCTCTGAGTTGCTTCTCTAGCTGTAAGCGGAGTAACTCTACTTGTTGTAGTTCTAACTCCTGTCTAGTGGGTGGAGGTGGTTGGCTGTACTGTGAGCCCACCATCTGACTTGTGGAGGGTCCTGCACTAGTCCCACTAGATGAGACTGAGGAGATAACGAAAACTCCTCAGGTCTGCTGACTTTGAGAGGTCGTTGTAGGAGCAGCCATAGCTTCAGCACTAGCTGCAGTTTCCACTAAAACACGCTCTGCAGTTGTTGCTGCCTCCCTAGCGGTCTGCAGATGTCAGGCCCTTGCTTCGGCCCAAAACCTTTTTTCGTCCCCTGGTAGCAGAACCTGAAACACTACCAGAAGTCTACGTGTATCCCGCCGTGTTTGCCTCCGATCATAAGCTGTCCTTTCCGCACTATTTACCGCTCATCAGCTAGGCAGATCACTATCTGCACTAGTGCCTCGCTGGGGCCTACCACAACATGTGTCTTACCGGGTCGTAAATGAAGTAAAATAATAAATATTCGGCAAGTCAACCGGACTACCGATCAAGTGGTGTCAACAGCATTTACGCAAACTAAGCGAATGATCTATCCTACTTTGATCAGTTCTCTCACAGCGATAACAAAACAGAACTGGCTAAGGTAGGCTACTACAGTTCTAGTATGAGGCTGTTTGTTAGGTGTTAGCAGTCTGTCACCTCAACTAATCAAAATAAAATAAATCACTTGAACAAATGTATACAGAAATGGGAATAAACTTGTTTGTGTATGAGCACCAATTGGAACCTTCCCTCCCCTGTATCCAACGATCTTGGCTGCATCATCAAGCAACAATGTCTGATGTGTGCACAACGGCCCACCCCTGTGCCCAAAAACCCTCTTATGACCAGCACTGCCCGTTATTTATCCTCACGTGCAACAAGCCTTACATCCAACTGATCTGGCTGATCAAGAGGCAATTTAAGGACAGCCCCCAAAGTCCTCAAGAAACGTCACGGACAGGACGACGATCACAACTAGTATTCAGGTCAGATACCGCCAGAAATAATTTATAGACGGTCTGGTAGACGTCTTGCATAGGACTGGTTAGTTTACATTCCCTCTACAGCGCAGCAAGAGCTTAAAGGACAAAGCAACAAAGCATGCGTGCTCTACTCCCATGGGTTCGCATGGTGACCTTGACCCGTGCTTCGACCAGGGCCCTTCAGAGGCGCCACCCTCTCCTTCCAGATGCACCACCAGGAAGAATGTCGATTCTCAAGGTAGAGCAGTCACGACTCCTGAACCAGAAGAGGACACTCAAGTTGGACTCACTTTCCTCGCGGTAAGAAGAGATTGAGATGTGAAGATAAGGTGAGGGAACAACGTACCTCAAGATAGCTTCCCCCAACCAGATTTCTCACCAATTGAGCTGACATGCATTTTGATGACCGGTCATAGCCCCGGTACCACACACAATGCAATGGAGTGCCACCTCAACCAAAATGCCATGTCAGCATGCTCTCATCATCCGACATACATCCGCTGTCGCCACAGCTCCCACGGTGCCGCCACAGTTTTCCTGCCAGCCTCCCCTCTACCCGGGAGTGGCAATGAATGCCAGCGCCAATGTATCCTTACTGCGTAGAAGCTTCGTTAGTGCACCAAGTAACAATGTCGCCAGCGCCGATAACGGCGATCTTGAACCAGCTCTGATACCAAATTGCAAAGAATATTGGCGAGAGCGATAGACCGAAAACCAAGTTGCAAAATCACGAAGTAGTCCAGACAGTCGTACACCAAGCAGACAGCTCAATGCACCAAGATTCCATCCACATAAGAGCAATACAAAGAACTCAAGTGCCAATGCCGACACTCCTGGTCATATCAACATTGTATCCAATGTCGCTCCTACTGTCTGGCGCTCGGTGCCTAGCCTACTCTACTCAGCCTATGTAGCCTATCTACGTTCAAGCGACTGGATCACACCGAAGTCGAAGACCAATGCATGTGATGTCAACACCAATGCCGACCATCAGCATACACCAAGTACGTTCTCTCTCCTCCCTACATCACCCCCTGATCACCTCCTCGTGCGCCTCCTACCCGAAGACCACCATCGTCATCACCTGCATTGTGCCCCTGCAGCCCGGCTATGGCTGCTGTGCGCCCCCTGCCTCTCAGCGGCCCTCTCAACTCAGCACCCGTGCGCGCACCCGACCCGCAGCGCCCATGCAGACACTAGCGCAGCAACGCAGCAGCGTGTCTGCCTTGCCTGCCAAGGCCAGACTCCTCTCCTAGGGGCTCACACTGTCCTTTATGGAAAGTGTGTTGCTGCTGGCTGTCCTGGCCAGGCGTGTGGGGGCCCCAGTAGCTTCAGTTGGGCCCCAAGTGTCTGCGCCCAGACCCAGTTTCCGAAACTGGGCTGGGCCTCGTGCAGTCAGGCATGTCCAGGCAGCCACCCAGCCTCCAAGTGTTTGCGGCATTCTCATTGGCTCGCGGCATATGTGTGATGACAATGCTGCTTCCTCATTGGCCTGTAACCAGTCCATGATGTGTCGGCCTCACACAGCGTGTGCCCAGGGTGCAACCGCCTGAGCCCTGGGCTCAACCGTACAGTGCAGTCCTTTGCTTCTAGAAAGACCCTGGAGGCTCACATTGCTCTGTAACCAACTGGCGTGCTGCAACTGTCTGAGCACCCACATATGGAAAAATTGCCGAGAACAGGCCTCACGTGGATATTCAGGCCCGCCTTCACTTAGGGCAGGCACGAGGCTTGCTGGGGCCACAGCCCAGAACACTTGTATGGTCGATAAGGGCTCCGCGAGGCTCATTCCTTACATGTGATTGTGCCCTGCTACCCTGTCTCTGGCGGATGCATCTGGAGATGTGGGGCTGGGATCTGATGTTGCATTCTTTATTTTATTTTATTTTTTGTGGGGGGCCGGGGGGGCTGAGATCTGATGTTGCATTAGGTCTTGGATCGGTGAGATTTTGCTTCGACTTGGGCGACAGCCTTGAGATGTGATCATTGAACTGACCAGCCCTAGGTAATTGAGAATTGAAGTATTTTTACTATTTTACTCATTTGCTTCCAGTGGAGTTCGACTTGGGCTATTACCTGTACGTGGCGGTCTGGGATGTTATTAACCCTTGAATGTTGAATATTTCTAATGGGGTCCTCTCGGGTGGTGCTCTGACTAAAGATATGATGCAAGGGATTATTATCATGGTTGCCCCGGACCCGGATATCCAGACACCGGACACCGAGCCCGGACCCGTGTCTGGCTTAATCCGGACGTCCGGTAATCCGGACACCGATCCGGACAACCGGACATATGGAACCGGATGGTCCAGTCATGAATGAACAGGTCCAGATGTCCGGATTAAAAAAAAAAAAAAAACACACGCTGCTGTAGCTTTATTATCCGACTTATTTTGAACACACTCACATACACACACAGTGCCATGCACACACACACACACACACTCTCTAATTTTCTCTTGTCCTCCTCCCTGTTGTCTACTCCCTCTCCTTGTGTACTACTAGTAAACGCATATGAATGAGCGTCATTGAGAGAACAGACAAAATATAATTACCCTTTTACTCTGCCTCCTTTTATAACGTGCAAGTGGGCCGTAAAGGCACACGGGGATATGGGCAGCTGGSRCTCAACCATCATCAACGTGGCCAGCCTTGTACGTGATAGGCACAGTAAGAGGGTAASTGCAAAAACAAAGAACATGGGAGGCCTCCCAATGCTGGCTGATGAAAAAATAATCAAGAAAACGATGTAACATACTAACAAATGTACTGTGTCTCGTATTCTTTTTGCTGTTGGGATGGCCCATCTCGAGTGTGTTGCATTGCTTGTGTAAAGGTGAGATTCCTTGCCTGATTAAAGGTAAGGTTCTGAATAGATATTGACTTCACAAGCAAAACTGTCTAATTGGTGGATTGGCTCATCTCGAGCATGCTTCATTGTCTGCAATATAGGTAAAGTTGCTATGACTTTGGATCTACTCATCTGGGCGGAATAGAGGAAGTTGTGGTGATAATTTGTAACACACACACACACACACACACAGACCACTTTTCTCAGGGGTGTCGCTAACTCTGGGCGATGTTGTGAGTCCTTATCCATCAGTCAAATGAATCCTGGGCAGACTGTTGGGGTTCAACGTCCTGATAAGTCGGTGAAAGTCCGACGAAATAGTCTGGCACAGTCATGCTTTTTTTGAGTGTATAGCGAATATGACAACACACACACACACACACACACACACACACACACACACACACACACACACACACACACACACACACACACACACACACAACCGATTCTCCTTGGCCCGCTGAAGCTCAC
>BFEA01000071.1:2060244-2070486 GCA_003427395.1 Chara braunii | reverse complement strand
ACACACTTGCAATATTGGACAACACGTGTGAGGCTTTACTTTCACAGAATACACGTCCTGTCCGTGGCATGCGACTCGCAAAGTCGCGATTACCCTTCTACCCCTCTGCTCAGGTAATCTTTTCAGCCATTATCACCAGCATATATAGTATATAGTATATACCCTTTGGTCCAAATACTTCTCCGTCGAGCTGAACCCTATTCCTTGCAGCCTCCTCTCAACATCATCGTATCCTCGTTGCCGTTGATGGATTTCAGCATCCCGAAGTTCTCCTGATCGCTATATGTCAAAACACTTTCTCTCCAAAAAGCTTTGTGGAAGTTTGCACCTTTACATTCCACGAAGTATCCTCACCGCTGTTCATGATTTCTGTCATCGAAATGCTCTCCTGGTCACGATATGTCCAAGTATTCTTTCTCAACGAAAATTCTCTGCGCCATTATATCCAATGGAGTATCAAGGTACGTATCCGGTCTCCTTCTTTCCCATGTTCTATCCCCGTTCATGAATTTTTACGTTTGGAATTTGGAATTCGGACTTTTGCTTTTTTGTCCTTGCTTGCAGTGTTTATGTGTTCCCGAATTTCCGAGTGTTGTATCGATTCAGATCCTTCGATAGAATCTCGTGAGATTAGAAATCGATTCCACTTTTTACATGGTCGGTATGTTTGTTAGGCGAGCTTGTCTTGATTTTTTTTTCCGACTGTCTGGTAGTTATATCCTTTTTATTTCCGTATGACCTTATATTCGATTTTTTTAATTCTTGCTCGGCCTAAGGTTGTTTGCTGCATTGATTTTCCTTCCAAAATTCAACATGGTTTTATATTGCGACCTATTTATACCCTTCCGTTCATCCATCTTTGTTTCGGAAAGAACCTTCGATGATATCGAGAGAGGCCGAGGTCGCCAAACTTGTTTTCCATCTCCGGGTACTCGGCTCTAAGTCCTTTGAATTTTGTACGGTAGAAAGGGGAGTTGCTGCTTTATCTCTCCATGGACATCCAAACTCGTTTTAGTGTGCTCCTTCCTTTTGATTTACCAATTATTTTTGTCTTCGTTTTCCAGAAATTCCAGGAAGGCATCACACACTGTGTTGTTTGTACAATTCCTGACGAAGGCCAGAATTGCCGAACGTGTTGTCTTCCACGGGTATTCCAATAGTTTGAGCTCCGTGCAATATAATTTCAATACAGCGGGCAGATCTTTCATGTCATATGTATTTGTCACCATTCTATGGAAAGTGTCGATGATCATCAACACTTTCGTGTTCACGGAACTGACACTCCTGAAATGACGGATAGACTGAATAGAGAGAGAGCTTAACAACCCCTCCCGGAGTGTGGCTTCGTTCTTGAGTTTATGCATACATTTCAGGAGGGTTTTGTGATCCGTTTTTGTAATTTTTGTTTCCAAATAGTTCCATTTTATGCTCTGTGTATCTAAAGTGGCTTCCAACTTTAGCAATGAGTGGTAGCAATTTACGAATGAATTTATACATGTGTAATGACCCGCCATAACACAGATTGAGAATACTGCTGATTTCTGGGTTCTGCCGCTGGAATGGATGCCTTGCTGAGATTCCCACATTCTGCTGAGTTTTCTAAGTCCGTGTGTGTGCATGCTTGGTGACCTGCATGCCTGTCTGAGTGCTTGTCGGCATGAGTGTGTGTGTGACCCGCAAGGGTACTTGCTTGTTTGGGAGGCCGTAGGGCCGGTACTTACCTGTGGCCGTGATATCGAGAGTTGCCGCAGGGAAAACACTCAAGTGGTGGAGTAAGAGGCCCGCGGCACTTAGAGCAGTGGAAAAACACTCAAGTAGCAGGTAGGCCGGTACTGCACCAAGTAGAAGTAGATGTGCCAGGTACTCGAGGCCGAGCAGGAGAAGACAAAGTTGGCATTTTTAGAGGCCCAGTAACGGTAGGCTAGGTCTAGGCAGGTACCAGTCCATCCAGCCTGAGTCTAGGGTCTGTATGGGCAATATCAGAGTTTGCAATGATGTTTCCCTCCGAAAGGGAGGAGGTACCGGTTGCCTGGGAGGCCGAGTGGCCTGGAAGTCACCGCCCAGGAGGGAAGTGGGCCGCTATATCTTGAGGCCGAGCGAAGAGCCCAGCCTCATTCTTCAGTGTGCAAGTTTGGCCACACGCTGCTGGAGCGCTAGCTGGAGGAGCGCTGGCTACTACAACGCTGCTGGGAGGAAGAAGACCGGGAGCTTCCACCTCGGCTATGGTGGAGCTCTACCGGTACGAGGAGGAGGGAGAAAAGGACCAAGGAGGAGAGTGGCGAGGTACCTACCTGGCTATGGTGGACTCCATCTTCATCACCTTGATAGGCGCTGCATCTGGAAGTCCCCCGTTGGGGTAGTGCCGCACCAAGGAAGCTCAGGGCAGAGTCAGGCATGGTGGCTTAATGAGCAGCGGCATAGCTGGTTTGTGTTGTCCTTTGCACAGGCGGGCAGCGACATAGCTGCTTTAAGTTGTCCTTTGCACAGGAGGGTAGAGCCCTCAGTAGTCCGCCATAGCCTCGGCCTACACGAAGAGGAAGAGGAAGGGTGGCCGTGGCTATGGTGGACCTCATGTTGTCCCTGCAGTAGAAGAGGGATTTGGACATTGATTCTGGTTCAGCCATTCAACATTATTATTGCTATTGCTTGTTTGAATAAGAGGGGAGGAGATAAGGAGGAGGAGAGTGGTTGGTGAAGAAGAAGAGCATTATCTTTGGTCAATGCTGGAGTACATCTTCTTCTTCTTCTTTCTATCTTGTTCTTCTTCTTCTTTCCCTCTTTCTCCTCTCAAGACCATTCATTTCTTTTTGCAATTGGACGACATTGTACTTTCTGATGAATGTAACTGGCCAGGATCGTAACACATGTCATTTCTCTTGCACCATTGTTTCGATTTGCAACTATTATAATCATAACGCCATCGACAAATCGCATCCCATGCACAAGTTTTCTGTCCATTTCGATTTATGAATACCACTTGTATTCATCATATGCACAAACCATGTTTGCTATCGGCGGACTAGATCCCTTTCCCATGGGAACGCCTTTTACTTGTCGCAGCAGCGTTCCTTGGGCTTTGAAATATGCATGGTGAATGTCATAGTATAACAGATCATGCAATACTTCTGTCTTCACCATTTTTTCATCCGTATGTACCATTTGCTTTGCCAAAGTTCATGTATTTTCCTCTTAATTTATAGCATATATGGGTCTTCCTTTTCTCAGCATCCATTGCATGGCGTTAAGGACATGCGTATGATCCAAATTGAAGAACATGTCCTTAACGTCATACGTAGCGCATATCACAGTAGCACTTTGTCCATATGTCTCTGTCGCCGTTTTGTTGCATTCTTTCAGTTTTGGAACCAACTGATTTGTACCCTGCAGAGTAAACCCTGCTTGCCACGTTTTACTTAGGAAATTTAAGGCTCTTGACAGAATTTTTGATGCTTGGCGTGATGGTTCGTTGTACGTCGGTACCATCGGGCGTCTTCTAGTCACATCTTTGTGCTTTGGTATTGTTTACGCATTCCCGTACGATTCATTCTCATCCCACTTCGCCACTTTCTCCAATCCACATGCCTGATATGTGTTCTTTGCTTGTTGGAGAACCTCACTTTCTGTTTGTTGGATGATCTCGTAGTGTGCGGATTCCAAGAAGAAGGATCTGGGTTTTTCAAACCATATCCTAGGGCATTCGATGTATGTCCCCCCGGGATTTCTCTCCAGCGGTGATAGTATATAATTCCTTAATTTATTCTTGATTTTCCACACTTCAGAGATATCCAAGTGTTGCTTGTCATTACTGTCCAAGATGACACACTTGGATAAATCGACCTGTATTTCGTCTGGACTTCTCATACTTGGTGGTATATTTGATATGGTTTGTATAATTGCTTTATGCACAATCTGTTTTCAAATTTTTGCATTTATATGAGTTACGTCCTTCGCATTCCACACAAGCTGAGTTTGTTCAATCTTACTCAATCAGCAAGCAACATGTGATTCTATCTTTGGAAGTTGGCTTGTGTCACAGTCAGGGTTAGGTAGTGTTTCTGCACTCCTTGAGCATGTATTGCACTCCTTCAATTTCAATAATGGTAGATCTGAAAGTTTGTTTAATAACTTTTCATTCTTCATACCATAGTTTGCCTGCTATACTCTGTATCGTTGCTTTTGGATGTAGAATCTGTGTTAATTTCATCGTATATGTGGACCTCGTTGATTTAAATATCACATGCATATTTTGATTAACTGTTCCTCTTCTTCTGGATTTCTTTCCTCTTCTTTGATGTCCTCTCTTGTGGCGTCTTATTTTCTTTCCTCTTGTGTTCAAATACGGGTTCAGTCTCTTAATGAATCGATGCTACTTCGGTCTTTACCCCAGTCCATATTGGTACGTACTTGTACCATCCAAAATTTTGCAACCAGCTGTGCAGTTTCCTTTGTATTCCTCTACCCAATTTTCGAGCCAAGTTAACATGTTCATTCCATCTCTTATTTGGGCGTCGTCCTGTCTTTCCTATGTAGTAGTGCCTACACCATGGTGAAATGAGAACATACACACAGTAGTTCAAGTCAATTAGCGTATCCATCCCTGCCCCCTGAGCCGTCCATAGGTTGACGAATGACCCTACCCATGGGATGCTAGTAGCCTGTACAGTCTATTGTACGCGGCGCAGTTTTTCATTTGCCCCGTGTCAACAAGTAGTTATACTCTCGATGCTATACTATGTATATACGCCCATTTCCTCTCCTTTGTGAGACAACCCATCGACTCTGGCGGTTCTACCTTCCCGATATGTCCTGGCCGCTTGAAAAAGTGGATGACGAGTCCTCATCGTGGTCACTGGAATCAGTGTCCTCATCTTCGTTGCCTTCATAGCTTGAGGCATCGTGCTTGATGTCTTCGGGAGATTTGCATTTCAAAGTCGGAATCATGTATGAAATCCCTCCCTTCGTATGTTATCAGTCCAGGAACTCTACACAGAGCGGAAATGGCCTGAGGTTTGTCCTTGTACTTGATGTCATGAATCTTGCACAGATCCTTCAGATCCGTGTAATGAAGCCGGAGGAGTTGCGTATCTAACAATGGCTCATATCCGAAATCAATGCTCCCTTTTGCCTTGGCTGTTCTATTCGCTCCGTTCGGTCGTTTGATCTTTGTTCGCCCTCTCTTTGGGTGTGGTGGTACTGGTCGACTTGGCACACTTCTGCTAACGTGTACTGACGTCGGTGTACCCATCATCCTTGAACCCTGGAAATGATTAGGGTTGACTGTGGATGACACACGAGGTGTGAACGTTTTGGGTGGCTCGTTGATCTTAGTCAGTGCACCCTTTACAACTGCGAGATCATACTTCATCAGTTTGATCTCGTTGACATTCCGTCGTACCTTCGACACCATCTTCTCAACCTTACCTTCCTCCGTGCCTACTTTGTCTGCTCCAACCGTCCCTATCCAGAAATTCCCTGTTTTACTTGTCTTGCCTCCCATGGTCTTTCGTAGTGCAGTTTCCAACGCTTTGTCGATCATTGCCTTCAGTTCAGATGTTGTCACGGATTTTGTTGACTTCTCCGCTGTTGGTTTCGTTTTCTTCTCGTTCGCATTCCCGTTAGTGTCCACCTTCTCCGCCCGTGTGTGCTTCTTGCTGTCCGCCAGCTTTGTTGTAAGTTGTTCGATGGTCTTCTTCATCTTCTCCACTTCACGTCTGAGTGCGAAGATCTCCTCCTTAAGATCGGTCGTGAACCATGCTCTATTCCCTGGTGGTGGAAAGTCATTTCTCCTTTGTTCCCACTTTTGTCGTCCGAATCTCCTCGGTGATTCAGATTGCGCTCTTATCTTCCTTACCGACGTCGATCTTGATCTGTGTCTCCGATCTCGAGGTGTCCTAGATCTTCCCCGCTTGATCCGCTTCCTTCCTTGTGACGTTGATGACGATGATGATGAGTATCTGCGCCTCCGTCTTGCCTACGGTGAACGCGACTGCGCCATCTTCGCTGAATTATTCAGTACCTTGGGTGTCGTTCTTCCACAGGACCATGCCACATGGAAACTAATCAGACGATAATATCCATATAACGTCTAGCGGTACAACAAAGCATAGTGTGACTTCCATATTGCAGAGACAAATGTACCAATGAACACCAACAATAAATCAGACATCCCTCCAACAACAAACCCAACTATGAGAAGATCTTTGTACCAATAAGTACATAAAAGCTCTGAAATTATATGATATATGAGATAGAGTGAATCTTCATCCCACAAACTGCTCTAGTACTAGCATCAAACGTAAATCGCGGAACCAACTCCGCGAAATTCCGACAGCTGCAACCACTAAGACACACGTTAGTACCACAAAATCCACGATAAAACTTAGTACTGTATGGTGTACGAGATACCAACCTTGAGTCGGTGCCGATCTTCACGGATGCTTCCTGCAAGTTCAAAGCACCGTGCTTTGATATATACACTTGCAATATTGGACAACACATGCGAGGCTTTACTTGAACAGAATACACATCATGTCCAAGGCATGTGACTCGAAAAGTCGAGATTACCCTTCTACCTCTCTGCCCAGGTAATCTTTTCAGCCGTTATCACCAATATATATACCCTTTGGTCCAAATACTTCTCCGTCCAGCTGAACCCTATTCCTTGCAGTTTCCTCTTATCATCGGCGTATCCTCCTCGTCGTTGATGGATGTCAACATTCTGATGTTCTCTTGATCGCTATATGTTGAAACACTTCCTCTCCAAAAAGCTTTGCGCCTTTACATCCCATGACATATCTTCGTCACCGTTCATGATTTTCGTTGTCCAAATGCTCTCCTGGTCGTGATATGTCCAAGTATTCATTCTCGACGAAAAATTCTCTGCACCGTTATATCCAACGAAGTATCAAGGTACGTATCCCTGTTCGTGAATTTTTACATTTGAAATTTGGAATTTGAACCTTTGTTTTTCTGTCCTTGCTTGCAGTGTTATATGTTCCTGAATTTTTTAGTGTTGTATCGATTTAGATCCTTCGATAGAATCCCATGATATCATAAATCGATTCCACTTTTTACTTGGTCGGTACCTTTCTTAGGCGAGCTTGTCTTAAATTTCTTTTTCGACTATCTAGTAGTTATATCCGTTTTATTTCCGTATGACCTTATAAGGTTGTTTGATGCATTCATTTTCCTTCCGAAATTCAACATGGTTTTATGTTATGACCTGTTTTGTACCCTTCCATTCATTCGTCTTTCCGATAATATCGAGAGAGGCCGAGGTCGCCGAACTTGTTTTCCATCTCCAGGTACTTGGCTCTAAATCCTTTGAATTTTGTCACCGGGTACTTGGCTGTAAGTCCTTTGAATTTTGTCACCGAACTTGTTTTCCATCTCTGGGTACTTGGTTGTAAGTCATTGGAATTTAGAATTCGGACTTTTGTTTTTTTTGTCCTTGCTTGCAGTGTTTACGTGTTCCCGAATTTTCGAGTGTTTTATTGATTCAAAACCTTCGATAGAATCTCATGAGATAATAAATCGATTCCACTTTTTACTTGGCCGGTACATGTTTTAGGTGAGCTTGTCTTGAATTTCTTTTTCGACTGTCTGGTAGTTATATCCTTTTTATTTTCGTATGACCTTATATTCGATTTTTGAAATTTTTGCTCGGCCAAAGGTTGTTTGCTGCATTCATTTTTCTTCCAAAATTCAACATGGTTTTATATTACGACCTATTTTGTACCCGTTCATTCATCCATCTTTGTTTCGGAAAGAACCTTCGATAATATCGAGAGAGGCCGAGGTCGCCGAACTTGTTTTCCATCTCCAAATATTTGTCACCATTCTATGAAAAGTGTCGATGATCGTCATGTCATATATATTTGTCACCATTCTATGGTAAGTCCTTTGAATTTTGTACGGTGGAAAGGGG
The DNA here is from genome assembly GCA_003427395.1 of Chara braunii. Classification (NCBI taxonomy): domain Eukaryota; kingdom Viridiplantae; phylum Streptophyta; class Charophyceae; order Charales; family Characeae; genus Chara; species Chara braunii. The sequence goes on along the minus strand of BFEA01000071.1, from coordinate 2,062,559 downwards.
AGCTGCTGCTTTATCTCTCCATGGACATCTGAACTTGTTTTAGTGTGTTCCTTCCTTTTGATTTACCAATTATTTTTGTCTTCATTTTCCAAAAACTCCAGGAAGACATCGCGCACGATTCCTGATGAAGGCCAGAATTGTTGAACGTGTTGTCTTCCACGGGTATTCCAATAGTTTGAGCTTCGTGCAATATAATTTCAATACGGCGGGCAGATCTTTCATGTAATATGTATTTGTCACCATTCTATGGAAATTGTTGATGTCCGTCAACACTTTTGTGCTCACGGAACCGACACTCCTAAAATGACGGGGGGAGAGAGAGAGAGAGAGAGAGGGGGGGGGGGGGGGGGGGGGGGGGGGGGGGAGAGAGAGAGAGAAAGAAAGAGATGGATGGGATGGTTCTGTGCGGATGGAGAGACAGAGACAAGAGACACAGGAAGAACAGACATAGAGAGCGACGGAGGCGAAGAGACAAGGAGGCAGATGTAGAGAGAGGTGGGGAGGGCGGTGGGTAGAAGGTGGGGGCGGAAGGAAAGAAGAACACGAAATGCATAGGGCAGAAGATGTCAAAATTCAACTTGTCATAGGTGAAATTGGTGAATGACACTACCATCATCATCACTTTCCGGATGTCTGTATAAAACACGCGTTTAAGCGTTGACAAACAGGAAAGGAAAACAAACTGGAATTCAATTCCTACCTAACGCATCAGCATATCATGATATGGACACTGGTGCCTGCTAAAGAATAGTGAGACAAGTGTTTTTTCTAAATCATTGCAACTTCCCCAGAGTGAATGTATCGATACATTTGGCTGGTGCTCCTGCTTAAGGTTGAAACATTATCGCTCCCTCTTGGAGTGCGGAAAGAAGTTTGAGTTATTTGTTTTCTAGTTGAACCACTAGTACCTTTGTCGGTTCGGAAAATAGTGGGCCTCCAACCTTTCAGGAGGCCGAAACGAAACGACGGCCGCCAATCAGATTTATCAATGGCAGCCGTTGTCGGGCCCGGCCTCCTAACAATTCGGGACTAGACCAGAACTTGTCAGAACCGGATGGCAAAGTTCACACAAGCCTTAGTTGACAAAGTTACCTTCCAAGGCTCACAAACCTGCAGCTGCGCCTTTTCAAAGTGGCCTGCTGCATCACTGCCAGCCCAGGCCCAAATCGAAAAGCTCTTACCGCGTATACCGATAAGAGCCCAACTCTGCTTCAGGTGAACTGGCAATAGTGTAAGCCAGAAGTGAGCACACGTGCCTAGAGCCGCACCCGCCTGCACCCACCCGACCCATGAGGTCATGGGGTTGGGTCTGGGTCTACCTAAATCTATTTTAGGTGGGTCACAGGTGGGTGAAAATTTGGTCGGGGTCACCCGTTGGGTGGGTGACAGGTAGATGATGGTTTGGCCTGGGTCACCGGACCCAAAGGCCCTGAAAGCCCTAATATATGCCCCCCTCCTGGTCCCCCCTCCCCTTCCCTCCTCCAACCGCCGCCAACATAAGTGCCTTGGGCCCAACTGCATAGTGCGCAAGGCCTGATAGATACGAAAAAAGAGGGTCCGGGTACAGTTGCCCAGGCCCAACAAGAAGAAGTGGGAAAACAAAGAAGCATCCGATTTTCAAGTTTGCTCAACTGTGCTGTGGACTTTCTAATCCCCACACCCCGCCCTCAGGTTACCATCAACACTGGCACACGGCACAAGGTGGAGACGTTGGCGACTGTTGGTGGCCTTAGTGGGCGACAACGTTGATAGGATTCATTTCTAGCTCGTCTCGTCTTGAAGTTTCTGAAGATTATTAACACTGAGTTGCTTGTATTAATAATAACAAGTGGACCCGCCGCCGCTCCGCTCGCGGCGAAAAGGTCAGAGGCAGTGAGAAAATCGGGGAAAGAGTGTGACGCACGTGCGGAGGGCACGTGCGAAGATGGAGATAGAGAGAGAGAGAGAGAGGAGATGGACACACACGAGAAGCAGCAGTTGAGTGAAGGTCCAGTCCGGCCAATGAATGAACGAACAACTGAATGAATGAACCTGCCGCCCTGGACCTAGGCCGAAGTGATATATCGGCCTGGGTCCAGTAGCGGAATAACCTGGTACCGGACCAGGGTCAGGCCGGCGGCCTGAAACTGGTCCAGCCTCACTGCCGGGCCGGAGGGATATCGCTCCACGATCCTCGGACCTGTAAGTGGATCCAGAGATACATCAAAACACGCTATCCGTTGAAAGAGCGGGAACCCAAAAGGAACGGCCAAAGAAAAACAATCCTAAATGCGGAGCAAGCTCCATGCAGGAAAAAGGGATGCAATGCGGACTAA
>BFEA01000071.1:2032929-2043411 GCA_003427395.1 Chara braunii | reverse complement strand
CGTATCCCACCCACCCATCCCGGGCTTTCCCCCATCCCGACCTTTCCTCGTCCCGACCTTCCCCCCAACTATCCCACCTGCCCATCACGACCTTTCCCCAACCCTATCCCACCTTCCCACCCCGCTCGACCCTGCCACCCGCTCATCCCGACCTTTCCCAACCCTCCCGCTCGACCCTCCCCCCCGAACCTCCCGCCCTACGTCCCGACCCTCCATCCAGACCCTACCGGCCGACCCTCCTACCCAACCCTACCGCCCGTAGAACCACAAGAAAAAGAAGAGGAAGAAGAAGGAGAAGAAGAAGAAAAAAAGAAGAAGAAGAAGAAGAAGAAGAAGAAGAAGAAGAAAAAGAAAAAGAATAGTGAAAACAGTGGCCAACTGCCTTTCGTACACGCTTTGAAAGCTCATCAATACATAGCCGCGTGTACTCATCTCAGCTCACGAGCACAATCCTCGACGCATTTCGATCGGTTGCGCTCCGATCATCCTCAGGGTTTTCCACATAACCCTTGCCTTGTGGCCCACCGACAATCCTCCCATCCTTCTGAGCACTGAGGGCCGATACGGCCTTGCCCTCCTATATACTGTACACCGAGTTGAAAACCTAGCCAGCACGGTACTCCCTTCCCCAACGGGCACTTCCACGAGCGACTATGGCTACAACAGGTCTGCCGCATAGACGTTGCGTCGAACTCTATAGAATCCGTTACGTGTCGGCCGATCAACGGGCGTCAGATAGTCAATCCACATAAGCCTCCGATCGTCGACACGACGACTATCCCTCCAGGCCGGCTTTCGCCGCATGTTCACGTGTTGAAGTACAATGCATGGGCTAGCGACTCTTTTCAAGCAGATAGTCATTCCAACGTTCAATTTCTTCCATCAAGCATCAACTTTCTCTAACTCTGATTTCTCATTGGACTAAATCGTGCAGCGTGGATTCAACCTTGATTCCTAATGCGTAGCTCGGCGGTCCAGTCAGTTACACGCGTGTCGCGTGTGACCCGTTCATTTTCAAAACTTGACACGCAGTATGTCATTTTTCCGCTTTTTTTAAAAAATGAGCAGGGCAACCCAATAGTACCGTGACTGAGCTGCCTCACTGGTAGAGGGGCTACCGTGGCAATGCCACGTAACTCCGAGGACAAAATAGCGTTCGCCTATGAAGAAATAAAAAATCGGAGGTTACAAATTCCAAAAACGTTGTTGCGTCCGCTACTTCGCCCAGACTCCGATAGTACAAAAAATTACGAGGTCCCCTATAATCAATTTATACTTCTACGGTAGTAACCGCCTACTGAGAAAATCCTTATTGTGCAACAACCGAACAAAATTACATCGTAAGTTCGGCCCCAGTTTAAGGCCGCATCCGCTACAGGGAATTCGGCCACGCACTAATATCCCATTGTACCAGGTTCTCGAGCAGCCTCAACCAAGGCTCCCTGAGAATGTTGGTGCCCTTAGCAAAGCGTGCTAAGGTATTGAAGAAGAAGAAGAAGAAGAACGTCGGGAGGTATCCCCGGCGTAAGAGTTCGAACTTCAGAGCCATGACTGATATAATTAGCGTGCTTTCACTGTTTGCCATGTGCTGAATGCGGTGGGGACTGACGACTAGACCATGAACGAGTTGCTGCTGCACCCAACTGGCAATTCAGCCCGTTCTTGATCTTTGGTTCCAGAAGGAACATGCAAACTTCGATCCAATGAAATCAATCGGCGTCTTGGAGTTCACCGCTAGTGTCAGTCCTTATCTTTGCTCTAAAGTTACGCAGATCCCTTGATAATGCCGCTATCGTTCGCAGCTCTTGTCTCTTCTGTCGCATTCTTCCATCATTCTTCGCTCGGTTTCAGCAAATGTTCTTCGACTTTTCTCATCACGCCTCTCCTCTTCCAATTGCTACCTTGATTGTCCGGCTTCTATCTTTCTCTTCTCCTCCTCTACCTTTTTGTTCTCCTCGTCCTACATTTCCTTCTGTATTTTGTAGTCCAGCCACCTAACTACCCAATTTATGTTATCCTCTTCTCCTTCCTCAATTGCCAATACTTCGTTTGTTAGTAAAGCACCTTGTCCTTTGCTCAACGAGCAGACTCACGAGATGTGGCCTGCTTGGCCGCAGTTGAAGCAGATGATCGAGCTTCTTGCCTCGCCTGCTCCAATTCCTGTAGTGCCTGATGACACCATACTGCTAACGTGCATACGTATAGACTTCGGTAACTCTCTTGTATACCCATCTCTATTTGTACCCTCTACATGTGCCAATGCTTGTTAGGTGTTGTAGATACACCATACCTCTATCTTGCTGCTGCCTTTCTGATGCGTTGTCAGTTCCCACGAAGGCGCTCGTCGACATAGCCACCATTGTGAATATCTCCTCTCATCCGGTTACCATGCTACACAGTATAGTGAAAACAGTGGCCAACTGCCTTTCGTACACGCTTTGAAAGCTCATCAATACATAGCCGCGTGTACTCATCTCAATTCACGCGCACAATCCCCGACGTGTTTCGATCGAATGCGCTCCGATCATCCTCAGGGGGCTTTCCACATAACCCTTGCCTTGCAGCCCACCGACAATCCTCCAATCCTTCTAAGCACTGAGGGCCAATACGACCTTGCCCTCCTATATACTATACACCGAGTTGAAAACCTAGCTAGCACGGTACTCCCTCCCCCAACGGGCACTTCCACGAGCGACTACGGTTACAACAGGTCTGACGCATAGACGTTGCATCGAACTCTATAGAATGCGTTACGTGTCGGCCCCTCAACGGGCGTCAGATAGTTAATCCACATAAGTCTCTGATCGTCGATACGACGAAGGGAGGAGGAAGAAGAAGAAGAAAAGGGAAGGAAGGCGAAGAAGAAGAGTATAGAGATGGAAAAAGAAGAAGAAGAAGAAGAAGAAAAAGAAGAAGAAGAAGAAGAAGAAGAAGAGAGGAGGAAGAAGAAGAAGAAAAAGACGAAAAAGGGAGGAGGAGGAAAAAAAGAGGGAAGAAAGACAAAGAGGGGAGGAAGAAGTAGAGGAAAGGAACAATGACGTCAACGAGGAGGGGGAAGAAGAAGAACAGGAAGAAGGAGGAGGAGGAAAATAGGAGGGGGGTACCAGCGTCGGCGATCACTGCTTCTCGACGGCGAGGGAGACGACGACTGAAGATGGTGACCACGACGACGAGGAGCTCCAGCGAGCGATGGCGAAGACGGCGCGGGCGAGGACGAGCAGCTCCAGCGGACGAACGCAGCACCTCCAACGGGCGGATGCAGCATCGCCAGCGGGCAGGCGGACGGGCAGGAGTCCGATTTCAAATTCGAACGCCCCGCTTCGCAAGAGGGCCTCACGTGCGAGTGACGTGCCTCTATCTCGGTTGTTGATCTACAAGATCACGAATGAGATTGTGTAATTTTGAAGAAAAAAAAACAAGGGTCTACGGACCCTCATTTTTTTTCCCGATGTGCTCAGGAAGTCGTCTAGGGGCGCGGGGGAACACACCCAGGCCAACAACACTCGAAACCCCCCAGTCCCCTAATTTGTGCGAGCTTGGCCCGGTACCAGCCCGGCCAACCCCCCTAGGGGGGCCTCCCAAGCGGGACTTGTGCGAAGCGGGGCGACCGGTGCCACATGGCTGGTAGCCCAGTCAGCAACACAATTTTCTTGATTTAGGTTTTTGTTTTTTAGCTGTTACTCCCAATCTGCGATTTCCAATCACACTGTTGTTTCAACTTATTTGTCATTTGGATACAGTTCATTATGTTAGTTATGTGTAGGGGAGTAGAGTGTTACTAACCTCCTTTTTGAGACCTTGTTTGATAGACACACCTGAGTGACCTACCTTCTTCCCCCGAATACAACGTCGGTCATTATAGTTGTATTTAGACTGAAAGATATTTCAAATACAACTGTAATGACTGTACGTTGTATCCGGGGGAAGAAGGTACTTGGTGTCCTGTTTTCCTATGTATTGTCCGATTGTGTTTTTGTTGAAGCTCGCAGGCTATGGGATGCTGGATCGGGTTTCCAGCACCTGCCTAATCTGGGTAATGGCCCCAGATCTACTGGGTTGAGATGTTGAGGGATTCCCGGCCTCAGGAGAGGTGGTTAACAAAGACCTCAATTTTCAGACAACTTCTCATTCCATTTATAACAAAATTCAGAGGTCATTTTCATACCTCAATTTTCAGACACGAATGTTGAGCAGGAGGAAGCACCTGCGAACAAAGGGTAAAGACAGTTATCAGTACCGCAACTGTGGAAGGTTTGCCGCTTTCTCACTCATCTTCGATGTGAATCCACGAAAGTGGACAAGAATGTTGAGAAGTTACTCCGCCTAGTCTTTCACCTGCTAGTTGTGCAGAAGCAGATTCGTTGGGCGAACAAATTTGTTGAATACTGGTTGAACCTGTATGACCGTCATGGCTTAGATTTCCTCAATCTTACGATTGCGTGTATGTTGGGGTTTCACCCTTCCGTAAATTGTTCTATATTGGTAAATCAACGCGTGACGTCGACACGCGATGGAGGGAGCATTTGTATGCCTGTCGCAATCATAAGTCTTCACACTTCCACCGATGGTTAGCTAATTTCGGGATTGGGAATTACCTGCTGCTCCCTGTCGACATTATCGTAGGCGACTTGGATAAATTGGAGCGTGTATATATTAAGCTTTGGTCCCCATTCCTTAATACTGGCGGGTGCACTAAAAGGGGTACTACACTCAGAAAGAACAAAGCCGGTAGGAAGGAGCATGCTAGGGTAAAGGGGGTTACCATTTCTAACTGCACTTCGAAACCGATTCATTTCCAGATAAGGATTGCTTCTGAATGGTTGGTTGACTTTTATGTTTTCTTCGACAACATTCTGAAATCCGGTAACAATTCGGTAGAATTCTGCATTTAACCAGGAAATATCTAGCAGCCTAGCTGGGGTAAATTGGCCAAAGCTTTTGGAGGCACTAAGCTAGTGCACGCATTTGGAACCTTATGTCTGAAGGATTGTAAATCATTGCTACAAGCAAGAGGTTGTTTTATGTCTTGCATGTGTGTAAATGGTCTGCGCGTTGTGACCATCTCAAGAAAATCCTGATTGGGATCCTTCAGAATCCTTGTAATGTCTCAGTGTTGCGTAATTGGGGTATGAGATTTTACCTGCGCATATACCGAGTTATCAAGGATTTCTCCAGGAAATCAACCCGGAAGTATTTGCATCGCCTCCTTTCTCGTTGCTTTCTCGATCGTTTTGGATTGAGTCTAAGTGTTGATCTGATTTTTCGTATTCGTTTTGATGACCGTATTATCATCTCTGAAGTTTGTAAAGTGGTGAATGGCGCTATCATGTTACAGAAGTTGTCGATGTGCTTTCTGCACCGGACCCGGAGGAAGGTTCGGATAGTGGCGATGAAAAACCCAACTATTGTCGATGTTTTGCACAACATGCGTAGTCTTTCAACACGCACTGTGTTGACTTGCACTTGCGCAGGTCTTGACCTCCCACGTTCGGAGAACCACGTTTTGTTTCTGCTAAGCGAGCTTGAAGGGATTCATCCCCTGCTGAGTAACGTTAACAGCGTGCCTTGCGCACGTATTGATGATCGCCTACCCTCCTTTCGTGAGGAATTGCGTTCTGGTTTTGCCAATTGGATTAACGGTGTCGAGGCTCCACCTTACTTCAACGATGATGTATTGTCTGGATGTTTTTCTTCGGCCACTAATAATACACGTTGTTTGTTTTTTGCATGAGGTCCTGGAGATTAAGCACCATTTCGAGGGCTTGGTTTTTACCGCCGTGGACCGGAATCCCGACGAAACGATGGTTATGTGCACTCTGACTTACTACAAGGCTATGTTGGATACATATGTACTGAATCCAGAGTATCGTATTGTGGATTGTCCCGAGGGCATTGTGCTCCGGGAGCTTCGGGAAGATGTCGCTTCTGCAGGTTTGAAATCCTTCTCAAGATGGGACAACAGTGGAAAGTTTGGTTCAGCCTACATTTTGCCTAAGCATACGGATTTGTGTCGTTATCGTCCTATTTGTCCCTCTTTCAATGAGCCGATGATTCGCACGGAAATGCAGTCTCTAAGGCATTGAACCATATGTTGAATACGATCCCGACACATTGACACTTTAACTTGTCAACTGTTTCGGACTTGAATGCCAAGTTGAGCTCTCCCAACAGAAAAACGCTCCAGCTCGGATCAAACCGCGTTATTAAGTCCTATTCTTTTGATATCAAAGACATGTTCACAAAACTCCCACTTGCCGACATCCGTCGCGCGTTAGACTAGCTCATTCGGTATCACAATGGCAAAGGTCATACGTTTGTACGCGTCAATACATGGGGCAAGGGGCCCAGTTTCAGACTGACCACGGGAGGGGATCACTGGAGAAAACTCTCTCTCTCTAACATTCGCTCCTTTGTTTTTCTTGAACTGAACCACACGTACTTCTACGCTACGGGAATCTTAATGAAGCAGGATGTGGGAATACCTATGGGAAAAAGCACTAGCCCTCCCCCGGCGTGTATCCTATGTGCCTTTTCGGAGTACAACTTACCTACGGAATTGGTAAAGCCCCCACTGTATTTTCGCTACGCGGTTGATGGATGATGTAATGATGGTAACTTTTTCTCACGGCGGGAACGATCGAGCACTATTGGAAGCTTTCCAGACTTGTTACCCCAGTAATCTGCTGCTTAAACGGACTGATACTGGAACTATCATCCTGGACTTCCTTGGCTGTCAAATTCGCGTTTCGCAACATTTTCCCTACGTGGGCAGTGTTCAGACTTCAAGAAATGACGATGGCCTGCTGAGTTTGGACCGTCTGGAAATCTTGAACAGTCAATCTTATTTCTCTTGGGGCTGTAAACGTCAAAAGAGTGTCATTATCAGCGGTTACATCCATCGGACTGACCAAAATATTTCGATCCGACTGGAGATCCCAAACAGGGTGCGAGCGTTACGACGCAAGCTCTCTGTGAAGGATTTCCCCGATCTTTTTTTTAAGCAAGTCCTCAAGCATTTCGCTTTCCTGCGGGGAGATATCTGGAAACAAACAGTTAATTTGCTATACTGATCGGGGTGACTCATCTTATGAACTCGTGTACCAGTAGGAAATACCGACAGCCTTGTATCATTTTGCTTATGTTGTATTTTCTGTTTATGTTTTGATAATTTCCTGGACTTTCATTCATTTTCGTAGCCTGTGTTTTCTTATTGTATTTCATTGGAATGCGGACACGGATTTTTCCTTTAATTGGATAGTTGTGGATAGGGTGTGTTGTTATATAGGCCTTCTGAGCCTACCTTTAGTTGTTAGCTCTGTGTCGCTTCAGGTCTTTTTGGACGTTGGTCATCGTAGGCCTGCAGAGTTCGAGGCAGGCCCCCGGGCGCTAAGAGCCCTGTATTTTTTTTAGCCTGGTACCTGAGCTAGCTTGTTTGGTCCGTGGCTTCGACTTTCCGGGCACTGGGCCCGATTGTGTTTGACTGTTTCTCACGAGTAGTATAAGTAAATTGTTGACGATAGTCTCGACCTCCTGGGTTGGCCAAAGGACGAATAGTCCGGTGGTGGGATTGACGGATAGGCGGTGGATCATTGGGTTTGACGGACTGATCAGATGGGCCGTTACTACTTCCCAGTATCTTCATCAATCTAGCCAGTTGGCTTTTCTCACTACTCGGTGACTATGTGCATTGCTTACGTGTACATTTTTCCACATCCGTTCCCCCATTTTAACCAAACTTCAAGTTGCCACCAATTCATAGAGTGGAAATCATGCTAACCACTTAAAAAACAAAAATTGAAAAACAAACTAAAAAAAACTATAAAACAGCAAGGCAAAAGTGCACTTTCATGAAACTTCACCAACGTTTCAATTTCAAAAATCTTGATAAATCCCATCAAAGGAAATTCCAATGGCCCATGAATACCGAATTTGGCACATAGCAACCTTAAAAAAAAAAAAAAAACAGGCAAAATTAATCAGGAGCTGAAAAAGGGGGTCCTCGTTAACCACTTGTGGGCCTTAGTTATTTTGCAAGTTTCCTTTAAAGCACTAGTATCTCCGCCAGTGTTGGAAAAATAAGAAAAACTAACAGTTTTCCCAAACTCCTAAAAAATCGGAGGTCGGGCCTGACTACGGCTGTCATTGACAAATCTCATCGGCGACCTTCGTTTCATTTCGGCCTTCCTAATAGGTCAGAGGCCCGCCCGAGGCCGGCTATTTCCCCACTCGGCAAAGGTACTAGTGCACTAGTACCTCCGCTAGTGTTGGGAAAATAGGAAAAACCGGCGGTTTTCCCAAACTCCAAAAAAACAAAGGTCGGGCCCGACGACGACTGCCATTGATAAATCTCATCGGCGGTTGTTGTTTTGTTTCGCCCTTCCTAAAAGGTCGGAGGCCCATCTGAGGCCCACTATTTTCCCACTCGACAAAGGTACTAGTGGTTTTAAGGAAAAAAAAAAAAAAAAAAAAAAAGGTGTAACATCTTCCTACATCAATGTTGTTCAGTAGGCAGGGTCATACCTGCAGTCTGTTTTTGGTATCTAACGATAGGCTTGGCATATGATCTTGAGACCCCCACGTCCTAAGGAACCAGGAGATCCGGCCTCGGTACACCGTTCAGAAAATGAGAAACAATGTGAGTGCGTCTTCCAGCAACAGTTCACAAAAAGTATATGTTGCTATGAATAGCAACGGACAAATTCAGCCACCTTCTACAGGAAGATGCGCTCGATGTGCTTTTCGTTGTCCGAGTGGTGTGACGAGGCTCATAGTCCGTAGGTTGTCACCTTTTCGGATTACTCTCTCAGGACTTCATCCCACTAGCAAAAAGGATTAGACTGATAACCTGAATGTGGATGTGTTTCAAGCAAAGATGCAGAAAAGCAGATCAATAACAATTTTATTTGCACCTCTCTACAAACACGTCACATTCAGGCATTGAATCCAATCCTTATTGTTAGTGGGACCTCGCCCTTGGTTGTAGTCTTTGCTTTCGTGCGCACTCGGGATCCACTGCTGTCGGAATGGGAGGAGGTTGGTACCTATCGACCCAAATAATACAGAAAATGATTGACCTATGGCTAACCGTTTTTCCCCAAGCACAACGCACCCTGATACAAAGTGTGTACAGGCTATCTTTTTTTTTAAGGCTAATTCTTTTAAGCCCAACCAATTCAATTACCTGTCAAATCTGGATAGGATGGCCTTTCAGGTCTTTTTTTATTGTCATTATAGTATTATGGGAAATCCCGTAGCAGCCACATTCGTGCTCAAGCCTCCAACGAGGGAACATGCGAGAGTTGCACCTACCAACAGGTCCGATACCTGCTACAGCAGGTGGGTGATACCGGCCAGGGGTCAGCTGATAGCATCAGCGGGGGGGCCTACGTGGAAGGAGGGAGGAGGGAGGAGGAAGGCTATGGCGGGGGAGGGAATGGGAGGGTGATGAAAAGCGGAGAGGAGGGAGGCAATGGAGAGAAAAAGGGAGGGAGGAGGAAGGCTATGGTGGGAGGGATGACTATAGCGGGGAGGCGATCTGGCGGGAGGGAGGAGGGAGGAATATGGCCGGAAGGAGGAGGGAGGAGGGAGAAGGAAGGAGGGGAGCTATGGCGGGAGGGAGGAGGGAAGGATACGGCAGGAGCAAGGGGGGAGGTGGTGGATGATGATTGAGCGGAGGGGGGAGGGGGGCCCTACGTGAAAGGAGGGAGGAGGGAGGAGGAAGGTTATAGCGGAGGAGGAGGGAGGGAGCCTATGGGGGAGGAGGGAGTGGGAGGGTGATGAAAAGTGGAAAGGAGGGAGGTAATGGAGAGAAGGGAGGGAGGAGGAAGGCTATGGGGGGAAGAATGACTATAGCGGGTCGGAGGAGGGAGACGATTTGGCAAGAGGGAGGAAGGAGGAATATTGCGGGAGGGAAGAGGGAGGAGGAAGGAGGGAAGCTATGGTGGGAGGGAGGAGGGAGGAGGAAGGCTATGGCAGAGGCGAAGGGAGGGAGCCTATGGCGGAGGAGGGGGTGGGAGGGTGATGAAAAGAGGAGAGAGGGAGATAATGAAAAGAATAAGGGAGGGAGGAGGAAGGCTATGGAGGGAGGGATGCCTATAGCGGGTTGGAGGAGGGAGGCGGTTCGGCGGGAGGGAGGAGGGAGGAATATGGTAGGAGGGAGGAGGGAGGAGGGAGGAGGAAGGAGCGAAGCTGTGGTGGGAGGGAAGAGGGAAGGCTATGGCAGGAGGAAGGGGGGAGGTGGTTGATGATGATTGAGCGGAGGAGAGGGGAGGGGGGCCCTACATGAAAGGATGGAGGAGGGAGGAGGAAGGCTATAGCGGAGGAGGAGGGAGGAAGCCTATGGCAGAGGAGGAAGTGGGAGGGTGATGAAAAACGGAAAGAAGGGAGGAAAGAGGGAGGCAATGGCCAACGCTGGATAAAAGAGGGAGGCAATGGTCGTCGCTTAAGAAGAAGAAATAAAGAAGAAGAAGAAGAAAAAAAAAA
>BFEA01000071.1:2011945-2024337 GCA_003427395.1 Chara braunii | reverse complement strand
AAAAAATACGTGGGCGAGCACGTTTTGACACCGCCATCTTTGGCGATTTTTAATTGTTATTTGGCTTAGCCAAATGACTTGAAAATTTACAGGCATGTACCTCACGTCATAGAGAACTTACACAAAAAACTTCAGAAACAAATAATTAGTTTTAGGCCCCGAAATAATTTTTGGCGGGGGCCGAACGCCGTCCGGTTCGGACCCTGTACGGGACCCCGAACGCCCGTATGTATGGAGGTCTGTCCGGGGACCTCCGTACGTACTGGCTAGTGACCCTGGCTATCTCGATATCTTTTCGAGATATAAATGTTATTTGTTAGTGTATTTGTGGATTGGTTGTGCAAATGATACATGACATCGTATAACCTCATTCAATAATCTTTTTATCAAACATAACTAAAATGAAATATGAATCCTTTACAAATTTACGGTGACTTGAAAGATAATAATGTTTTATGCATTTTATTTTTGTAATCGAAATACAGCAATCAGATTCCCCCCACATGTTATCGACCATAAGAAAACAAGTGAGAGACTATTTTTGCACCAATATTAAAATCGTAAATGTTTGTTAATTTAGATACTAACTTAACTACATACGTTTCAGATTCAATATTCGTTTTTTTCATGACTGTCAATTATTTCTTTTACTGTCACGTTGTCGAGCGCATTGGCTTCCGCTTTTTTCGCAAAGGCGAGAGCCCTCCCGGCCATGTCACGCAGGAATAAAAACAAAACAAAAATAGAGACAACTCAGGAACGACGCAAAATAATACCTCGAGTCGCAGAGACGGTCGTGGTAGCGTTGTCTCTTCGCCGCTCTAGTCGCGTGTGCCAGCTGTACATCTCGCGGTCCCCTACGACAGGATAGGTTCCCGCGAGGCATAAGCTTCCCTTCCCTAAGGAGTTGTCGCCACCCTTAGGAACGTATCCCTACCAAGCCACTGACCCACGTGCGAAAGCTTTTAAATGCAATCGCAGAGGTAGATCAGTCGATGATGTTTACTCCTTCGCTGTAGTATAGACACACTTGGTTAACGCCAAGCGAACCCGAACGTCGTCCGTTTCTAGGGCGCTGATCTCCTAGGTACGGAGCGGACGCCAGTCGACTAGAACGGTCTCAACCAAGTGTGAAACCCAAATATTTATCATATTTTCTTAGAATACCGTCAAAAGAAAATTATAACAACCACATATATAATTACATGAATTGGATTCGACTATAAACGATGAAAATATATATCCAAAAAGATAAATGGAAAAATCCAAATCTTCATTTGATACATCCAATATCACAAGATCAAAATAAAATTCGACCACCCTTGGTCGAACTCCACAAAACAATCATAGAACCGCCAACAAGAAGTTGACCATCGATAATAATATAGACGCAACCGACAAGGTAGTCGACTGCCTTAGTTTTGACTTGATGAGACGCATTGCCAAAATCATTCATTCCACCTACCGCCGATAAAAAGTTTCGACAAACATACCTGTCTTCATCCGTTTCCACTCTTTTTGGATGACAAGCTTCTTTGTGCATGATTCTTGATCAGGGGCATTGCTTGAAGTGTTGCATGCCTCTCCCTCTAGGAAGTGGTCAGAGGTACTCCTCCTCCTCGCCCGAGCACACAACTCGGATCTCAAAAGTCAGACCATCTTCACCGAATCGGCAAAGTACCCCCCGCAGAACGGTCCACTTTGGGTTGATAACAGGGTCGGCTCCTAAAGCAACGAACCTCCGCCCCAGATGCTTCTTAGAGAAAGAGAATGTGTCCACTGCAACTAACTTTCATATATTCTCAGTTCTCCTAAGTTCAGGGTAACTTAGACGAAAAGAACAGAATGAGGTAAAAAATGAGAATCATTTGAACAGGTATAGGTAGATAAAGCCATTCGGGATAGAAAGGGTGAATCCTCGGGAAAAAAACTAAGTCAGATCATTTTCATCTTCTTTATATTCACGAGTTCGGTTACAGCGCGCACAGAATTGATGTTTTTCAAATAACAAGTCATTTTAGACATGCAGGCATGTGAGAAGTAAAAAGAAGACAATCCTTTTCATTTTCTCCAATAGGCATAATCAATCTCATTTGCAAGCATCCTTCTACCTACCTGCACAGTGCACACCAATCCGAAGCAAAACAAGTTTGGGCAAACAAACAAAACCCATACCAGAGTCAGACCTTTCCATTCACATGCATGACTTGCACAACTTTCCTCTACGTTTTCGTTCGAACATTCAAAACGAACAGGGTCAAGCAAAGCGTGGGCTCACGCAGGTGTGACAGGAAATCTGAGTCAATCAACTGACTGACTGACCTTAAATTGAAGTTTGATCCGGCTCACTTAAGAAAGCCGAGTAATATCCCAATCAAGAGAAAATAACCATTGTTGAATATGAAATATACCGCTCACAACTTCATAAGTTGTGGCCTTTCTGCTGAGCCACGGTCCGCGTTCTCCACCAAGTGCCCAAGTGAGCAAGAGTCGGGTTCATTGAGAGAACTCAAATGGGATAACCCTCCGGGAGAGTGCTCCCATGATCCAATCTCATGTCGCCTCAACATCCCGAACAGTCTCAACGCAGTCCCTACTGCACCTCGTCCTCCAAGGATTGTCCCACATTGAACCGCAGGTCCATGCCGCCTCAAACCACTGCGTTCGTTCCCCAAGTTGGCCCCACTTGATCCCCAAATGAGCCCTAGATGGTCCCAATGTCGTCCCACATCATCTCCCACAATACCTGATGGTCCGAAACTCAAGATCGCGCGCTCCTCACTCCGTAAAAAAAAATAAAGATGATTATGGTTGAAAACCACTTGTGCCGCGAACCCCAAAAAATAAAGATGTCCTTCCGGCGCAAACCGCAAGTGTCGCAACTCCAATAGCCACTGCAGCACTCACTCCACGCTCTCTTCATGTCGTCGGTCCACGCACCACTGCCACACAGGCCCAATCGTGCACTAGCGCAAGCCTAACCTCTAGGCCACACGGGGATCCACCATAACTGTTGCGCATCAAAAAAAAAAACAATGGTGGCTCTCACTCACCGTATTGCCAAAACTGGTGCCACGGTCATCTAGCAACACCGCCGCCTGCCGTGGTGCCAAAGGGACAACACTTTCCCGCACAACCACACAAATGTTGATGCTAATGTTGACGCCGAGCGGCAAGTCCGACGACACTTCCTTTCACAATCTTGTGCCGTTGTCAAATAAAATCGGCAGCATAATCCCACTGAAAAATGTTGCTGCCACCGTGCCAAAAATAAAAATGGCAGCACTCCCCCACTGACAACGTCATTGTTGTCGTGAAAAACCGGCAGCGCTTCCGCACCACTGCCGTTAAAACCAGGGTCGCCGCCGCAAAAATCCGTCAGCGCTTCCGCGTCACTGCCAAAAAAATCACAGTTGCCATCGAAAAAATTTGGCAGCTCTCCCGCAGTACATCAACAAAACTGTCGTTTGCACTGTCGCAGCCTCATGGCCGCAACACCTTCCCTACACTCACATTAAAAAAAATAGTGGCACCGCTCAGCAAATCCGGCAGCATCTCCGCGTCGTCAATGCCGCGCCAAGCAGGCAGAATCTCCCTTGTACCGCCTACCAAAAATTGCTGCCGCTGTGCAAAACAGGCAGAGTTTCCCCTGCACCGCTTGCCAAAACTGTTGCCGCCGTGCAAAACGGACAGAGTTTCCCCTGCACCGCTTGCCGAAGACCTATCGCCGTCGTGCAAAACGGGCAGAGTTTCCCCTACACCGTGCAACACGGCGGCTATGACAGCCTCCTCTTTCCCCTCTCACTGCAGACCTCCTCTCTACTCCACCTCTCACTCACTGCCCCTCAACACTCCAGCAGCATAGTGTTGCTCTGTACTCCACATTCAGTCAGAATGTGGGCAACACCTTAACTGAGTGAGGATGCTGTTGGCCAACCCTGCTTTTATAGCTGGGCTGGAGTAGTGGGCAGCCACTTGAGGCTCAACCAAAAGAAAACGGGGCTAAGTCTGACCCTCGATCTGAACTTGGATCGAGGGCTGAAAATCTTGATGTTCCACTACGAACATCAAGCCCCAGGCTTTGGCAATGCATCCGGCTGTCGACTCGGTCAGGCGCAGCCCCAAAGTGGCTGTATCCGGCCACTTTCAGCAGACTGTGAAACTCAACAGTCCGCTCCAACTTCAGACCCAGACGCTTTCCTTGCATCTAGCCTGGCATCGCGATCAAATTAACAACGTCTCCCTTTTGTTTTTTCATCTCTTCTCCTTCCTTCCTTTTTTCTCCTCTCTTCTCCCCTTCTGTATCTACTCCGGCCTCGCAGCCACCTACGTGGCAGTTACTTTTCCTCCCCCATTCTTTCTCTCTTTTTTTTTTCTCTTTGAAAGGGGCAACTCATTTTTCAAAACGAGCTGCCTCATTTTACCAAGTCATTTCACAGAGTCGAACTAGAGTCGAGTTCAGAGGGGTTTTTTACCTCCCCTGATGCAACGTTCGCCCGCACCTGGCTATCAGCAGCGCCAGGTTCGGGCGCTCTCGCCAACTGCAGCCCGTTCACAAGGTGAACGGCCGCAGGGACAAGGGAGCTGCAAGCTGGAGTCTTACCTGTCGGTCGTCGCATTACTACTCCTACCGACGGAGCAGAGAGGCCAACACCAGGTAGGATTCCTCTTTCTCTCTCTCTTTCTCTCTCTCTCTCTCTCTGTCTCTCTCTCTCACACATCCTCTTTTCCCAGCGCGCCCGCATCTGGTACAATAAGAGTGTCAGATTCGGGCGCTCTTTCCAACGACTGCAACCCGTTTCTTTATAGCGAACGGGCGCAGTCTCCAGAAAAGACGGGGGGTGGGTCGTAAAGAAGACGAGAAAAAGAAAATCTATGATAAAATCTTTAAAAAAATCTAAAAAAAAACAACAGAATAAAACAAAAAGCAAAAGTTTACCCTTTTGCCAACGGTCGCCCGTGTCTCGGTGTTGCCAAGTGCACTGGGGCTTAAAACGCCCCAGTCACTTCTGAGAACGCCAGATGGTGTTTCCAAACATAGTTAGTTTTAGTTTAGGGTTTTTTTTTTTTTTTTTTTTTTTTTTTACCCTGCCGTTGGCTTATACCAATTGTCACATCGTGGATCACCATGATTGTACAGATCCGAGTTTGAATCGATATGGATTCGACATTTTTTTTTTTTTTTTTTTTACCATTTCTCGATTTATGCGTGTCATCCTTGCGCAGGGGCCATGCTGACCTCCGCACAACTGTTTTCAGTCGCGTGATCTCACCGATCGCACGGCCGAAAACGGCCGCGCCAAAAGGCTGGGCCGCTGCAAAAGGAGTTAGCCCAGTGGCGATGTCATCGGGGCTCGACCTCGGTATCTGCTCGGCAAGAATCTTGTGTGATATCTTACTGGGCTAGCTCCTATTCTACACTGGAATAGGAGCAACTCTTCAAGTTCTTTATGAAGAGTTTGGCCCAGTGCGATATCACATGTGGCCTCACTCAGGCTACGCCTGCGTACCACAGAAACCCCAACTGCTGGTCAGTCGCGCTGCCGCCAATACGGTGACCATCTGGCATCACGGAACGCATGCCGTGACCACGTACATTGCGTGGCCACCTATTTGGCCTACTAAGGCCCTGAATCGCGCGGCCAACGGTCGCGCGCCACCTTTTAGGTAGAGTAAGTCTAGCTTTAACATCCTCATGACCGAGTGCCCTTGCGGCCCTGTCGGGAACCACGGACGACAGGTCGTACTGCCGACTCCCGCTTTTTCAATCGGACATCAATTACGTCATACGTCAACGACGTAAGATTCTAAAAAGTTTAAGTCTTTCAGTCATAGGGTTGATCTGAATAAACTTTGGCAACGTTTATCTCATCATGTTCCTCAAATCCAAAAAGAAGAGTCGGACAGCATCTAACCTTGAAAAACTCAGGCTGAAACCCTCACAGAGGTTTCTGTCTTGACAACGTAAATTATTGAAGCACTTTTTTTTTAAACACATGTGTTTTTTCTATATAAGTTTCTTCACTTGTGGAATCGACTGTTTCGCAATTTTATGTTTTTCGTTGTCAATTTTATCGACTAAATCAGAAAGTAAATCTGTATTATTGTAAGATTATAAACTATTGTTGATATGATTTCACTATTGTTTTTTTTTAATTAATTTATTTTGTTTTCGTCTATTGCTCGAAGTTTCTTCGTTTGTGAAATCAATTGTTTAGCAATTTCATGTTTTTCTTTGTCAATTTTATCTATTGAATTTGTATTATTGTAAGACTATAAATTGTTGTTGATATGATTTCACTATTGTTTTTTTTGGATTTATTTATTTTATTTCCGTTTACTGATGTATCCAGGGTCACCAGCCCGTACGTACGGAGGTCCGCGGGCAGACCTCCGTATGTACTGGTGTTCGAGGTCCCTTAAGGGGTCCGAACCAGACGGCGTTCGTCCCCCACCAAAAATTATTTCGTGGCCTAAAAATAATATATTTTTTTTTAGTTTTCTATGATGTGGGGTACCTACCTGTAAATTTTCAAGTCATTTGGATAAGCCCAATAAGAATTAAAAATCGTCAACGATGGCGGTGTTAAAACGTGTTTGCCCACGCATTTTTTCACTTTTTACTTTTTGTTTTCACTTTAGTTCGGGGTCTAAACAATTTTATTATTTTTTGAAACTTTTTAAGTGGGTTTTGTATTATGTGAAGTACACATCTGTAAATTTTCAGGGCACTTAGTTATGCGGAAAAAAAAATGAAAAATCGCCAAAGATGACGGTGTCGAAAACATGCTCGCGCACTCACTAAATTTAATTCTCTTTTTATTTTTATTTATTTTTATTATTAGTATTTATTTTCCGTATTTTATTTGGATTTCGAATTTGGTAAGGAATTCGGATGTAATGCTCAGGCAAATCTTGTTTAATTTATTTTTCTCCATAACATATCTTTTTTTCAGATCTGTTTGATGATCTTTTTTTTTTTTTTTTTTTTTTTTTTGGTCCGCGTTCGATCTGAACGGCCGAACGCATCCCCAAGCGGTCCCATACGTTCAGGCATTCGGGTTCGGGCGTTCGGCCCGTCTCGAACGCCGGTTACCCTGGATGTATCTTTATAAATTTTATTTTTTTAATATAAAATTGTGATAATTATTTAACAATAAAAATTCTATAAAAATTATCTGTGTTAATTTTAATTTTTCTGGGTAATAAAGTTGGTGGTGGTCCTCGTATTGCATCAAATGGCAGTAAGTGAGATCGAATTGCTTTGTATAATCCATCTTGTAAGATTTTTGTTTGAGGTATTATAGTAATTACATTTGTTACAACTAGTTCATGCCATATAGGTTGAGGTATGCTTTTAGGTAATTCTGCCATTAAAAAATGATTGGTCATTGTTAATTTTTGCAAAGAATCTTGTTCATTGCTAATGACTAAAAAATTCACACGATTATCATAAATTTAAAATTTTGTTTTATTTTCTTTGTAATTTTTTTGAATTTTTTTTTTTTTTTAAGTAATAGGTCAATGAATTGTTTACTAAATTCAGTGTAATTGTAGCATTTTTTAATGTTATCATGAAAATTATCATCTGAATTGTTTTTTTTAATTATAATTTTATTGATTATATCTTGGTTTTCGGCTATATGTTTATGAATTTGAGTTTGGAGACGTAGTTCGTCACAACCACAACATAATCATTATTGTAAACCTTCATAAGTTTTTTTTTTTTGAAAATATCTAATATTTGTCTTTTATTTTTTTTTATAATCAATATTTGTGAATATACAGTTTCTATTGTTTTGTGGAGTTTATGTTTGTAATTATTTATTATTGCAGTATATCTAATATTTATTTTTTAATTTTTTCATAATTTATATTTGTGAATGTTTTACAGTTTTTCGTGTTTGTGAAGGTTCTGCTTGCAATTTTATTTTATTTTATGGATTTTATTTTTGATGTATTATTGTCATTATTATTTGTTATATTATTATTTATTTTATTAATACATTGCATTCGTGCAAGTTTTTTTAAACGAACTTGTTTATCATTTGCTGTTTTTTTTTTTTTTTTAAGTGTTTCTAAATGAGGTTGTTTATTATTTGAAATAAGTTTTGTTGTTTGTAATGTAATGAGTTTTTTTATTTGAATTAAAATTAAAGAATAATTTTAATAATATATCTTTTTTTTCATGTGTAAATTATTGTTTATTGTTTATTTTTATTTTTCGTGTCTCTTTAGGGTGCTCAGCGTTTTTGTACATTCGATGACGACGGTAATGTTCGGTTTCTTGTTATCCACGAAACTCTTTTGATTACGTTTTCGTAACAATGTTGCTCTTGATTTTTGTCATTTGTATGAATGCAGTGCTCCATTTTTAGTTGTTATTTGACAACAAACAATTGTTGACAATGTTTATTAGAAAAAGGTTTAAGAGTGAGGAGAAAAAAAATAAATAAAGATTTTTTTTTTTTCATAAACAAAATAAACAAATATTCTGTAACATTTAAAAAAAACTTATCTAGTGATTATATCTTTTTAATTCAAATAACAAATAATAAAAATAAAGAGACAAAAATATTAAAAGACAAAAAATGTAAATAGTCATATGGTTTAAGAACAAAGACAAAGGAAGAGAGAAAAAAAAAGAAAGAGAGAGAGCGAAAGAAAAAAACAAATAGAGAAAAAAAAGGAAAAAAAAGGCAAAGAGATGGAGAGAGAAAGAGAGGGAGAAAGAGAGGGGGAAGGAAAAAAAAAAAAAAAAAAAAAAAAAAAAAAAAAAAAAAAAAAAAAAAAAAAAAAAAAAAAAAAGAGACAGAGAAAAAAAAAAAGAGAGAAACAAAAAAATAAATAATATTTTAAAATTATTAAAATAATTTTAAATATTAAAATATTAATGTCGTTCGATTTAAAAAAACAATAATATTTTGATATCATATAAGTTTTGTTGGCTATGCAGAAGATAATGTTTATTTCATAGAAAGCTTGAAATAGGTGGTTTTTGGAAAAAAAAGTCATAAACAAACTATATGTAAACCATTAAATGATGAAGCATTTTATTTTTATTTTTATTTTTTATATTACTATAAAGTTTTTTTGCGAAGGACATTGACTTCATTTACAACTAATGACAAAGGACTACGTGTCATTTTTTTAATTTTTTATATGAAATGGTTTCAAATTTCTTTTGTTCTTACAATAACTAATTGTAAATGTTTCCTAATCGTCTTTTTGAATCGCCTTGTCATGTAGCTTGAAATTTGATGTATAATGTCATTGATATCAATTCTTGAGTTATAGTCATTTTGAAAATCAATAGGTGCTTTGTTTTTATGTAATGTATAAATATTGATCTGCAATACATGACAACCACAAAAAATACATTGTTATTCATATTTATTATGACAAATTGTCATTGAAATTGCGATTTTCGTTAAACCATTTTCAAATTATCATATGACAAAAAAAGAAAAACTTATTTCACAAGGTCTTCGCTTAGGGTCAATTGTCGTTTTTTTTAAAGTTTGAGCGTACATGGGTGAGAAAGTGCAGTTCATTATCATAAGTCTTCACTCAGGGTTTTCTTTAATTAACATGGTCTTCGCTTATGACATCAGGCCTTCACTTAGAGTCTTTTTAAAAATGAGTTGAAAGACGTACATAGATGAGAAAGTGCAGTTCATTATCATAAGTCTTCACTTAGGCTTTTCTTTAATTAACATGGTCTTCGCTTATGACATCAGGCCTTCACTTAGAGTCTTTTTAAAAATGAGTTGAAAGAATTTGATGACTTTTTACTTTTTTAAATTAAAATGACATTCATTGACAACCTTATATGACTTTGATTTTTAACTTTTGTCAATAATGACTCAATTTTAAAACATAAAAGTATGAAAGTTAATTTATAACTTCATTTAGGGTTTCGTATAATCAATATGACCTTCACTTATGACCTATATGACCTTCACTTACAACCTTTTTATGAAGAGTTCAAAACAATTTTACAAGTTTTTTGCTTCTTGAAATCAAAATGACCTTCACTTAGGGTCTTATATAGTTTTCATTTGTAAGCTTTGACGTTCACTTAGGGCCTTTTTATAACAAAATTCAAACTATTTAATATTTTTTTTGCTTTTTTCCTCAGTCAACCTTACAAAGGCATCTGTAGTATTCAAGCGAGGGTTGCTGCAACATCGGGTTATAGATATTATGATATGGACAATAGCGACCAAATGTAGTAGAAAATGCAGGTGAGGTAGGTAATGGTGATGGTGGTGGTGGTGGTGATAATGCCAGTGGTGTTGGTAGTGGTGGTGGACGTTGAGGTGTTGACTGAAGTGGCCGGCTGCAACAATGATCTGGTAGCTTTATACTTTTCTACGTGGTGAATCTATCATCAAAGACACTGGATGTGTTTTCCAGCAGGTGATGCTTTTCACTTATACATTGGAGCCTCCATCCAGTCTGCTAGCCCTTAGGTGATTGTGGTGGTGGTGACGTTGGTCGAGGATAAGGCATACTTTCACCAGCATTTGCTGTATTGGTAGTATGAAGGTCATCACTCGTTGCAGTCGTTTTTATACTGCTTACATTGTTTATTGCAACTGGCTTGGTCTCAAACTGAGTAGCTGTACGAAAATTAGCATTTTTTATTTCAGTAGGAAAAACAAAAGAGGGTGGGCATGCAATGTTTAATTACATGGAGATGTTGCATGCAGTCAAAATTTACGTCAGGGAGTGGGTGGGGGTCCATTGCGTATGGTTTTACAGGGATGATGCTACTCGTGCGTAGAATTAACACTGGACAGTGGGTGGGCAATTGCCCTACGCACCATTGGGAGAAACGAATTCAGAGTCACGTCGCAGACGCTGATGGCCATATACATATTCACTGTGTGTTCGTGTGTGTGTGTTTATATATTATTTTTGAAAGTGAGTCAAAGAAAAACAAGCAAAAACTTACTAAAAGGAAATATCATTGAGAAAGCAGGTCTCAACAGGTTGTGCTGTCGGGACAAAAACGTCTGTGAGGGTTTCTGCCCGCGGGTTTTAAGGTCGGACACTGTCCGACTTTTTTCGTTGAGGAACATGATGAGATTGACGTTGCCAAAGTTATTCAGACCAACCCTATAGCTGAGAGACCTAAAGCCTGACGACGTTGATGTGTGACGTCATTGACGTTCGACCGAAATAGGGGGAGTCAGCGGTACGACTTGTCGTCCGCGGTTCCCGACAAGGCCGCAGGGGTGCTCGGTCATGGAAAGACTAGAACTACACCTAGTCTACCTAAAATTATATCGCGCGGCTGTTAAGCCGCGTGATTCAGGGCCCAAATAGGCTAAAAACAGGGGTGCACCGGGTATAGAGCCGCGGCGTAGGGGGGAATAGGAAGAAGGTTGATTATGAGGCCGCGTGGGGTTGAAAGGTTGATGCCAAGGTCACGCGGCCAACTGAGCATGCAGGGCCACAAGCAGGCGAGGCCTGCAGGGCCGCAGGAAGGCTGGGCCTGCAAGGCTATGGGCAGGTAGAGCCCGCAAGGCCACGACGAGGGGGAGGATTGATTGGGCAAGCTCCTCATATAGCGGAGCTGCTCTTCATCTTCTTGTAGTAGGAGCTAGCCCAATAGGTAGGACTTCAGGTTCATATGCTGCTGACGTAGACATCGAACCCGACATATCGGAATTGGGCTAGGTCCTTTTGTGGGAGTGGCCCGATCCCGAAGCAGTATATCGCGGCCAATTTCGGCGGCACGATCATCGAGATCGCGCGGCTGAAATCAGCCGCGCGGATTGGACTGTATGGCCCTGTGCAAAGATGACACGCCCAAATTGAAAAGTGGTCCACAATTTTTACATTTTTCTTATTTATTGTTTTTAAAAAAAACAGAAAAATGAACGAGGGTTCCCCCACTAGCAAAAAGGGTAGGATCGAGCTCCTGAATCTGGATGTGGTTTAAGCAAAGATGCGGAAGAGCAGTTCAATCTCGATTTCCTGCACTTCTCCATAAACTCATCCGGATTCGGACATTTGATCCGATCCTCCTTGCTAGTGGGACCATACTCCGGGATCTAGGCTGGGATCGTGGTCCTTACCACGTGATGACTTGACCGTGGGCATATGCCAACGGAACCAAAAAAAAAAAAAAAACACTAAACAAAAACGGCGCGCCAGTTGGCGCTATATGAAGTGACTGGGGCACTTTAGCCCCCAGCCAATGTGACAGCGCCCGAAGAAACGGGCGACTGTTCAGCATTGAGGTAAGTTTTTTTTTTTTTTTTTTTTTTTTTTTTCTTCTAAGATTTTGCTTAGATTCTTTTGAGATTTTTGTTTTAGTTTTTTCTTTTCTTAGTACATGTTCGGGTGGGTACCCGTTCGTTTTAAATGAACGGGGTGAA
>BFEA01000071.1:1972763-1985687 GCA_003427395.1 Chara braunii | reverse complement strand
TTTTTTTTATTTTTTTTTTTGGGTTGAAAAAGCCCTTGTGCAAGGCCTCTATCCCGGTGGTGGTAAGAGAACCACCGGAATTGAGGCTTTGCCTGACGGGCTGCTCCATCTGTTGGTGGGGAGCGTCACCTGCTGGAAACCGGGCCCAGCGCCCCTTTGATACATCATCTCTTTTCTCTGAAGGAAGAACCAGTACCAAACTTTGGGACAGAAGGTTAACCGACCCCCCAATTTTCACCCCCATGTATAAGAAACCCTAGGGGTGAAAAGTGGGGGTACCTGTTAACCATTTGTGGAAGACGTATCCCTGCCAGCATTGATTACCCTGGGTTTCAGGGGATTGACTGAGCAGGGCAGGAGGCGAAACGGGAGGAAAGCCACCACCTTGGGCCCAGGGGGCACCTAACCCATGGCACTATAGCTGCTCTCCCCCCCCCCCACTCTCATATCAAGTAGTAATACTGAGTATCTCTCTCCCCCCCCCCCCCCCCCCTCCTCTCTCCCCTCTCATATCAAGTAGTAACACTGAGTAATGCTGAGTTGATGCTATGGATACTATTGGTATTCTATGGAGATCTTAGATACTATGGATGTTCTGGATGCTCTGGATACTCTGGATGCAGAGGATAGTCCCAATGCAGCAGATGAAGCTCAATGAGATAGATGAACCAGATGACCCAGGTAGCGCTTAGGTGCTCAGATACCGTCCCACAGGCTTTCCACTAGGGACAGCGGATGGGGGGAAATGGGTCAGCGAATTCCTGGGGTGGTCGTAACGGTTCCCTAGGGTCAACCGTTGTCCACTCATGAAACTGCAGCTGATAATCCCTTTCTATCTCTGCCCGTTGGCCCCCTTGCGGCCGCGTCTCCTCTTCCCATTGATTCTCCTGTTGATGTTCCTGTTGCTGGACCTGTCGCTGTTCTTGCCTCCTGCCCAGAGCACCTTTGCCACCCAGCCCCCCCGCTTCCCTCCCAGCCAGTCTTCGCAGAACCAGGAGATGATTCTATCGATATCCCCCCTGGTGTGTGCTTGGTTCAATTTTTCTTAGCGGCCCACCACTGGGCCATAATCTCATACTGTACTAGTAGCTGTACTATTCGGACCCCCAGATTCGAGGAAATACCTTCGAGGAGAACGTGTTCTGTCTGGGTAGGCGCTCCATCCTGTGGGTATTATGGTGGAGAAGATGCATTCTGGAGCCTTCTGGATCACAATTCACGCCCAACCAGTCACTGCTGGTGCTCACACTGTGTCTCTCTCTTTTCCCATGGTCTCTTTTTCCAATTCTCTCTACACCATGTGGGGTGCTTCCATTACTACCGCCACATGTTTTTGTCTTTTCTGCACTGCTGCTTGTCACACACACACGTGCAAACAGAAACGCAAAAGCAGACGCACAGGCCCACACACAAGCATATGTACACTGATACATGCATGCCATGCACATGCACACACACTCGCACACACACACGCACACGCACATGCACATGCACATGCACATGCACATGCACACACACACACACATGCACATGCACACACACACACACACACACACGCACACGCACACGCACACGCACACGCACACGCACACGCAATTATGTCGCAATTATGTCTGTCTTCCGCGCACTATTGTTTTTCACACACACACACACACACACACACACACACAAACACACACACACACAAAGAACAGACAAAATATAAGCTGAAGTCTGAAGAAAAATGGGTAGGAGTATACCTCCCCCCTTGGTGGATGCTCAGTGGTATGGGGGGGAGTGACAGGGGGCAAAGGGTGCAATGGGCGCTCGACTTTTCTGGGGGCTCTGCTAGCATACAAAGAACAGAGCAGGTGGCTAAGCGGGGGCTGAAGAGGCAGACTACCTACCGGATTTTCCATGTATTTCAGGTTCATATCCATGCGCGTACTGTAGGGGACGCTGGACCTGTTTTCCAACAGGGTGCTTGGATGGCAGGTTTTGAAGACTGGCGATCGGTAGCTGGGACAAGAGGCCCCAACTGCTCCCTTCCAAAGGACAGATTTTTCTTAATGTCTCAGCTGTGCCGCCTTTGCGTACTCAATGTAGACTTCTGTGCCGAACGATGTGATCTAATGGGACGCTGGACCGGTTTTCAGCACGTGATGCTCCCCGCCAATAGAATGGAGCCTGGCAAACATACTACCGGGAGGTGCAATACCACCCCGGGTAGTAACCCGAGTCCTGTTTCTCAAAAAAAAAAACAAAAAAAACTAGTATACCTCCCCCTTTACTCTGCCTCCATTCATAATGTGCAAGTGGGCCGTTATGGCACACAGGGATGTGGGCAGTTGGCGCTCAACTACAATCAACGTGGCCAGGCACAGTGAAATGAGGGCTTCAAGAACAAGTAGAAAAAGGGTACCCCGAAGAAAGCCAAAGTAAAGATAACCAAGAAAGGGATAGAGTGGATCTGTTCTGCTCCATGTTGCTTGCTATAGAGGTAACAGCTGTTTCATGGTTGGATTGGCTCATCTCAATTGTGCTTCATTGTCTACAGTAGAGGTAAAGTGGCTTCAATTGTGGATCGACTCATCTGGGTGGAATAGGGGCTGCTGTGGTGAAAATCTACAGCACACACACACACAAACTGAAACGCACACTCACACGCACACGCACAGGCCCACGCACACACGTACATACACTCATGCATGCACATGCACACGCCCACGCCCACACACACGCACATGCACACGCACACACTCGTGCATGCATGCACACGCACAGGCGCACGCACGCACGCATAATGTTCAGAGAAGGGAAAGAGGATGAAGTCGAGTGTTTTCTATGGCTTCAGCATTTTTATTTTTATTTTTATTTTTAATTTTTTTTTTACAATTGCTCCATCTGTTGGTGGGAAGCGTCACCTGCTGGAAACCGGATCCAACGTCCCATAATTACGTCTTTTGAAACCTTTGGTATGAATCCTAAGAACAGATGATCGTGCTGGAAACTGGGTCCAGTGTCCCATTGGCCTTCACCCTAGTCCAGTCCTATCCCCTACCTCACCTGCTGGAAACCGGGTCCAGCATCCCATAATTACCATGAATTCTTCAGATATGTTTGAAATTTCCGATAATTCTCGATGAGTTTGTTGTATCTTTTTGATACTTTTTTCTCTTTTGTTTCTTTGTGAATGTTGATCGATCTCATCATTTCTTTTTTTGAACTTTGCGCAGGTGTCCGGCATTACGGGGGCCCTCCCTCTTCCATCCTTGACCACAGTTGTTTTGCAGTTGGCGGTCTTCTTTATTATCGAAGACTTCGGCAATTACTGGATCCATCGGTGGTTTCACAACGGCTGGGCGTACAAGTATTTCCATTATAAACATCATGAGTTCACAACGCCGATGAGCTTCGCTGCATCTTACGCTCATCCTGTTGAAGTGTTGGTGCTTGGTATCCCTACCCTTGCGGGTCCCGCCATTGTGAAGTGCCACGTGCTCACATTATGGCTGTGGATAAACCTACGGAACTGGGAAGCACTGGAGACACACAGCGGGTGAGTGAATGAACAAAGCGCAGCTGAACGAGAGAGCATAATGCCCTGCCATATATGTGTCAAGTTATGGCAAGGAGGAAAGAGAAACGCCACTCCCTGGCAGTACCGCCTATTTATCAGCGGGAGCAGAGCTCCCTACGTGTACCTATCCATCCATCCAGTCTATGTACCTACGTGTACCTATCCATCCATCCAGTCAATGTACCTACCTATTGACGTCTGCCCCCGAACAGAACGCACAGTCGTTACTGCTCTACCTAGAGTGGAGTTGCCCAGATGCACAGCTACAATGACCATGCGTTCTATTTGGGGAAGACCGTCATGGTAAGATATGTTGTGCTGCGCTATGCTATCCTAGGCGATGCTATTCTCTCTCTCTCTCTCTCTCTCTCTCTCTCTCTCTCTCTCTCTCTCTCTCTCTCTCTCTCGCTCTCTCTCTCCCCCCCCCCCCCCCCCCCCCCCTTCCTCCTCTTGTTTGTTTGGGTCCCAGTCCTTATTCTTTTCCATCTATCATTGTCCTTGTTGGATCGCTCAACTTCAGACTGACGATGGGTGACCTAGATGAATGAGATAAGGTACTTCTGAATTACCTGGGACCTGTCAGCTCGATGATCATATCTCAAGGCCGTCACCCTTTGGAAAAATCAAAAAAAAAGAGGGGGGGGCGGGGGCGTAAGAGGGGGTTATTTGGGGACTTGACTTGTTTGGATTATTTGGGGACTTGACTTGTTTGGATTATTTGGGGCAAGGCCGTCACCCTTTGAAATCAGAACAACCCGAGGCAGTGCTTGGGGACTTGACTGTTGACTTGTTTGGATTGTTTGGGGACTTGAGTTTGGACTTGTGTAATGACCCGCCAAAAACACAGACTGAGAACACTGCTGATGTCTGGGATTTGCCGCTGGAATGAATGCCTTGTTGACATTCCCGCATTCTGCTGTGATTTCCATGTCTGTGTGTGTGTGCGTGCCTGCTGGTTTGCATGCCTGTCTGAGTGCTTGTCGGTTGAGTGTGTGTGTGACCCGCAAGGGTACTTGTTGGTTGCAAGGCCCCGCAGGGCCGGTACTTACCTGTGGCCGTGACTGTGAAGGGTTGCAGGGGAAAACACTCGAGTAGCGGGGGTAGGCCCGCGACACTTAGAGCAGAGGGGAAAAACACTCAAGTAGCAGGTAGGCCGGTACCACTGAAGTAGTGGTAGAAGTGTCAGGTACTGGAGGCCGAGCAGAAGAATACAAAAAGTTGGCAGTTTTAGAGGCCCAGTAGCGGTAGGTTAGAGGTAGGCCGGTACCAGTCCAAGTAGCCCGGGTCTAGGGCCTGTACGGAGGATGGCAGAGCCTGCACGGAGGATAGCAGAGCCTGCAATGATGTTTCCCTCCGAAAGGGAGGAGGTACCGGT
Organism: Chara braunii; assembly: GCA_003427395.1. Classification (NCBI taxonomy): domain Eukaryota; kingdom Viridiplantae; phylum Streptophyta; class Charophyceae; order Charales; family Characeae; genus Chara; species Chara braunii. Next base: position 1,980,753 of record BFEA01000071.1, on the reverse strand, counting down.
TGCTGGGAGGCCGCTCGGCCTAGGAAGTCACCGCCCAGGAGGCCGGTAGGCCGCTATATCTCCAGGAAGAGCAAAGAGCTCTTCCTCATTTGCGGTATGCAAGGATTGGCGACATGCTGCTGGAGCGCAGCGCTGGAGAGTACAGCGCTGCTTGGAGGTGCAGGGCCRCTGGAGCTCAGCCTGGCTATGGCGAGCAGTCCAGCTTGAGGAGGAGGAAGAAGGGGGCATGGTAGGAGAGTGGCGGGGCACTTACCTGGCTATGGTAGACACCATCTTCATCACCTTGTTGGGCGCTGCATCTGGAAGGCCCCAGTTGGGGTAGTGCTGCACCAAGGAAGCTCGAGGCAGAGTCAGGCATGGCGGACCAGTCAGCAGCGGCATAGCTGCTTTGGGTTGTCCTTCGGACATCAGCGCAGCACCATAGCTGCTTTGGGTTGTCCTTTGGACGTCAGGGCAAGGCCCTCATTAGTCCGCCATAACCTATGCATGAGAGAGGAGGCTGAAGGAGGGAAGCCATAGCTATGGTGGACTGGTTGTTGTTGTTGTTGTTGTTGTTGAGTCGAGTCAGCAGTAAGAGGGAACTTCGGATATTGATTCTGGTTCATCCATTCATTGTTATTATTATTATTGAGAGAAGAATAAGTTTGGTGAAGTGAAGGAGGAGGAGGAAGGTGGAGAGAGAAGGGGGAATTGTCATTGGTCTTGCTGGTGTATATCTTCTTCTTCTTCTTCTTCTTCTTCTTTCTCTCTCCTCTGGTCTTTATCTCTTTGCAAGTGCTTTCATTTCTTTCGCAATTGGGTGGCATTGTCTTTCATTGTGAATTTGAACTTGGGAAATGACCAGGATCGTAACAATTGGTATCGGAGCGGACTTACTTGCTGGCGAGAGGTGTTAGTCACCCTAAACCTAATTCCGAATTAGGTTAGGGCTAACCTAATCTCGGAGTAGGGTTAAGTGGGGCAGCGAGGTATGTGGATACTGCCCCCACCTGGTTAGGTCATGTAGGGTCGACATTTGACCTGACCAGGTTGCTTGAGTGAATGGATGGGGTGGCGAGACACAAAGGAGGCTGATTGGAGTAAGCGAGAGGGAGTAGAGAGTGAGAGGTACTCGCACCTGGAATCTGCACTTCAAGAAGACATCGAGTGACTTTTGGGCTTCCCCTCAAGAGGGAGACTTGATCGGAGGCTGCCATATCTGCATCGGAGAGCTGCAAGTTGCTACTTTGGTCTTTAGACATCGACGGGGGATCTGGCTTTGCAACAGGGGTGTAGGAAGGCCCTCTTAGTCATGCTAGGACACTTCGTGTAGTGGTAGCTAGGGGTCAGGAGGACTTATGAGAGAGGGGGGTGAGTCGTTATCCATCTTTGGAGGTCGGGCCTCACAGGTGAGTGCCGGGTGACCTGGTTAGCCCGTGGGAGGTTGCTTGGTGCTTCATGGCCTGTTGGGGGTGTGCTGGGCTCTCTTCCTCTTCTCTGCGGTCTTGGCTGTGTGTGTGAGCATGTGGATTGCTTTCTCACCTGATGGATGGATGGATGATGTATCTGTTCTAAATGACATATCTTTCTACGGTGCAATGTCTTTTCATTTCTGAATGGCTGTAGGGGTAAGTTCTTGCTGAAAGTTGTCTTTTCCTTTTCAGTACGGTAGAGGCAGTTTGGGACCGAACTGGTACCCCTATCACGTTGGTCCTGGTCCACGACCTACTCGGGACCCCTCGGGACTCAGTGGGACCAGGCCCAACGGGACAGGACCTTTCGGGCCCAAATTTGTTGCCGCCAGTGCTTCTCTTTGCTGTGCTGAACTTGGGGGACATACGGCTAGCAAGGGCATTCCTTTCAAGGGGATCTTGACTGGTCTTACCGCCTGTTATCACATACTGCCCCGCATCTGGCTCGGCGACCGTCTGCACCCCTCGAAATCTCCATCGCTGCAGTTAGTTTTCTTCGGCTGATTTATTGTGATGCATGTCCCTTGTCAGGTTAGACAAGAGGGGATCTCCAACTAATTTGATCGGGCCCGTTCTATAAGTCAGCCCTCTCTTCCGTTTTATTTTTATTTATTTATTTATTCTTTTATTCTGCTGCGTGCCATTCTCTAAGTCCAAATGAATCGCCGCTCCGGCTAGGAGTCCTACCTTCTTCTCTATGTGATTTTGTGCTTGTTTCTTTCATCTGAAGTATCTATGTCCGATATTGAGACATGTGCGCAGACAGAAGAGAGAGAAGGGAGAGAGAAGGTGTTCTGTTTGAGAGTGTGAGGAAGGGCAAGAGGAGTGTTCGTCCAAACGTGAGGAGAGAGCGGACCCCTCTTGAGAGAACTGCTAACACCCCTTCCTCCGGCATGGCAGACATCACATCTGCCCAATGGCTGGCCATGCTAGACGCAGCAGATGAGAGCGAGAAACCATTCTTCCAAAAACTTTATGATGATTTCGTGCAGAGGGAAAGGGAGGTAGAGGCAGCAGCTAGAGCCACCAGCATTGCTGATCATGTGACCCTCCTTCAGGTCCCGGAAGCGAACGCTGACCGGTTCCAGGAGAACCTAGCTGCTGCCGTAGCAGCCTTGGTTCGACTGCGAAACTTAGAAGACCTTGAGTCCTGTGTAACAACACTGGAGCAGCGGAACCAAGAGCTGCAGGCTGAGATCATCAGCCTCAAACAGTCCCAACTGTCTGCCCCCCGCCCTCCTAACCCTCCACCTGCTGCAGTCCCAGTCTCTCAATCTAACACAGCCCTCATGGCAAGAGCAAGTGGAATTGTGACGAGCGCCGGAACCGGTGCCAGCTCCTCGAGCGGCAGCGCCGGCGATTCTGCACTAGTCATAGTCCCAAATGCAGGGACATCAGCCCAAAACGCCACACAGTCCTTACTGACGTTCAGTACAGCGGTCCCGTAGTGACAAGCAGGCGGCCACCTTGCCGTCCAAGTACGACGGGAAAGCAGATATTACTTCTCGGATTAGTTCCGTGCGTTCATACTTCGAGGTCATGCGGACACCGCAAGAAGACGGAAGCATGATCATGGGCACTAATACTGAGCCCGCCGTACGGAATCACATTGAGCTCCAAGCTGTTGCTGCAGGTTATGAAAGAATTGACCTGACTGAGTGGCTGAAGGTAACCCCTGTACGCGCCCTTGAGGACCTTCTCCTCACACGGTACCAAGATAAGCATGCTGCGCTCAAGGCTAGGCTGAAATTTGAGGCCCTCAAGGGCCAAACGTGGAGGTCCTCCATGCAGGCTTTGGAACAGTGCTTGACTGGTTTGTTCAACACTCCAGACCTGGGAATGACCGACGTGTCTTGTATGGATGTAGTCATGGGAGTGGCCCCTAAAGAATACCTCTCCCTGTTAGCACTCAAAGACCATACCTCCTGGCGAGAGCTCATGACGGATCTAGTCAACCTAGAGGACGAAGGCGCCCGCTGTAGGTGGAAACCACAATGCAAGCGGTATGGAAGCAGCAACCAGCTTGCCCTGCATGAACATCGGGAGGCTAAGATCGGTCCTACGCGGATGATCTGTCTCTAGGTGACGATCTAGAGCCGGACTCCGATATGGGCTGTTCCACATCAGCCATTGAGTCTGACGTAAACGAAGACGAAAAAGTTAATGCGTTTAAAAAGACTGCTTCAAGCAAGGGGCCTAACCGTGGTTCGGGTAAGGGAACTGTTGTCCACCTCCCCAAGAATGCGAAGATCCCTGAGAAACCGGAGGACGCATCTACCAAGCCTTGGGAAGCCCTCCGTATCAATCAAAAGGAATGGGAAATAAGATCTAAACTGCGCATATGCTTGCATTGTAAAAAAGCCTGGGCATGCTGTGCAGGACTGTTATAGGCTTCAGGGAAACAGGCAAAGGGCGTAGAAGAGTCATCAGCACTCTCTACAACAAGGGAAGCTGAACCATCAGTTGCAGGCCCCTCCAAGGAGCCTGAATCTGATCAACAGCCTACTCTTGAAGCCCGGAACGACGCTGAATCCAAGGCTGTTGCAGTCCATGTGTTATACACTGAGCCTTGGGAGGAGTCTAGGGAAGTTGACTTCCACGCTCACCTGGAACATTAGCTGCAGCTCAAGCAGTAATGTCGTGTTCAAGGGAGTGTGGAGCTAACCTTCTTTAAATTGCTCATTAACCGCCGATACATCCGCGTGCTGATTGATAGTGGTTCAACCACTAACTTCTTTTCTCCTAACGGGATTCGTAAGGCGGGCCTGGGAATGAAGCAAGTGGAACTGCACAACCCTTGTCAGACCCAGGTGGGCAACCAAGAGGTTGTCACCTCCACACATGTTGTCAAAGGTGTGCGCGTCACCTTTGACAAGGACCGCACTGTCACACATGAGCTCAACTTTTATGTCATGGACAAGTATCCGTTCGACGCGGTCATTGGCTTGGGCTGGTTAAAGGCTCACTGTCTAAGGACCACGTGGGCAGACAATCAGTTCGTGGTGCGTGATGCCAAGGGGAACGAGCTTACCGTCTTATTGGATGAGACGCGCGAGTCCCCTGTGACTCTTCTAAGTGCAAACAAATTCTGCAAATCAGTGCGTAGGCGCAAGGAAGTTGAGCATGTACATGTAGCTTTTGTAAAACCTCTCCATGTGCCTTCTACTTTTGCTGCATTTTCTACCTCGGTAAGGAATTCTACTTCTACCACCTCTACTTTTATTCCATCTACTTCTACTGTGGATAATCCTTCTACTTCTAATCCGGTTGTAATTGCTGTAAATTCTCAATCTAATTTTCTTTCTCCTGATGAGGATGATCCTCCACCAGAAGTCCCAACAAACATTCGCCAGCTATTAGATCGATTCCTTGAAGTTCTGGCCGAACCTCGTGGAGTTCCTGAGCGTCCGGTCAAACACAAAATCGAAATAATAGAGGGGAGTGTTCCCCAAAGGGCTGCGTCTACCGTATGGGACAAGGCGAGTTGGAGGAGTTGAGGAGGCAGATTGATGACATGATAGACCGTGGATGGATTAGGCCTAGTGAGTCTGAGTTTGGTGCAACTGTCCTGTTTGTGCCAAAAAAAGGAGGCAAACTCCGGATGTGTATTGACTATCGTGGCCTCAACCGAATCACCTGAAAGAATGCTTATCCTTTGCCTCGCATAGATGATCTGCTAGATGCGGCAGGTGGGTGGAAGGTCTTCTCCAAGATCGACCTCAAGTCTGGTTACCACCAGATTGAAGTTGATCCGAGTGACCAACACAAAACTGCATTCAAAACACGAGACGGGCTGTACGAATTCATCGTTATGCCCTTCGGTCTTACGAATGCACCGGCCACATTTCAGTGCCTCATGGACAAGGTACTTCGCCATCAACTCAACAGGTTTGTGGTTGTGTACCTCGACGATATCCTGATCTTCAGCAGAGTCCATGGAAGAGCACGTCAAGCACCTTGAGGAGGTCTTGCAAGTCCTCAAGGAGGCACAACTGCACCTCAACTTAGAGAAATTTGAGTTTGGAAGGGACATCGTCATCTATCTTGGGCACCGGTTGTCTGCAAACGGCCTTGAGCCGGAGGCAACCAAGGTTGAGGTCATCCGAAAGTGGCCCCAACCAGCGAACGTACGCGAACTGCGTTCTTTTCTTGGTTTGGCCTCCTACTACCGGAAGTTTGTGCCCAAATTTTCTGTCATTGCTCACCCACTCTCTAGACTAACCAGTAAGAATGTTGCCTATGCGTGGTGTGAGAAGTGTGAGAATGCGTTCCACGCCTTGAAAGAGGCATTGGTAAGTCATCCTGTGCTCCGCATTGCGGATCCCAACCTCACGTTCGTAGTCACTACGGACGCGAGCCAGTTTGGGATTGGCGCAGTGCTGCAACAAGATGATGGTGATGGCCTGCGTCCGCTCGAGTATTACAGCAAACGCATGCCCAACCACAAGGTAGCTACTTCCACATATATGAGTGAGCTCTACGCCCTGCGCGAGGCACTCGCATATTGGAAGCACTACCTCTTGGGTCATCACTTCAAGGTCTACTCAGATCATCAGACCTTGCAGTGGATTCAGACACAAATTGATCTCTCTCCTACCTTGACCCACTAGTTGCATGATATTGATGTCTATAGCTTTGAGTTGATACACAAGAAAGGCTGTTATAACCGGGGTGCTGATGCGTTGTCCTGCCATCCTGAATTATTGACTTGCCTTGTGGGTTCGTATGACCTCCGAAGGAAACTGAAGGAGGATCTGGTCGAACACACCGCCAAGGACCCGGACCTTAGTCCCATCCTTGAGCATCTCAAGGCTGACCCTAACAGTCAGCCTGATTTTCACGAATGCGAGGGTCTTGTGTTCCGCCGGTATGGGAAATTTGATCGTTTGTGTGTACCCAACCATGCACCTCTCCGGACTCAGTTCTTGGATTTGGCACATGGTCGGAGTGGACATTTCGGCTTTGAGAAGACTTATGGAAGTCTTCTGCAGCTGTTTGATTGGCAAGGAATGAAAGGATCTGCTCAGAAATTTATTGCTGAATGTCAGGTATGTCAAAGAACCAAGGTCCACAGGCATAAGCCTTATGGCCTGCTGAGACCCCTCCCTATTCTTGATGGACCCGGTGAGTCGATTTCCATCGACTTCACGGATATGGGAAAGGTGAGTGAGGCAGGAAATTCACAAGTCATGGTCATCGTGGACCGTTTCTCCAAATTTCTGAACTTGATTCCTTTCCCTCCCCATGCCCCAACTGAACTTGTCATTGAAGAATTTCATCATCAGTACATTTTGCAGTTTGGCACCCCGAAAACTATTGTGAGTGATCGGGAGACCAGATTCATTAGCAAAGATTGGAAGGACTTCACTTCTCAAATCTATGACATTAAACTGAACAAGACTTCTGGTCGACACCCCGAAGCCAATGGACTGGCTGAGGAGATCAACCAGACTGTCATCCAACTACTTCGCGCATTGATTGTTCCAGATCAGAACACGTGGGACAAGGAGTTGCACAAAGTGAAGGGACTGTACAACAACTCCATTCACTCTGCAATTGGTGTGACACCAAACCAGTTGCGATATGGATGGCCGATGCGTAATCCCCTCTCCTATCTGTTCCCCGAACGGTCACCTGGTCTGATGCCCGGCATGCCTGGCTACAATGCCAAGAACGCACACTTGCTCAAAGCTGTTATTGCAGCCATGAACAAGCGCCAACATGCCATGATCAAACATGCTAACAAGTTTTGCAAAGAAGAAAAATTCAAAGTAGGGGATTATGTTTGGGTCAAAATGACTGAGTTTTCTGACGAAGAGGGCATATCACGAAAGCTCCTTCCATTATACTATGGCCCTTGGCAGATTCTGAAGGTGATTGGGGATGATTTTGGTCCTTCATATGTGATTGACGTGCCTCCTCATCTGCGCACGTATCCGGTCTTTCATGCGTCCAAACTGTTCCCACACATTGATGATGAGACGTTTCCCTTCCGAGACCCTATGATACCTCGCTCTATCGACGGCGGCCATGAGATGGACATAATCGTTTCTCACGAGGGAAGAGGGAGGAACAGACAGTACAAGGTTCACTTCCTCTATCACCCGTTGACTGAATTCTTCTGGATCGACCGAAAAGAGCTGCTAAAGAGTGCTCCCCGTGTTGTGAACGCTTATGAACGACAGATTGCTGAGGGACAGACTGCTAAATTTGTTGCAAAAATGACTCCTCACGGACTTACTAAGTCTCTCTTTCTGATTTACTCCTATGATGCATTTTGTGCCAACTCTGAATGAGTTACTCGCTCGAAGGGACCACGCTCTTGAGAGGGGGGTAATGTAACGACCCACCAAAAACACAGACTGAGAACACTGCTGATGTCTGGGATTTGCCGCTGGAATGAATGCCTTGTTGAAATTCCCGCATTCTGCTGTGATTTCCCTATCTGTGTGTGTGTGCGTGCCTGCTGGTTTGCATGCCTGTCTGAGTGCTTGTCGGTTGAGTGTGTGTGTGACCCGCAAGGGTACTTGTTGGTTGCA
>BFEA01000071.1:1951649-1962441 GCA_003427395.1 Chara braunii | reverse complement strand
TCTCTCTCTCTCTCTCTCTCTCTCTCTCTCTCTCTCTCTCTGTGTGTGTGTGTGTGCACCTCCCTCTCCTCTCCTATTTCCTGCCATGTCCCTCTCTCGCACACACATATGCACCACATGCACTATTGGATGACCACTTGCCAGGTCTTTTGATAGATGACCAGACGAGGAAACTGTTTCTCATTATCATACGGATGGACGCTGCAGCCATTCATTCACGAACTGTGACGGAGACACAGGGTGCACTCTGGATTTTTTGTCCTCTTTGAGCAGCCTTACACCCTCTGGGACATAGCCATTTGAAGCTTTATACGGTATACCCCAGCTGTTTAGGCAAACAGGCCAGTATATATGCGGCATGCCTGTCCAACCAGACATGTATCTCAGTCTATTTGTGTACAGCGAAGTAACAGGTGTCCATCCTGCGAGCACTGTTGATAGCTGGTGGGTCTCTCAGTGAACATGCAGCTGATGCGTGTGCAGGGAGCTATCCCCGGTGTCCGAATGATGGCTGGGGTCGCCAAGAGAAGCTGCCAGGCACGCCGACAGTAAGCCAGCAGACATGCCTGGCAGCTTCTCTTGGCAACCTCAGAGAGCTGGCAGCTTCTCTCAGCCGTTGCCAAGAGAAGCTGCCAGGCATCTTCACGCGGCCATAAGCTGGGAAACCTGGCAGGTGTTTCGACTATTCACTGCCAGGGAACATGTGGTCAGACAGATGGCTGGACATGTCAGTGGAGAGACGGAGGAACATTTGGTCAGACAGATGGCTGGACATCTCAGTGGAGAGACGGAGGAACATTTGGTCAGACAGATGGCTGGACATGTCAGTGGAGAGACGGAGGAACATTTGGTCAGACAGATGGCTGGACATGTCAGTGGAGAGACGGAGGAGAGAAGTGGGTAGACGCATAGGGAGAGGGTTGGTGAAGCAGAGGGATGGTGAATATAGCAGCTGAGTGAAGTGAACATACCACGACACAGGTGTGAAGTTGTGAAACTATCAGTAGAGAAATGGTGATTATGAACAGATATTAGCTAGGGAAATGGGAATTCCTGTAGCATGCGCAGGTACTTACTGATTGCAAACATGATGGTCATTGGTTTAGAGAAGACGTACAAGTCGGTAGAGATATCCGTAGGGAGATGGTGTACACGTGGGAAGACACATAGGCAGAGGATTGGCGAAGCAGAGATATGGTGAACATACCAGCAGAGAGATGGTGAACATGGTGGCAAAGACATGACAGAAGCCTCAATATCAGGGTGGGAATTGTTCTTCACTACCGCTTCCAGGTCACGATAAGAAAGGTATTCAGTTTGATGTGGAAATACTGATTTCTCGACCTTTTGAATATCAGTGTAATAGATCGGAGCTTTTTCTTAAAAAAAAAAAAAAAAAGTAAAAAAACGTGTACCCGTCTGGGTGCAGTAGCTGTGCTAACCAAGGAAAGGGTTCTTTCCTGAGGTCTGGTACCGCCCTACATCGTAATTGGTAATTAGTCATTCCATGGATTGTATTTTATGTCTTGGTGTGTCTGAATTTGTCTCCAGGTCACTACTGATGTATTCCGCTTTTCAGAGATGGGCCTATATGTTTGTTCTCATTGTGAACTTTCCATGTGAAGTGATGGCTTCGTAACATTCGCTTCGCCCGCCCTTTGGCCATCCTCCCTCAACATTCTCTCTCTCTCTCTCTCTCTCTCTCTCTCTCTCTCTCTCTCTCTCTCTCTCTCTCTCTCTCTCTCTCTCTCTCTCTCTCTCTCTCTCTGCTTGTGTCTGTGTGCTGACTTTGTTCTTTGTTCATCATGTCATAGTCTCCCTTTCCCATCGTTCTTCCACAGGTCACAGGTTTTTTCATTTGCTTTCTTGGCCACAAAAGCCTGGCTTGAGATACCATGGTTCCAACTATGTATGGCCTCAAATCAAAGGTACATACGACATTCACAGAATAGTTTGTGCAACTGATCTCTCAGTGATCTGTTTCACAAGTATGGGCCTCGCCACACCACTCTCGAAATGTGAAAAAGACAAAAATTTGGCGGCCGCATCTGGCCATGTTCTAGCGGGAAGTTCATTCTCATTTTGCACATTTCGAGAGTGGTGTGGTGACTCCCTATGTCTTGGAGGAAAGAACTGTACGACTGGGGAATCTGAAGGATGACTACAGTCCACCTTATCCGATGACTACGCCCCTGGGAATATTCCGGAATATCCGGACCGGTCCGGAACCCCTATATTTTCCCGGAAAAGTAAAAAAAAAAAAACGAACGAACAAACTGTGGAGGGAATGCTCGATCTCAGCTCTGCATCTCAACAGTTCGTGGGAGTACCACAAAGTGGCGAAGGGCTGAATTATGCCGTTGGCTTTTTCTTTTTTCTTTTTTTTTCAAAGGGCAACGATCTTGAGATATCATCATTAAACTGCTTGGCCCCAGGTGATTCAGAATTTGTTTTATTCTGGTCATCTGATTGCAGCTGGATTCGAACTTGGGTCTTCAACAGTTCGTGGGTGTACCAAAGTGGGCTAGGCCTGTCGGTATGTCGTTTGCCAACGGCCATGTAAAAAAAAGGGAAACATGTAGCATGGTCCCTCCGCAAGGATGACACGCATAGGTCGAGAAATGGTCCAAAATTTCTCCAAATTATTAAAGAAAAAGAAAAGGAAAAAAAAGGAAAAAGGAAAAGGAAGAAAACAGCACTGATGGAACCTGCCAAGTGGTGGGCAGAGGGAAAATCTGAAAACAGCATATTCATTTCTTGTTTGTCTTTGGCTCGAATGTACAAAGCGTCCAGTCCTAGGAAGGTACGTGCACTTTCGAAGGACACAATCACCCCCTTGCCAAAAACAAGGAAAAAAAAAAAAAAGATGAAAAAGATTTGAGTTTCTCTTGGAGGGTGGGCATACGGCATCGCTCCCCTACTCACCACATGCAAAAGACAAAAGATATGGTGGTGTATCTTTCTATGTTCTAGCGGAAGGTTCATTCTCATTTTGCACATTTGGTGAGTAGTGGAGCGAGGCCCAAAGCCCCCTTGCAGGCGCCCGTTCTTACGGGTGCTGTTTTTCTGTGTTTTGGGGGATCTTCTTTTTTTGATCTTCTTTTCTTATTAGAAGTTCTTCGCTTTGGAGGGGAATATGTACTAGGCGTCCTATCCTGGGAAGATACGGGCGCGTCTGATTCTGCACAGTAACAGCTTTGTGCAAACGAGGAAAAGATACGGGCCTCTTATGCGAACGACAACATACCAAAAAGATACGGGCGGGAAAAGAGTACTTGGGGCCTCCTGCCCAAGACTGCAGAGCACGCAGAAGGAACATGGCTGAGAGCCCCGGAGGACAGGACTGTCCTGAAGGTTCTGGGATCAGACCTGGCCCAAGGTACCCGCCTGCAAGTGTGGTCGTTGAGTCGGCTTCAGGCTTCAACAGGAACTCTACACACAGCGAATGAAGAGGGAGTTGCCCCAGAGACATGGGAGTGGGAAGAGTTGAGGGTGTGGGTACAAGAAGGAAAGGACGGACGATCCAGTGTGCAATTACTGGGCGACGCAGCTCACTTCAGAGTAGGACCACTTCTGTTTGGATGGCAGAGGGTAGGCCCAGCTAAGTCCTTTATCCCCTTGACACACTACAAAGCCAGGGTGGGGGTAGCAATCCAGCTGAATAAGAGGAAAAGAAGGCCAGTAACAGTGGCAATCAGCAGATCAGGGAACTCATCCCTGCTAAAGCGTTCGGATAAAGGGCTTCTTCACCTGTGGAAGGCTCTCAAGAAAGTACCATCACAGAAGCAGGCCAGTATTATGTGGCCGCAATCAATGATGGTTATTACCGCTTCCGCTCAATGACTAGCCTCCAGAGGCATGGAACTCCCTACCGTTTGCCTTCGCTGCAACTCGGGGTGGGGAATCCTCCACTCATCTATGGCTTTTCTGTCCATCAGCTGCCGAGTTAGTGGAATGGTGGAGGAAACACTGGGGGCTTATCACAGAGGGCGCCTTCGATTGGTCTGACAAGTGGATGCTGATTGGCATGTTGCCTGGGCAACACGTATACAGTAAGGGATGGGGTTATGTGGCTTTGGTTTGCCGGGGGGTGCTCATGGAAGTCAGGTCCAGCCAGAAATGAGAGAGTATTCAGGGGCGAGGGGACCCCCCTCCGTCAACAGGTTCACCTGGTGAAGGAGAAAATCAGATATGTTGTTAGAGCTGACAGTTATAGTTCTGGTAAAACCTCAGGAAAGAGCCGACTGTGGCTAAAGAATACTTGGGCTCTCAAGGACAGGATAGTTTCTTTTGGCTCAGAGGGCGAACTTACTTTCGCACCCTGGCTAGCTGGTCACACAGGATGACCGACTTTGACTCAGGGCCAGAGACGAAAAGAGGTACCTTGTATTGAGTCTGCATTCTGGTACGGGACGCTGGACTAGGTTTTCGGTAAACCGAGTTGCAGCATAAATCAGTCATTGCGTTCAAACTCGAACACACTGGAAATGAACAGTGGTTGTCAGATAGATATGGCTAATTAGGACCGAGCTTAGGTGCGCTAGAGACATAATTGGTTACTGAGGAAGGGCTATGTATCTTCTGGTTGTCAGATACATATGGCTAATTAGGACCGAGCTTAGGTCCGCTAGAGACATAATTGGTTACTGAGGAAGGGCTATGTATCTTCTCTCGTTGTCTGAGCGTCAAGCTTATCTTTGGACAACTCCTTTTTTTTTATGAGCTTTAACGTTTAAGTTTGGAAAGTGTTTTTTTTTTAAGTGGGGGATGCTGGACACGGTTTCCAGCATGAGGAGATCGAAGATCAGTTTCGTGCTGGATATCGAGCCATGCTCATAAGCTGAACTGGCTGATGCTGCCAGGATAACTCCGGGTCGAATTGTGAGGTCCCGGCCTCGTCCTCTTGACTTTGGTAATATATTGAACAACTTTCCCCAAAAAAAAAAAAAAAAAAAACTTAGGGCCTCCATCCGGCACTATCTGGATGCCATGCATGACACTTGAAAAACCACCCGGATACCTTTCTCGGCCTTTTGGCTAAGATCAAGTGTAGTATCTGTTGATTCTGTTCTGATAAGTTTTTTTTTTTTTTTTTTTTAAAGGGCGATGGCCTTGAGGTATTATCATCGGACTAACCGGCCCAGGTAAATTCAATCTTGTGTCTAATCTGACACTGGGTGGCTACCCTGTTTTGATCAGTTAATATCTGCTCCGTTGTCCCGAAAAAAAAAAAAAGCCAGTATTTTTCCACGGCAGCCCAGAATGGAAGAAAGAGACCTGGGCCATCCAAAAAAAAAAAGGACTACCCCCCATTTTCCAACCATCCGGACCGGGATTGCCTGGTAAGCAGGACGAACTAAGGATTATCGAGTCTAAGATTATATGCAGTGAGAATCATGGGTTGAATTGCAGAAAGAACAATCAGAGGGCACGTCCGAGAAAAACGAGGAAACAATTGAAAGAAGTAACTTGCTTTGGTAAATGGGCCCCTATCTCTTTTGGTACTAACTTTTCCAATGAGTTTCACTTTGACTTTTTGAGAATGTTGAACTCACTAAAAGGTAAAACCCGTCCCACCAGGATTAGGAGTTCTGGCGGAAACAGATGGGTCACGCCTTGGAGGCTGATTAAATTAGTGTACGGAGAGTCAAAGTTTAGAAACGAGGAAGGATGTTTTCTGCTCAAAGACATGAAAGATGCTTTCAAAGGAGGAGGGGAATGGGACTTGACATGCCTCGTTAAGACTAAGACTGAAGCAGATAGGAGGAAAGGGGAAATGATCTCTCTCTTAAGGGCACCCTGGAAAAGAAAGGCAGTTCTCAAAGACAAATCTTCTGACGAATTGTTTATTATGTTAAAAAGTCTAAAGTGCATTAACACGAAGCGAGGGCGACAAATTATAAGAGGACTTGTATCTACCGAATTGAAAAAAAGATTCGGGTTTAATACCAGGCAACGAATTGTGATTAGGCTGCCCTTCAGTCCTACCATCGATAAAAAGATGGTGAGATCTGAAGCTTGCTTATGGATGAGTGAAAGGATCGGCTCCTCAGGACTCTCTGACCTGATGCAGAGGAAACTACGAACCGTCTGGACTAAGGCGAAGACAGTAGCTGACCTACTGCATAATCATAGGGCCTACGCTGCAAGCTCTCGTGCCGAATGCGTGTGCCATAGATTCCAACTGCCCAAAGAAAACGGGCATTTTCGGGTCAGATTGAATGAAGTGCCAGATACTTTGCCATTTGTTCGTAACTCAAGAAATGTGCCATATCCCGGCCGGATGATGAATTTGAACGAAATTAATAAAGGCTGTCAAACAGCCTTTAAAGTCCTCGAGAAAATAGGGGTCAGGGACACCTTCAAAATTTCTGCAACCAAACTAACCAGACCTGCACCTGGCCTACCAGCCGGTGCAGTGTTAAGTGAGTATGTGTTGGGTTTGAAAGGTGCACTTGATGGCCCTGTACTGTCCCCTTTGGATCGGAATCCTGGGGCAACGCTCGTCGAATGCCCAATTCTATACCATAATGGGATGAGGCGTACATTCAATGACAATGCCGATTTCGAAAGAATTGACATGAGGGAGGAAGTTGAGCTGAAGGAGATGAAGTTAGACTTCAAAAAGAAGAATTTGGGAAGGATCGCACGATGGGATGGGAAAGGTAAACTCCAAAATGCCTTCATCATGAGCAAGGACAAGGACTTAAATAAAAAACGACCAATTTGTCCCTCGTAACAGACAGTTGGTAAAAGTATTGAATTTCCTCATTAAGAACATGAAAAGCCAACATTTTAATTTGATGGCCGGGAATGAATTAAAGAACTGTTTGCATGCTGTCAATAAAAAGGCTCCAAATCTGAACATGAGAATCTTGGCCCAAACATTTGATATAAAGGAGATGTTTTCAAGAATCCCTCACGACGAAGTGCGCCGGGCCGAGAGATGGATTTATTCGGAAGCGAAAGACAAAGGTAAGCATTGGGCTAGAGTAAAAACCAGGGGAAAGGGTGTTGTGCTGGGTAAGTCCGCTGGTGAAGGCGGGTGGAAATCAGTACGGTTGCACGATCTGGAGAACTTGGTTGTTTTTACTTTTGAACATTGCTTCTTCAAATCATGCGGGGAAATCTTGAAACAAAACAAGGGCATTCCTATGGGAGGGCAAGCAAGCCCTCCCCTTGCCTACCTGGTTTGCATGTTTGCTGAGAACCAGTTTTTATGAAGTCTTGGAAAAGATGTCAAACTGTTGTTTGGTAAACGCTATGTCGATGATCTGTTGCTAATTGGGTTTTTTAAGGACAGAGAAGACGAGGCTCTAAAACGAATGCAAAAGATTAACACCTGCTATCACAGGGACTTGAGACTAGAACGAACGGATAATGGGCACAATATCGTTGAGTTCCTGGAAACCAAGATGTTCGTACTCGAAGAACCTGCGGAGATTATCTCTATCCACAAATTCAAAAATTCAGACAGCATCTGGGAAAACCCCGGCAAACCGAAATATATGATTACAAGACTATTCTCGTCTTTTGGGCCCAAAGAACAGAAAATTGCGACATTAATGGGAACCATATATCGGATTCACGCAAATACTAGTTCAGAGGCTTTGTTACCCCTCGCCATTATTACTTTTCACCGAGAGCAGAAGGGTGCACGGTTTCCTAGCCTTATGATTTTTAATGCCCTGAGAATGGTGGCAGGGAGAATCGGGGGATGTTGGCCGCTGATGGTTCAGAACATCGCCAAGTATTACGAGGAATGGATCTGACCACATATCCGGTACTCATTCACCTGGTCAAAATATTATATCACTACTATGGCGGCTTTTACCGACTGTGCTCGGAGATCGCGAGGATCCGGTGCAGAAATCTGATCGAGCGTCTGAGCGGTATATATTTTTTCAGGCTATGTGGTTGAACTCTACACTGGTACTACCGACGTGACAGGACCTGCACACCCGGAAATCGACCGGCGTGCGACATAGGGCCTCGTAAGACACTCCTTACGGTTTCCTTGAGCCACAAGGAAACGTCCTTGTGGTTTTGAAGGGGAAATTGCGGCRTCGTTACACTCATCCTTGGGGCCATCCCCCGAGGGTGTTTCCTTGTGGCTTCCCCGCGGCCGTTTTCATACGCAAATTAGCGGCCGCGGGGTATGTCGTCCTTGGTCCAGCTTCTTTGTCCGTGTGGAGACTGCGCGGTCCAGCGACGCGAGGCGGGAAACGGCAGTCTGCGGGCGGCGCGAGGAGAAATTTAAACCCGAAAGCGTGGGCATTCGAAATTCGAATTTCGAATGCCAGCTTCGACAGCGACGACGACGTGTGGCTGGCGGGACGACGGCGTCGTGCTGCGGAAAAGGGCCCGGTGGCGGCGGAGGCCACGTCCAGAGGGCTCCCTCATCTGCTTCCGCAGCGTGTTGTGCTTCCATCACCGTGGACCTTTGCGCACGTCGACTGCGCGTTGCTCTTCGCTTCCGTGCGCGGGGTTGTGAGCGGAGAAAAGGGGCCACCTTCTCAACGGACGTCTTCGGGACCATCGTCCGGTGCGGGAGGACGAGACAGACGGCAGCGGAACGACGGGCTATGGAGGGCCGCGCCGCGGCTAGACGTGATGTGCTGAGTCATGGTGAGCTGCAGGCGGTGGCGGCGGCCGTGTCGACGATCGTTCTTCGATGTCAGCAGGAGAGGGCCCTGGGGCGACTGAAGGAGCATTTGCGCGCGCGTAGACGGAGGACATTGACGCAAGATCCGCATGATGGTGCCGAGTTCGTGGCGACGTCGGAAGCTGTTGTTCAGCTGTGCTATGCGTTGGGCTGCGGAGTGATACCCCGCGCGACGCCGCGGTGGTGGGTGAAGCGCAGGACAGGAGGAACGTGGGAAGACCTCAGGCTATGCGACGACGCGACTGACGACTACTTCCGCGATAAGCTGCGAATGTCACCGCGAGTGTTCCGGGAGATCGCGGAGGCGTGTGCGCCTCATCTTCAGCGGTAGGTGATGTTCTACAGGGAGCCTTTGCAGCCGGACCAGATTGTGGCGTACGCACTGTACAGGTGGGCTTCAGGTGAGACGTATGAGAGCAGCACGTGCAACTTCGGGATCGGACGAGCTTCTGGGCTGATTGCCGTCCGCGACGTGACTGCCGCGCTGCTGAGGGTGTTCGGCGATAAGATAGCGTGGCCGACGGGAGTTCGTAAACAAGTCGTTCTTCGTGCGTTCGCTGATAAAGGCTTCCCCAACTGCCACGGTTGCATTGATTGCAATCACATCTACGTCGACAAGCCAGCGAATGCTCCGAGCGAAAATTACTACGACAGGAAGCGCCGTTTCTCCATCGTCGCGCAGGTCGTTGTCGACTTGGACTTGCGTGTGCTGGACGTGCACATGGGATACCCCGGTAGCTGCCACGACATCAGGGTGCTGCAGTTGTCCAGCCTGTCGCTGCGCGTGGAGGAGGGGTCGTTGTTCCGCGGGCCCCCCGTCACACTGCCGTTCGGTGTGAAGACGAATGGTTACCTTCTGGCGGACAATGGGTACCCCCCTGCCGAATGGATGGTCGTCCCGTACGGCGGTATCAATCAGAGCGTCGAGCAGGAGCGGTTTGACAACAAGCAGAAGGTGGCAAGGGGAGCGGTGGAGAGGGCGTTCGGCAGGCTGAAGGGCATGTGGCGGCTGTTTCTCCGAACACACAAGACAAACCTGGAGACGCTCCCGCAGCAGTTCACCGCCGTCTGCATACTTCACAACTTACTGATCGACGCGGGGATCCCCTTCGACAAGAATCTGTTGTGGGAGGTCGACGGTAATGGTGTGCGACGACGAGTGGACCTGGGGATCGACGAGCCCCTCCAGCCTTTGTCGATGTTGACGTCGACCTGCGAAGCCTTAGCCCTGAGGCATGCTTTGGCGGAACGAATGAAACACGAATGAGTCGTGTATCATTCATGGACGACAGCACATGAAGATGGCTTAATTGCAACAATTGGGCGGACACCAGATTGGTCTTTCCGTCCTCCCTTGATTGGGTCGCTGTCGTCTGTACCCCGACGGGGTTGGTGGTTTCTGTGGAGGGTCGTTATTTGGATGGTGGAAGGCAGCGCGTGGAAGTGCGATCTTGGTGCAATGGCCGGTGGGCAGAATCGCGGTCTCGTCGGCCGTCGACTTGGTTGCTAGCCCTGTTAGGCGTCGTGGTCGGCGGCTTGCGTCGACAATTGTGTTTGGTTAGCCGTCGCAATCCACGGATGTGCGTCGCGTTTCTTTTTTTTTTTATGTTCAAATTTTGTTTTTGGATGCCGTTCATCAGGAGCAGTGCGGAACATGCTCATTGCGGGTGTGAGGTGCGCCTTTTTCGACAAGAGTTAGCGCATTTAGAGGTTAGAGGTATGGTGTTCATTCGGGTGGGCATGAAACTTTCCCCCCATCTCGGTTTCGAAAAAGAATTTTGTAGTGCTGTGATTTCTTCTGCGACGTTGGAAGTACTTTTGACAGTCGTTTTCGCCCATTTCCATTGTGTGTTCGCATTCGGTGTGTTCGCATTCGGTGTGTGCTTCATTCGGTGTGTGCCTGCTTCATTGCGTCAATGTCGTGCGTTGGCAATCGTCGACCCGCATGACCCACTCAACACGTGCCCCTCTCGCCAGGGACACCGCAAATGTAACGCAGAGCACTGCCGTGTTTGAAGAAACGCAGAAAAAAAAATATATATCTTAAAAAAACACAACAAAAGGAACAATTCTAAAAATAAGGCAGTGAAAAGCATTTGCCGTCGACACCCACCCACCCACCCACCC
>BFEA01000071.1:1881319-1909046 GCA_003427395.1 Chara braunii | reverse complement strand
GGGAGAGAGAGAGAGAGAGAGAGAGAGAGAGAGAGAGAGAGAGAGAGAGAGAGAGAGAGAATGTGTAAGTGTTCTCCCGCTCGGTCGTTCGACACACACACACAGACACAGGGAGAGAGAGAGAGAGAGAGTAAGAGAGAGAGAGAGAGAGGATGTCCCTTGTGGTGTGTGGGTTTGGCGTTGACGGGGTTTGGTATTTCATCATGGTTGCAGGTACGATCGGGGTGTCCGTCGAGTCCGTTGTTTTCATCTCAAAGCGGACCGAGTGGGCGATCTACGGCGGAACGTTATGCCTACTCCACTTCATCTTCGGCGTTGGATTTGCGCAGCAGTTTCGCGATCGGCGGACATGGCGCCGCCTCCCTGCGCTCATCCGTATTGCATCCCAGAGTTGCGCAGCACCGTCGAGCGCACCGGCGCGCCGGCCACGCGCGCGCGGACGCAACGGTTGCAGAGAAAGAGCCATCAGTGGGACCCGCCGAAAAGTTTGAGTATCAGGCAGAAGTAAGTTCGACCCTAAGAGAACCTAATTCTGTCTGACTAGCTCGTCTTCTTTGTGGCGTCGAATTACTATCTCGAAATTTTGTGGATTGTTTTTTATTTTAATCTCAAAATTTTGTGGATTGTTTTTTATTAATCTCAAAATTTTGTGGATTGTTTTTTTTATCTCATTTTCGTGGGAAAGTGCGGATTTTTTTTTTTCATCTGACGAGGCGAGGAGGTATATCATTTAAGAAATGATTATCAACGACGACCTAAGAAATGATGACATGTCGACGAATAATGTGTCAACCAAAGGTATTAAAAGATACGAAATCTTCGACCGAATTTGTCTGTGTACCGTTGGATTTTGTAAATCTTCGATCGAATTTGTCTGTGGACCGTTGGATTTTGTATGTTCGTTTTTCGTCTGATGAAGTAAGTGAAATCTCCCCCTATTTGGATTTTTCGTTTTTAAGGAGGGAAAGTTTTGTGCGCGCATTGAATTAGTTATTAGTAATTGTAAGGAGAAGCTTCGGGAACAGGTCCGCTCAATGAAGACGGAGGCGAGGAAGCGTATGATCATTAACAAAGGATTATCAACAATGACCTAAGAAGTGATGATAGGTCGACGACGACGTAAAAGGAAGAATAACGTGTCAACCAAAGGTATATTAAAGGACAAGAAATCTTTGATCGAATTTCTGTGTACCGATCAATTCCATCGTATGTTTTCGGTCTGATGAAGTGAAATCTTCTTTTGGCTTTTGTTTTTGAGAATGGAAGGTTTTGTTAGCGGATAATTTGAGAATTACAGTAATAATTCTTAGGAGAAGCTGCGGGAACATGGCCGCTCAACGAAGACGAGAGCGAAGTAGCAGAAGGCCGAAAAATTTCTGTTCTCCGTAGTAAAATCTGGAAAACATGTTTATGAAAAACTACTTTGGGTTGTACGCTCAATGAAGACAGTAAATACACTCGATGAAGACAGGAAATACATAATGTTGTTGTACTTTAAAAGTAACACTTCAAAAGCCCCAATTAAATGAAATCTCATTCCTATACTCATGGCTTCGTCCTAAGAAGGCAGTTCATAATGTGAAGAAGCATTAAAAAAAGACTCTGGCCGTCGTATTGCCAATTCAATGGACCAACTGGTAAAAAACCCTGTGGGTGTCGGACTGTCAATGATGTAATGTGCGAGCTGGGAAAAATCCTTTGGCCGTTGGATTATCAAATCCCATGAGCGCACTGAGGAAGGCAAGGGAAGGTAGTTTTTCTGGTGAAAGCTATCGTCTTCCCCCGAACACCACGCGCCCTCATTTAGAGTGTATCGGACCGGAAATCTAGCCTCTGTACAAGCGTAAAATGAGGGCGCGTTAGTTTTTCTGGTGACCAGGGGAAGGTAGTCAAAGCTATCGTCTTCCCCAGAACACAACGCTCCCTCATTTTGAGTGTATCGGACCGGAAATCTAGCCTCTATACATGCATAATGAGGGCGCGTTGTGTTCGGGGGAGCACGGTCGTGGTTTTAAGTGGCAGATAGCACAAGTGCTCGCGGAGCGAGCAGCTAGAATGATTAAGTGTAGAATGAAGGTTTGTAAGTATCACCCGTGTGCGTATTGTTTTTTTTGGAGCATAGGGGCAGGCAAAGATACTGGAGGTTTAGCTGGCAGATGGCACAAGTGAGTTGGAGGTGGTTTTGTACCTGGCAGGTGGTACAACAAGTGAGTTGGAGGTGGTTTTGTACCTGGCAGGTGGTACAGGTTACGAGGTTTTTAGTCGGCAGACAGCGCAAGTGGATGAGGAGCTGACTGAGTCAGTTTAGAGAGAAGGTTAGCAGTTGACTGAGTCAGTTTAGAGAGAAGGTTAGCAGTTGACTGAGTCAGTTTAGAGAGAAGGTTAGTAGTTGACTGAGTCAGTTTAGAGAGAAGGTTAGCAGTTGACTGAGTCAGTTCAGAGAGAAGGTTAGCAGTTGACTGAGTCAGTTTAGAGAGAAGGTAAGCCGACTGAGTCAGTTTAAGAGAGAAGGTTAGCAGCTGACTGATTGAGCTAACAAAGCTAACAATGGAGGTAGGTTCGAGTACCATAAAAAAACTTTGGAGAGAAGGTTAGCAGCTGACTGATTGAGATAACAAAGCTAACAATTGTTAGCAGCTGACTGATTGAGATAACAAAGCTAACAATTGTATATTTCGAGTACCATAAAAGAACTTTAGAGAGAAGGGTAGCAGCTGACTGATTGAGCTAGCAACGGAGGTAGGTTCGAGTAGCATAAAAAACCCTTGTGCATAATTCTTTGAGGCGTTGGCATGCATGAACGAAGGGTTGTGGGTTTGCAGGGGGCAGTAAATAAAACCTGTTTCCGTGTGGACGACAACAATTTTTAACCATGTTCGGCAGTAGTACCCTGACGGCTGAGAGTGGACAAAAAAATTACCACCACTTCCTTCCTTCCTCCTCTTCACCATCCTCGGCTCCCCCCGCCTATCTATGCACGGTTCATGTCTGAAAGTGTGATTGCATTCAGATCCGATTAGGAAAGTCTTTATGTTGTGAGTATGCCTCGAGAGAGACCGACCTCTTTGGCCACCTATGGAACCCTACGCGCCCTCATCAACCTTGGCCCACCGATAGAATCCGACTGTCGTCTTGCCTCACACCCAACGCTCCCTTGTCATGAATCTTTGTATCTTTCCGGTCAGATACAGTTACGATGCTGGGGCTTTGTGTCCGGGAGAAGGTAGCGAGAATGGTTTACTGCGGGAGAAGAATCGACGAATCAAGGCAAAAAAATAAAAATCCTACGACCTGGTTATGCCCGTAGATTTGTTTCTTTTTTTTTGAATTTTTTTCGGCGTTCGTACATTCTCTGGTTTCAGCTGAAATTATGATTCGTTCCGTTCTGTCTGAGTGTCGCCGTTGCCCAGATAATCGATTTGCCGTATGTGTCACGTTTCCCGTAATTGTGGCCCAACTTTTTATTATGAGCTTTAAAAAAGCACCATTACTTCCTACAGTTGTTCCCCTGTTAACAAGCCACAAAACGTACGAGCCACTACAGGCACCCGAATTCATCCGACTAGAAAAGTTCCTACTGTATTTTTTTCGCCGCTGATAGGTGGGCCTACCTTCTTCCCCCGAATACAAAGTACGGTCATTATAGCTGTATTTGAAGCACCTTTCAGTCTAGATCCAGCTATAATGACCGTACGTTGTATTCGAGGGAAGAAGGTAGTACTGGTGGTGTAAGGAAAGGATTGCAAGAGGGAGCATAATGTAAGGATATCATCCTACATCGGTGAGCGTCTAACGGGCTATGGTGTCGCCGCTCGTGCATCAGCTTCTGTAACGTTCATCTCTCTAATGAATGCGCGAGCCTCGCAGCGTTTGGCCTCGCGCTGGCGGTACTGCACTGTAGTGTACACATCCCCTTAACCCCTCTCGCCTGGCCTTGTGGCCATTGATTTTCTCTATGCTGTCGCAGTTGGAAATTACTTATCATGACTCGAAAAGGGTCAGTTGCCTTCATATATGCTGTGCACGGTTAGGTCGTGCACCGTATGGACATCAAGACAGATGGCTGGCAAAATTTCTGAACCTGTCAGTAGGGTTGGCACGCTTTGCCGACCCTTCCGAAAAAGGAAAGGAAAAGAAAAAGAAATTATGATCCATTCCGCTGCTCTCTGAGGGTCGCCTTTTACCTGGCTGTCTTTGAGGGTCGCCGTTACCTGGCTGCTCTCTGAGGGTCGGCGTTACCTGGCTGCTCTCTGAGGGTCGGCGTTACCTGGCTGCTCTCTGAGGGTCGCCGTTACCTGGCTGCTCTCTGAGGGTCGCCGTTACCTGGATATGCGCTGTGCCACATGTTTCCCCGTCCGTGGCCCCGTTTCCTCATTATACGTTTGTCGGTCTGGTTTCTCCGCCGCCTTTCACGCCGCCCCATTTTCGTTAGGTCCACTGCTGAGGAGTGTCTCCGGTTTGTTCTTCTGATTTATTGTGCGTGACTTAGGTGCCTAGCAGCGTTACTGGCAGCAGTGTTATTGGCAGCTGTCATTCGTCTTCTCTCTCTCTCTCTCTGTTTTTTTTATGCCAATCTTTTTGTATCGTTCCAATTTTAATGGATGTCCCGAAGGACACTCTTCTATATCACGCCCGATTTGTTTATCAGGTTGGGGTTGATTATGACGCTGGGCACTGCTATTGGGTGGTGCGTGTCGTATTCTCCATTTTTCTGATCCGTTCCATCCAATTAAGCTTTACGGGCTCGTGTATGTTGTTACCGCGCTGGTGGTTGTTGGTGGTGCTATTTCCTCTCATCGACTGCATATCGATTTAGATTTGCTGATATGGATATATTCGTGTATATATTTCCCGATTTGGAAAACTGATTTAGTTTTTCAGATTCGGGTATATCCATTTGGTTTTCCAGAAATGGGTATATATCCATTTAATTTTCGAGATTTAGATGCAATACGGAGCACAACCGTGGTGCAGCAGTAGTCACTGCTGGCGGTCTCACTAACGTGCCTGGAGCGCGTCCTGGGGCCAAGTCCCACTAGCAGCAGCTTTGATTCCCCTCAACGCTCGAATCTGGACGTGTTTGGGGAGATGTGCAGAAAATGGCGTGAACCGCACATCCCCACAAATACGTCCAGATTCGGGCTTTGAGGAAATTCGACGCTGCTAGTGGGGGACTTGGCCCCTGGTGGTGGTTGTCATATCTGGCGGTATTTTGATCATCTACCGTCTGCACCCGAATGGAACGCCCCGGTCATTATCGTCGTGTTTAGACGGGAAGGTGCCTCAGATACAGCTATCATGACTGCGCGTCATGACACACAGAGAGAGAGAGAGAGAGAGAGGAACACGAAGTTCTGTCGGAGGCATTTGGTGTCAAAAACACGCACTGAATTTGATTAGTGTTGCTACTGCTTTTCTGAAGTAATTGGTAATTTTCCGCTCAGCGAGGACGTGGTTTTGTCGATCGTTGGGGGGGTTATTGTCTGTCTGTTACAGGTTGCTTATCGGGGTGTGAAATGGGTTATCGGGGTGTGAAATGGGTTATCGGGGTGTGAAATGGGTTATCGAGGTGTGAAATGGGTCAGCTGAATGTTCGGCTTGGCAGTATCTATTCGGTGGTAACTCTCTTGAACTTGTCTGTCTTTCTTTTTTTCTTTTTTTTTTTTTCCTTGGGTGGGACGCTCGACCCGTTTTCCAGCAGTTGCAGCTCTCTTGATCTTGTCTTGGTGGCGATCATCGCTCAACGTCAGATCGTCTCGGTGGAGATGAATGCTATGAATGCTCCCATTCTCCGAATCTTTCTGGTCCGGGGGATCAACGCTCTGCTTATTGAAATCTTATTCGGGTTGAGATTGACGCTCCATTACCTCCTTCCTCTACATCGTGTCTGTTGGAGAACAACTTTTCAGTTTGTTTACATCATGTCTCGGTGGAGGTTACAACATTCCTAGTCTTTAGATGTGCACTTGGTAGAGCATAACGAGCGCTCTTTTTCTTTAGATCTTGTCTCGACGGAGATAAAGCTCCGGTTCTCTGGAATTCGTCTTGGCGGAGCTGTCTACAAGGGATTCAGTGGATACGTCTGCAGAGTGGAAGAAAGGTATTCATTGCAGCAGCTGTGGAAAGGTAAAAAATGAAGCATTGAGGGAGTCTGGTTGTACACGACTCCTTTGTTTTCCGTCGTGTGTTTTCCATCACCGGATCTGACCGAGTTGGTGTTGTTCAGTGGATACGTTTGCAGAGTGGAAGCAGGGTATCATTGCAGCAGCTGTGGAAAGGTGACAAAAATGGAACATTGAGGGAGAGTCTGGGTGGTGACTTGTACACAACTTACGTGTTTTACGTCGTGTGTTTTCCATCGCCGGATCTGACTGAGTTGTTGTTTCGGTGAGTGCAGGTGAGCAGGCTTCTGGATCTCATTGTTCATTCGTTGTATAGTCATCCAGAGGTGTTCCTCAGAGAGCTGATCAGGTAGCTGCCCTCTCCAATTCATATCAGAGTCCCTATTGTCTGTTGTATGCCTGCATGTAGAGTAAGCATAGTAGTGAAATTATTATGGTTATAATGTAATATGTTTGTTGGGAAAAAAATAACATTGGCTGAACGAAATCCTTCATTTGGTTATGGTGCGCCGTGCATAGGTCCATATTTGGAACGATGAAGTATATGATGTTGCCTGTTTCGTCTCGGCATTTGGAATAAGCATAATAATGAAATGACGACTAAGTAACAGTATTGTATTCATCAGATTCCGTCAGGACTTGAACTCGTGACCTGTTCAGCAACAGTCACGTGTTACCGTTCAGTCATGTGAGCTGGGTGCCAGCACGTGTCTCATCAGGGTTTTTGGTATTTTTAAGGATAATGCCAGACAGGCTTAGTTGCCACTAGCGGGTAGTGTCACTGTGGTGTTCTCTGGGTTGTCGGGAGTTCTCTCATTCGTTCAGTTTTGGCGTTTAAACTAGCAGCTCAGTTTTGGCGTTTAAACTAGCAGTTCAGTTTTGGCGTTTAAACTAGCAGTTCAGTTTTGGCGTTTAAACTAGCAGTTCAGTTTTGGCGTTTAAACTAGCAGTTCAGTTAAACTAGCAGTTCAGTTTTGGCGTTTGAACTAGCAGTACTTCCCGGCATGCGGGCTGTGTGTCAGCATCTTTTTCCTACCTTCTTTGCCTGAATACAACGTACGTTCATTATAGCTGTATATTTGACTCTATCAGTCTAGATACAGCTAGAATGACCGTATGTTGTATTCGAGGGAAGAAGGTAGTACGGATTCCCCTGACAGTGTGTGCAAATATAGAATGAACCATTGCGTGTTAGCTTTTCCTTTTGGCCTGTCACGACCAGCCTCTTGAGGTCCGGAGTATCATTCATCCAATTGTAATTGTAGGTGTATTGAAATCGTTGGAAACCTTAATCCAAAAAAATGTTTACTTGAAGCATTGGGAAGCCTTTGCCTGTGAAACGTAACTGGTGGTTTTAAGGACTGGCAAGATGTAGCTACAAACAGCTGGGTGTAAAATGTGTCAGAATTGCCTGGGTGTGTTCTTCTCGTCTCTCTTGGAGATGTTGAGATGACTGTGATGTCATGTGCCAGCTCAGCTTGTTCTGTGATGGTTGGGGCATGGGACTCCATTTTGTTATCCGTTGGAGTAGAGTTTGCTGGGGGTGCTGATGTGATAATATCTTTTCTGGCTGGCGTTGGAGTGGTTTGTTGTGAGTGCGCGTGATTTGTAGTTGCAGATTGTCCACTTTCCTTGTTTCTCAATCTGTCCAAGGATGACTGGTGCCGCAAGTGTATTGTGCTGTGCAAGAGATTTGCCGATTTCTGTGAAATGTACAGTCCCCAGGTACCAAAGATTGTTAGAGTATGAAGCCTCTTGCACAAGATTGTCCGAGTATGAATAATGGGAGGATGATCGAGAGTGAATTATCTTGTGCAAGAGGTTTTTTGCCTTTGGCTCGGGTTCTGAATCACTGACTATTATGTGTGTGATTTGCTGGTTTGTTGTTTTGTCCGCTTGTGCAGCAATGCAAGTGATGCACTGGACAAGCTCCGCTTTCTGAGCGTAACGGATGCATCTTTGCTTGCCGGGGACCCTGAGTTGGAGATTCGCGTCAAGGCGGACAAGGAGGCAGGGACCATTGAGATCACGTATGTCGTAGCCCCCAAGAAGTGTACCCTGAGTGCCAATAATTTTTCATTTGAATTCAGAATGTGTAACCGGGAATTGGATTTTTCTGCATGGCAGAGGGGTATTCGAGGTTTAGACTAAAGGGGGGGGAGAAATGTGCACGAGGCTTGGGTGCTGCTAGGTAATGCTTGGAAGGTTGAGTAAGAGTCAGGAAAGGTGTGAGAAGAGAAGGGGAGGAGGGGAGGTTACGGTGTAAGAAAAGTAGTGGGAGAGTTATCTGTCAACAAAACCCTCCCTCCCTCCCTCTCTGGGTCTTCTCGAAAAAGTTCGAAAACATGTTTCCTAAAGACTGAAGGCTGAAGGCTAAACGTGCAGAGTTAAGGAAACAGCTTCTGAATTGTGGAATAACGATGATGCTCTGATGCTCTCGGAAGACGTGTTCTGGGGTCTTCGTTACCATTGCTGCTGGTCTGGTAGTGCGGACTCTGCCATATCTTCTTTTTTTCTTTCTTTTTCTTTTTTGGGGAGTACCAGATCTTTGAGCCAGCATTTTCTTTTTGTTCTTTTCAGTGGGGTGTGTGTGTGTGTGTGCTTTTTTTTTCTTTCGTTTTCTTTTCGGGGAGTACCAGATCTTTGAGCCAGCATTTTCTTTTTGTTTTTTTCAGTCTTGTGTGTGTGTGTATGTGTGTTTTCGGGGAGTACCAGATCTTTGAGCCAGCATTTTCTTTTTGTTTTTTTCAGTCTTGTGTGTGTGTGTGTGTGTGTGTGTGTGTGTGTGTGTGTGTGTGTGTGTTTTGGTGTTTAGTTTGGTGGAAACTTCAGCGAATCTAGACCTTTTGAGTACTTTTAAGGCCAAGTGCATCTGTGCTTGCTCTGTACTTACCCGGTTTTCGAAGGGAGACAGCTCTTTGACCCAGCCTGTCTGCAGTGCCTCTGAATGCTGTACAAACTAAATTAACTAAATTTTGAAAACGGCTCTGGTCTTCGTTGTTGTGGATGGTTTCTAGAGCCAACTGTGTTTTCTAAATTTTTTTTGACATTGAGACGCAATGCGAAGCTCGTGCTTTGGATTGGAGGTGCACAGTCTCTCGATGAAATTACGAATACTGTTCTACATACCATCCAGGGTGGAGTCTTAAGGAATATGCTTTCTCCTCCCGTTTTGTTGTCCATTGTCGTTGTAACGTCAGAATGGATACTGAGGGGTGAACCACTGGAACATCAGAGCGGATGTTGTAGGCCGATCAAAGAATACTTTCTCATTTCGATGTCATTTTTTGCTTGTTTGCTCATCCCCTTTCAGGGATACTGGAATTGGAATGACAAGGGAGGAACTGGTGGAGAGTTTGGGAACAATTGCTCAGAGTGGTACTGCGAAGTTCGTGCAGGCTTTGAAGGTCAGTGATCGGCTCATAATGCCCATTCCCCCTACTTCTCCTTCAGTTCACCCTGTTCGGACCAGGTGCTGAGAACCGTCGCGCTGATATCCTTTGTGAGACAATTAAATCTGAAAAAATGGGTCTTGCATGCGCACAATTGCACTTTTCCCAATTTCTTGATGAAAACTTGACCAGACTAAGGCTGTGTGTATAGCATGTGCGCTCTGTCTAGAAATGGCAGCAACAAGTCGGAGTGGTAGTGTTTAGCAGTTTCTTGGAACCGTCCACCCCTTGGCACAGAAATTTACCCTCGGTATGTGATTAGTGGCAGGTTTTTTGTGCATAGCCTCCTTTTCGCTTAAATTTTTATTGGGTCTTGAAGCCGTGGCAAAGGAATTTGAATATATTTTATGGGAATCTTAAGGCGGATGTGATACTACTACTGTGAATAAAGGGGGACTGTGGAGATTTGAGCAAGTGGCCAGCAGTTTTAACTAAACCAGAGTTGACTCCTCCTTTCCCGGATCCCCGTCGTCCCGTCGTCGATCCCCGCCTTATCCCGATCCCGCTTCTCGTGAGAGAGAGAGAGAGAGTCCCTGATCCCTCTCGTGGCGTTGTCGATCCCCGCCCCGTCCCCATCCCGCTCCTCGTGTGTGTGTGTGTGTGTGTGTGTGTGTGAGAGAGAGAGAGAGAGAGAGAGAGAGAGAGAGAGAGAGAGACCATACCTTCGTCAGCCGCCTCGTCCCAATCCCGCTCCTCGTTGAGAAAGAGAGAGAGAGTGAGAGGGCCTGATCGCACTCGTTGCGTCCTCGGTCCCCTCGTGTCGTTGATCCCCGCCTCCTGACACGAGAGAGAGAGAGATTGTCGACTCCTTTCCCGCATCCCTGACGTCGCCTCGCCGATCCCCGCTTCGTCCCGATCCCGCTTCTCGTGAGAGAGAGAGAGAGAGAGGCGTAACGCCACGCAGCAGTGCACGCAAGTAACACGCATGTCCGGATGCGATGCAGCAGGAACGGACGGTCGGATAGCGCGGGCGCCAAACATCACTCCCTCGTCAAATGTGAAAGGCCCCACGCCAACCCATACCGCCTCCATTGACACTCCCCCGTCACGACTGCGTTCCCTCTACCAGCCTACCCAACCGTGGCGCCCTCCTGATTCTCCCACGGTCCACCCGCTCCCGACCCGTTTGGCCGCGGTGCCGTTTCGCCACCTGCTCCTAGCATGGGCCCTGGGCCCGCTTGACTTTTCCCAACACTGGCAGCGGGTGCTCGCGTGGGACCGTCACAACAGACCCTCTATTAGAGAGATCATCGTTTCGTTCATCAATAGCCAGTTTGATGTACGTGCTAAATCTGTGACTTCAGTGTCTGCGAGACTCCAGCAGCACAGCTGCGTTGACATTCTGTGTTTCCATCGCAGTATTTTGGTCTGCTCACTAGGTAGAAGGGGTAACCAGTGTGTCAGTAGATGGATCTCTCAAGGCCGAGAATGTGTTTATGTTGGTGGAGTTTAGCAGCCGAGAACTCGTACAATGGATTGTGTGGGCATGCCACTATTGTTGGTGCGTTCTGTGAAACTTGGCTGTTTTTGCGCGAAGCATGACCTGGTGAGCTATGTAACCTGGTGCTTTATCATCGTCAGCATTGGGTTATTCTTCCTGCTGATGGAATTGACATCGACTTTTGCATGTGGTGGTTGTGTGCTGTACTTTTGAATTCTTTCTCTGCAGGATAATAAAGAGGGTTCTACGGAAAACAATTTGATTGGGCAGTTTGGTGTTGGATTCTATTCAGCTTTTCTTGTTGCAGACAAGGTTTGTGAACATCTGGGAGAATTTGTCCTTTTGCTTGGGGGAAGGAGAGAGAGAGAGAGGGAGAGAGAGAGTTTGCCTTGCCTGCCTTGTTGTTGTAAGTTAAATATTCATGGAAGCGGGAACTTGTTTGCATTGGCTTGTTGCTGTTGGGTTGTGCCTTTCCTGTCTGTCCTATCCGATGCGGTTGGCATCTTGTCCTACGTGTAGAGTGTGCCACTTGGTATCTATTTTCTAAGTGTTACTGATTTATGACTATGGGATTGTGTTGGGGTTGGGGTGAATCCACGCTTCTGATTTCATACTGCTCAGTGGTTACAATGTACAAAGACCAGCTAAGCAACCTTTTGTTCAAGGCCACGCAGGTTTGTCGTAGGTTAACATGAAGAAAGTTGGTTTCCTGATCGTAATCAGGTTGGGATGTAGCATCTTGGGCGGGTGTCTGATTGGTTCAGTGAGGCAGCAAACCCGTGTGCTGAACAAATGGCGCCACAGTTTTTTGGGGTGCACCATGAGACCATGGTAGCACTTGATAAACGTTGGATGGAAGGTGTGAGTGCATACAGCTCTCTAGTTTAGAACAGTGTAGGAGTGGAAGAAGAGAGGAGGATATTGGTCACCGGCTTTACTTTGTGTTTGCAGCAACTGCCTTTGCTTTGTGCTTGTCATTAATGGTGTTGACCAGGGACAGTGATTGCATTCATGCAACTGTGAAGCCCCAAATGGTGGTGCAGTGCGGAGAGAAAGATATGTTTCTTAAACTTTGTTCAGAGGATAGCATTTGCTTACTGGATGCTGTGAATGGTGGTTGACAGGTGACAGTGACCACGAAGAGCCCAAAGTCTGGAGCAGTTTGGGAATGGGAATCTGTAGCTGATAGTTCAAGTTACACTATTAAAGAGCTGCCTGATGCTCCAGAACTTCCCAGGGGCACAAAGGTCACGCTTCACCTCAAGGTGAGCATCTGACATATACTTGATGTTTTTGTTTTTGTTTTTGTTGGAATCCTTTTTTTGTGTATGTCAGTATGTTCTGTGACAAATAAGTTCCAATCGCTCGCCAAGCTGGGTGCACTTTTTTCTCTCCGGCAGGGGCGACCTCTTCTTTGTCTTTTTGGGTGCATTTGAGTCTGTCCTGTGACAAGTTAGTTACAAGCTCCAAGCAAGTTAGAAACTCCAAGCTTGGATGTGTGTTTTCTTTCCCTCTCCCTCTGTGTGTGTGTGTGTGTGTGTGTGTGTGTGTGTGTGTTCAATTGTGCAATGGGCTAATGACTGAGTTCTAGATAGAAGCAGGCTCCAAGTACCATCAGGCATCGACATTGCAAACTTTGGAACTGCTCTCTCTTTGGGTGTTCTCACAAATTTGCATCTCACTTGGCGCGAGGGAACAGAGAAGCCTGTGTATGGGCTGATAGGTGCATTCTTGTATGTCCGCTCATTCAATTTGTGCACTGCATGGAGCCCATGTAGAGACTGCCAGCTGGATTGTGAGTGTTGTGTGTGCACGCTGAAGTAGCACTAAATCCACTGTGCTGTGTTGTGTGTCTGCACTGGGTCTGATTGTGATTTTCAGCCTGACTGCAAGTTCGAGTACACGGAGCAGCAAAGAGTTGAGAACTTGATCAGGCAGTACTCTCAGTTCATTTCTTTCCCGATTTACACTTGGAAGGAGCTGAGCCGTGACAAAGAGGTAAAAGATTGAGTGGTGGATGAACCATTCCGGTTCTGGGGTTATGCTGTCGGGTGTCTGGATTCCGACGAGTTGGAATTTACTTGTTTCTCTGGAGTGTTGGTTTATGTCTACTTTGTGAATTTGTGAGTAGTTCGATGAGTTCGGTGACCAAGAGGGGAAAAAAAAAAATTACTTGTTTCTCTGGAGTGTTGGTTTATAGTCACCTTGTGAATTTGTGAGCAGTTCCATGAGTTCGGTGACCAAGAGAATAAATTGGAAACCAAGAGAATAAATGTAACGGTGGGGAGACTTGAAAAGACGAGGTGATGGGCTGTCTATTGTCAGAAGGGAAATGACGTGCCCTCATTATGGTTGGACCTGTGCCACCAACCACCTCAGTGGAGTCCTGTATACATGTATCTGTGTACTTGTTAGGGATTGCAAATAATCGCAAAAGACACCCATTAGTAAAGACTGTATACCTTCGATAGTTCCACATGAGAAAACAATTAAAAGGTAACCTACATGGCCGCTCCTAATATCATGCAAGCAATACTGCAAAAAAAGAAGATTGTTTGCCATGAAAGCAAGGAGAGAGTAGATGATATGATGTGTGAGCATACCTACCTACATTAGAATTTGACAGTATCATGGCGTAATCAAGAGGTATCACTGCTCAAGCAGCTAAACTTCGAGAACCATTAGTGTATCATTTTATAACGCGCTGAATGAACATATTCATGTCTTGAATGTGTCAAGCATTTGTGTATCATTTTATGGTGCGCTGAATGCACATACGCATGTCTTGAAAGTGTGAAGCATGGGCTAATTCTGAACTGGAGCAAGAGGAGCCTATAACCACGTTTCCCGGAGCCCTAAGTGTATTGAACTCTTGGTGTATGCGTAATTGCGGGATGGATGGATGTATGTCTCTGCTGACTGCCCTGGTGTTGTCATATGACAGGTGGAAGAGGAAGTTGAAGTGGAGGGGAAGGATGGCGAGGAGAAGAAGACAGAGGTGAGAGCAGGAGAGCCCCATGAATTTGTCACTGCAGTGCGGTTCACGTTTTTGCTTTTTTTTTTCTTTTTTCTTTTCTTTTCATGCCATTGTTTTTCATGTTGGATAGGTCCTCTTTGGTCGATTGCTGTGTTTAGTACTGAGAGTGTGGAGATTCGGGAGGGATCTTGGATGGTGTGTCACTGTCTCAGCGGAATCTTACAGTTGTTTGTAGAAGCTCTTATCAGTGATTATCAGTGAAAGGTATCCATTGATGAAAATACAATTTGGTCCCATGAAGGAGTTTGTATGTTGGTTGCAGGTTTATCCAGTAGGAAAAAGAATTTGAATCATGCACTTCGGCTTTGAAGAGTATAGGCAATGTGAGATTCTGTCGTTTATACGGCATAGTGATCATTTTCAATTAATTTGTGGAAACATGGAGAAGGCTCATCTCTTAAAACACATCTGCCCCTGTCCGGGAGTTCTTTGGTGTCCCCTGAAGTATGCCTCTAAAGAAAGGCAAGATACAGTCCATCTGCGCCCCCCCCCCCCCCCCCCCCCCCCAAAAAAAAAAAAAAAAAAAACCCCCCCCCCCCCCCCCCCCCCCCCCCACCAAAAAAAAAAAAAAGCAGCGGATTTTGTCTGCTGTTGGACATTTTCAATCAATTTGTGGACACGTGGAGAAGGCTTCTCTCTTAAAGAACACGTCTGTCCCTGACACGATTCTTTTGTTGTCCATGAGTTGGTCTGGTACCCCCTGAATTGTGCCTCTAAAGAAAGGCAAGACACAGTCCATC
The DNA here is from genome assembly GCA_003427395.1 of Chara braunii. Taxonomy (NCBI): domain Eukaryota; kingdom Viridiplantae; phylum Streptophyta; class Charophyceae; order Charales; family Characeae; genus Chara; species Chara braunii. Next base: position 1,894,254 of record BFEA01000071.1, on the reverse strand, counting down.
TGTGGGCCCCCAGCAGATTTGCCGGTTTTCTGGGACGGTTTTGGTTTAGGGTTTTGAATCTTGTGATTGATTGGTTGATTATCAGCTTTGGAGTGCTTAGAGTGGTTGTTGATCTTTAACTCGTGGGGATGTGTTTTGCATGTGCAGAAGAAGAAAAAGACTATTACTGAGAAGTACTTCGACTGGGATCTGATTAACAACACCAAGCCCATTTGGGTGAGTGAGCTGTGGTGATTGGGTGGTTCTCTCTTTGTTGAGTTGCCTTCGGAGTTTCTCTGATGGCTGTGATGGTGCTGTATAGGAACATTTTGTTTCTTCTGTGCACATTGTTGAGTCCTACATGAAAATGCGTTCGGTGAAGGTTGTGGAGGTGGTAATGTGATCATGTGTAGTGTCAATGAAGTAAAGGAAAAAGAGCTGTCTCAGACACATCAATGCCATCTGCTGATTGTTTCGGCTGCTTTCACGCATGCCTGAGGTGCAATATCAAATTGCTGAGTAGTTTTGCATGATAGGGTGATACGTGAACCCATAATAGAAATAGATATAGGTTGTCTTTGTGGGCACAGGGTGAAATTGTGCGGGCTTGTGTAATAAACATCCAAAAATAAATAAGCTGGCAGGTCGCAGATGACAACAGGAAGCATTGTGTGAGATTGTCTAACCTGTTTGATTGTGGACTCGATAGGAGACCATTAACAGGGCTCTGGTCGTAGTGGAGTTCAGACTCCACAGATCCAGCAGGAAAGGTTACATTATTGGAGAAAGACGTCAGGACTCAGGAGTTCTGGTCCGTGCCTGCTATTAGCAAGGGGGGTTGTCCATTTGAATGTCAGCATTCCTGCAAAGGAAGTATCTGTATGGATGTTACATATGAAATTGGTCATTTGTCTTGATGCAAGTAGAACACTTTTTTTTGGGGTGGAAGGCTAGCTCGACTTCAAAAGGAACAATGTTCGACAAAATGCTCAGACTCAGAAAGCAGAGAGGTCAGGAATGTAAGACTTTATTACCAAGAAAGTCCTGTTTCTTTTTAGGGATGGTGCACATTCAGTTGGAACAGGGGCAGAGTGGGGTATATTCTACCCAAACAGGAAGCAATCAATGCCAGTGTCTCATGGTCCCTTGGCCATAACGGAGGGGGTTCTGCATGAGTTCTTTTATGTAAGGGATGCGGGACCTGGTTTCCAGCGGATAGTGCAGTTTGCTTTTTGAAAAAAGAAGAAAAAATGAACAAGCACTCGGGGGCAGTCTGTGAAACTATTGACAATTTCTTTAACGTTCCGTGTTCTGGTCGTTGCCTTCCAGCAGCAGGATTTTTCCCGTGCTTGCAGAACTCTTATTCCTGCAAAGGAAGGATTTTCCGTTTTTGTTATTGCATTTCAAAATTCAAATGGCTTTTGCGTATTGATATGGAAGCCGCCAGTTTTGCTGCGACTTTGGATCTATCAACTCCTTGTGTTGCGAGTGTGTGTTGTCATGCTCGCTGTACATGACTCGTGTGTGTGTGTGTGTGTGTTTGCGGGGGGGGGGAGTATATATCTTATATTTTGTTTGGTGGTCAACTTGCATTTTTGTTGAATACAAGGTTACCTGACCGAACGTTCGGGGGCCCTCGGGCTGGCCTCCGAACGTTTGGGCGTTCGGGGTCCCTTTCGGGGGCCGAACACCTCCAGGTTCGGCCCCCGCAAAAAAAAATTCGGGGCCTAAAAATAAGTTTTTCTTTCTGAATTGTTTTTTTGTGAGTTCTCTATGATGTAACCTTACACGCCTATAAATTTTGAAGCCATTCTGCTTAACCAAAAAAACATTAAAAATCGTTAAAGATGGGGGTGTCAAAACGTGCTCGCCCACTCACTATTTTGTTTTTTTTCACTTTTATCTTTTTGTTTTCACTTTATTTCGGGGCCTAAAAAAAATTATTATTTTTTGAAAACTTTTTAACGAGTTATTGATTATGTAAACTACATATCTGTAAATTTTCAGGGCATTTTTCAATGCCAAAAAATAATTAAAAATCGGCAATGATGGCGGTGTCAAAAAGGTGCTGGCACACTCACTCATTTTAATTCTCTTTTTATTTTTTCTATTTTTATCAGTGTTTATTTTCTGTATTTGATTTTTATTTCAAATTTGGTAAAGAATTTGGATGTACTGTTGAGGCAAATGTTGTTTAGTTTATTCTTCTGGATAACATGTATTTTTTTCGGAATTTTTCTAGGCTACCAGAGTGGCCCGGGGTCACTTGCCCGGCCGGGCCAAAAAAACTAAAAAAAAAAAAAAAAAAAAAGTTGGTGAAAAACTTTTTTTTAAGTTTTATTTTTTATTTTACAATTGGTGAAGAATTTCGATGTGACCCTGAGGCAAAAGTTGTTCAGTTTATTTTTCTGCATAACATAGGCTTTTTTGGGATTTTTTTGATTTTTTTTGTTTTTGCTGGGATCTGCCCTGGTCCTTGCACGGGCTGGCCACCCGGGACCTGGGCCGCCCGGCTGGTAGCCTAGAAATTTTTAATTTTTTTCTTTTTCTTTTTATTGGGTCCGCGTTCGGCCTGAACGGCCAAACGTTCTGAAGGGGTCCCGTACGTTCGGGCGTTCGGGTTCGGGCGTTCGGCCCGCCCCGAACGCCGGCAACCCTGGTTGAATGCAAATAAGATAAGTGAGAGTGCATGTGTGGGGTGGGGGAGGGGACTCGGGTGAACTTGCTGACCCATTCTCATGTGTTATTGCATGCATGTGTGTTCTTTTGTCTGGTCCTCTGGGCCTTCGTTTCTGCTCACCGTTTTCACCTGCAGATGAGAAATCCAAAGGATGTGTCACCAGCAGACTACAACAGCTTCTTCAAGTCCACATTCAACGAGTTCATTGACCCAGCTGCACACACACATTTCTCCACTGAGGTATGTCAGCGAGTCTTGAAGTTGCTACCTAGCTTGTGCTGTCTGCTGTCTGCTGTCTGTGCATCCGGTTATGTTTGACCATGTGAGAGACCATTGGAAGGGATGGAAGTGCTGCTTGCTTCCTGTGCCGTGGTTGGTCTTTTCTTCAATTCGGTTGGTATTTGCAAGCGTGTGCAATTGTCTTGCCCAGCTTGCTCCCTCTTATCGTTTCCAGGCTCTAATGGCAGGCAGTTCACGAAGGTGTTTCTATATGCGTTCCCTCTGCCTGTGACCTAAGTAGGGAAAGGGACTGGGCTTGCTAGGGTAGCGTATCTTTGTTTCTTCGACTTTTTTACTTTCTATTCAGGGATTGTAGGCACTTCTGCCAGGATTTTTTTTCTCGATTTTTTTTTGTTTTAAAGGGCGACAGCCTTGGGATATCTTCTGGAGCAGCCCTAGGCACTGTTCAGGAGCAGCCCTAGATAATTCTGCATGATTTATTCCATTCATCAAAGTCCATCAGGATTTGAACTCAGGTCTGTATTTCAACAGTTCAGGTCTGTGCCAACTGAGCTAGGCTCGTTGGTGTCTGCCAGCATTACTAATCATGTAATGATATGATGATTGTGCATGGGGTTCCTTGGCCAATAATATGCCCTGTTTTTGAAAATGTAGATGTTCCACATCTGCTGAATATGTTAATGGCACATGTTTTTTGGATAGTCACATGCTCATGTGTGCCAGTTGGGGGGGCCCCGGAATCAACTTTCGTTGAGTCTGGAAGTGAGTGACACTTTGCTACTCGTTTCCGTCTTGTTGCTCCTTCGGCTGGATGCAGGGAGAGATTGAGTTCCGCAGTTTACTGTACGTTCCAGGAATTGGTCCATTCAACCAAGAGGAGATTTACAACCCAAAGACGAAAAACATCCGCCTCTATGTGAAGAGAGTCTTCATCTCCGACGAATTTGATGGTGAGCTGGTAAGTGTCCTCATGGGGTTCTGGATTTGTGCTCTTAAAATGGATTCAAAATCCTCCATGCATATGATGCTTGTTTAGGCCATCTCATGGACGGCCATCTTCACAGCGGATGTTAGGGAGGATCATCAAACAAGTATCCTCCGAACCTCTTTGCTGAGGGAGATTCCCCCTGTGCACTGAACAAGACAACCGCTGTACATGCATTTTCTTTCTTTTTCCCTTTCAAAGCTTTTTTTCTCCTTATATATGGTGGACAGATGTATTCAGTACGCTATTTTCTTCTCTCAATATTTTTTTCCACCTCACACAAGCTACCTGCATACCTTGCACTATCCACCCTCCTATCCAGCATGTCAGAACTCCACATCTGTGCTCCGAAGTGGAACATCTATGCACCGAAGGGGAAGCTATCCACTCTGTGCGGGGAGTAGTACCTAGGCTCCTGATTCCTAACGAGGGATGGCCGGATCCCTGACTCCTACTTGACCAGCCAGAAGGGGCAAGCCAACTATCTTAGCCGATGATCCCAAAGCGCGCTGCAGGCGCTGTGGGGAATCGAATGGACGACGCGGGGGATTGAACGAAATCCTGAATGCCACTTGGGTGTGCTCTACCAACAGAGCTAGGCCGCTGGCCCATTTTCGGTCCAGTACCACTGTTCATCAAGAGAACTTGCAGCGTCACATTTTCGATTCTCAAGTTCGCCTGGTTTAAGATAAAATAACAGACAACAAGACTAAGAAAGATATATTTAATAAAGCCTTATTGGAACTGTGTGTAAGAAATCATTCTAGCTAGAAATGTAAAGGTACATATGTAAACGACTGGTCCACAATGTGTTACAGCTGGTCCATAATGTGTTGCCCAATATATCGTCCAGCCCGAATTTCAGAAGTATGCTGGCATAAAGCCTCTGGGGCCTCCGAGTGACTGGAGAGCACATGTACTGCTGTATTTCTTTGAGGTTGTTTGCATTGACTGGGTATCCAAATTTGCACTGGTTCTGGTTTTAAGGGAACTTTGCCATGGGTTCTGAGTGGCCATTAGTGAGGAAAGTTGGCCTCAAAGGCCTCCTGCTCTTGAATGTATGCGGCTTTTAAGTGTGGAGGCTCCTTTCATGTGATTGGCAATTAATTAGTTTTGTTCGACTTCATGTATAGTTCTGTATGACTTACGTGCTTATCATTTGTTAGATTTAATGCTTCAAGACTCGGTTGGAAAAATCGCACACACAGAGAGAGAGAGAGAGAGAGAGAGAGAGAGAGAGAGAGTTTATGTTTTTGTTATCTGGCCATGATGAGGCTTTGACTAACAGGTTGTGATGATTACACATGGTTTGCTACATGCCTAGTAAGGTGATTCCTTTCAACTCAGTTGGCCTGTATGTGTTCTCTGTGTGTCTGTTGGGTCTGTGATCGGGTTGTGTTTTGCAGTTTCCACGCTACCTGAACTTTATCAAGGGAGTGGTAGACTCCAATGATCTGCCCCTAAATGTTTCTCGAGAAATTCTTCAGGAGAGCAGAATTGTCCGCATCATGAAGAAACGGCTGGTCAGGAAGACTTTTGACATGATTGATGAGATTGCGAAGAGAGAGAAGGCTGAGGTATGCTATCGGTTTTACATGCGTGTTCGTCTTACGCAACAAATGTCGTTTCTTTTGTTCCTTTCAGAAAGATGCGTGGTGCTCAGACAGTAGATGGATTTTTGGAGGAGCAGCAGTGAAAAGAGCGCAGTCTAGTTGAGGGTTGAGTTCGAGTACACCAGAAACATGCGTCACGTGATCTGTTGGAATAACCGTGTGTTTTTCTTCTTGGGAATGCTCGCTTCTTTCTGTTTGAGGTAGTACTAGTTGCATTTTCTTCACTGTGATTCATATTGTGGCGATTTGACCATCCCTGCAGCAGTCTATGGATCTGATGCAAGTGGTATAATGTCTATGTGTGGATGGAGCAGGATTATCAAAGCTTCTGGACGAACTTTGGGAGGAACATCAAAATGGGTTGTATTGAGGATGCAGGAAATCATGTGCGATTGGCACCTTTGTTGAGGTTTTACTCGAACAAAGGTGGAGATGAACTGGTGAGCCTTCCACAGTACTTGGAGAGGATGAAGCCCAACCAGTCGTCCATATACTACCTGGCGGCTGACAGTTTGAAGAGTGCAAAGAGTGCGCCATTCCTCGAGGAGCTTGAGAAGAAGGATTTCGAGGTTCGTACCTGAACTTTCTGCACCTAGAGCTGTGTTAGAGATCCGGGTTTATGTATGTTTCCCCGTCACTCAGCTGGGCACTTGTCCACGGGTGTTTTGCATTGTAAAACGCGAGTATATCTGCGTGCACGTAGATCTTCCTACAGGAACATCTACAATAGCTCCGATACGTTAGCCAATATCTCCTTCTTTGATGGCAGTATCAATACCAAAAACCACAATTCCTACACGCTCATTTTCTAGATTCACTGCCATTCCTATAATGTAGAATATTTGTAGCTTCAGCTATCGTTGCAGGGCCTTTAAAGGGCCTCAATGTTTGATCTGTTCCTTTGGCTGCTTGTGGATGTTCAACATATGATGCAAGATTGTATAGGGTCTTAAACGCAGAATTATTTCTGCCGGTGCTTACAGTAGGGGGCTTTAGAACGTACAGTAGGGGTTTAGAACGGAATCTGGAAGCAGGTCTCATGGACGAGCTCGGTGTCGCACATGACAGGCTTGAGAACCCCAAATAGAGAAGTTGTGTATCATGTTGAGTGACTGGATTGGTCATTTCTAACAGCTGTGACCCAGATGTGCAAGTCTGTCAGAATGTATTTCATCTTGGTCTGCGAAAGATTGTAAATTGATGAGGCCTTGTGGAAAACAGGCGAGATGAAACTTCAGCTGTACCCACAGATAAACAGAGACGAGTAAGCAGTCCAGGCAGAGCAAAGGAGAGCTTCTCACCCCTCTCGTCTGTTTTGCAACTTGTTGCCGATCTGTGCTTTTTCCAGGTGCTGTTCCTCGTGGAGCCAATTGACGAGGTGGCAATCACAAACCTGCAGTCATTCAAGGAGAAGAAGTTCGCTGATATCAGCAAGGAAGGCCTGGATTTGGGTGAGTTAAATGGTGGGGATTGTGGGCTGGGATGTGTGTTGGTGGCCTGCTTCTGCATCGCAGATTTGTGACCCTGTGATTTTGATCAACGTCAAGTTCAAAATCTGAGTGTAGTTTTGGTAGCAAGCCAATTTGGTTACGATCACGAAGCTCATGACCGTTGATGATACAAAGTCTTAGCCCGCATGGTATGCTCATTGCCGGGTGTATGTTTCCTTCGTGTCGAGGAGGGAGAGGTTATTTTGCTTTTGGAGAGGAGAGGATGGCATTGCAAGGCTGGCAGCAGGTCTGTTCTTACGAGGTTGTACAGAGGAAATGTACCTGTGGTGGACATGGCCATGGCCGGGAAGTTCTTCTGGGGAATTGATCATTGATGTGTTTGCTCGTGAGAGAGTTGTTCATCTCCATTGTGTGTGTGTTGAGGGGGGGGTTTGGGGGTGGCGCAAGTGCGAGTGTGGCAGGGGCCTAAGGGGGAAGAAAGGGAGGAGGAGAAGACTTCACTGTGGGCCTCACAGTGTTGATAGTGTTGCAAAGACTGCGCTGGAGAGTGGGTGCATATTTTTTCTCAACAATTAATTTGGATAACATGGAATTGAACAATGTTGATGTTCAAGGCTCGTCCAGTATTTGAAAGCGACTAGCATGTTCTTAGTTATGTGTCTGTGATTCTTGTCTTGTGAATGGCATCAGGTGAGGAAGTGGACAAGAAAAAGGAGGAAGAGAAAGAGAAGAGTTACAGACTCCTTTGCGACTGGATGAAGCAGAAACTTGGTGACAGGGTTGCCAAGGTCCAGGTGTCCAACAGGATTAGCAGCTCCCCTTGTATCCTCGTCTCTGGCAAGTTTGGCTGGTCAGCAAACATGGAAAGGTGAGGAAAGACGATATATGTCCCGTGCTCCCAAGATCCGAAATGCATTGTTGAGTCACAGCTGTACCAGCTTGGCATGTGTTTCTGTTGCTTGTGTCAAGGATGTTTCCTAAGTGCAAGGCTGCTGCTGCCCTCCAAAGGGTGTGAGCTTGGTGGGAGGACAGCAGCCTGACCACCATTGCTTGCTTGGTGGGGGACAGAAGCCTGATCACCATTGCTCATATGGCTATGATCAAGTTCAGGATCATGAAGGCTAAGGTGATGTGTGCAGATGCAGAAAGGGATTGCTTTCGTGGATGGTTATCGTTTGCCTGGCGAGTTACCCTTGGCCTAACCATCCGCTCGTATTGCTGTGACATGCAGGATCATGAAGGCACAGGCGATGGGCGGAGATAGTTCTCAGTTGGAGTTCATGAAGGGCCGCCGCATTTTGGAAATCAACACAGATCATCCAATCATCAAGGATTTGAACGTGAGTCCTCAACCTTGTTGAGCTATAAAGGTTACGTTTGATGTTGTGTAACACGTTTTTGACTTGCATCCTTTAGGAGGGGAATTCGTTAGGGCAGAGGCGTCTGTTCTGTGGATGGGTGGTTAGTCTTAGTTACGTGCTCGTGTGTCCATGATGATTGCCGAGGTAGGTAGGTAGGTTGACTTCTGTTTTTTGTGTGCAGGAAAGAGGAGAAATGAGATACCACAATTATGAGTTACTGTCATGGCAGGGCACCGGCACAATTTAGGTCTCTCGCGTCTTTTTATACTGTTGTGAGAGCTGCATTTGCGCAAGTAGGATCTTTGGCATCACACTCTTCTGAATGTGCCTGCCTCTCCCAGATGCGCTATTGTCTGCAAGGACTAGGGTTTTAGAATGGTTGCTGGCCTTGGGCTTTGCGGGGGGGGGGGGAGGTCGCATGAGTTGTCTTCCGGTACGATTGTGAAGTTCTTCTATTTTGCATATACAAGAATTGTGGTTATGCAGTGCATATTGACCACAGCGTTCGGTGCAGTGGGCGCAATGCTCTAGAATCATCAAATATGAATGTGTTGTTTGTTTTGGTCACTTCGGTGTCATCTTATATCCGCTAATGAATCAAATGAATGCTGGAATTCATCATTTTAGAGACTGAACTAGACCAGCTGAAAAAAGTGCTTGCAGCACATGCTTTGATCGCGGTTTTCTACCCTGCCGTTCAGATTGAGGGTTGTTGGCTGGCTTCTGTTCTGGCTGGGTACTGTTTTCTACCTATCATAATAATGTGGCTATGGCAGAGCGGTCGTCTATGAGGTGCACCTGTACCAGTGCTATAGGAAGGAAAAGAAAGAAAGAAATAAATGAAGGAAAGAAAGGAAGAAAGAATTTGAGGAATAGACCTGTCCTGCGTGACATCCGCTGAAATTGGAACCATACAGAGAATGTTGGCATGGCCCCTGGGCAAGGATGACGCACATAAAATGGTCCGAAATTCCAAGGATGACGCACATAAAATGGTCCGAAATTCCGGACTGAAAAAAAAAAGGAAAGAAAGAGATCTAAACTTCTGAAGTTCTAAACTGATGGATTTTGCTTGCGGGTGCTGATCTTTGTGAGCAGGTGGCTGCAAGGGATACCCCTAACAATGACAAGGCTGCAAATATGGTGGAGCTGCTATATGAGACCTCTCTCCTCACAAGCGGTTTCTCGGTAATTATTCTGAACCCCTATCATCCATGCAGAAAACACTCGTTCACACTCTCCACCTTCACCCGAATAGGACACGCGGGCATTAGAGCTGTATGAAGACCTTCACCTAGAATGACCAGGCACTCCACTCGGGTGTAGACAAGAGTTTGATTCCTGTTGGTATCTCCTGAGATTGTTTAATACTGTCCCCTTACTTAGGACATCTGTCAAACCTGGAATGATATAGCAGGGCCCCTGCACAATGATGGGCATAAAGTGAGAACCAGTAAATTATAAATTAGAAAATTTGAAAAAAAAAGGGATGTGCTAATACAGTAGGCGTGGCTGGAGTCGTAGAATGAGTCCGGTGCACATGACCGACTAGGAAGGTGCTTTGATGCATTTCTGAGGAGGGAGGTGTGGAGGGAAGTGGGCAGGAAAGAAAGAGTGCAGGAATGAAAGAGGGCATGGAATACCTCATCAGGCAAGGCCACGTGAGTCTATAAACAGAGTGTCATATCGTTTACAAGGGAAGCATTCAAAATACTGCGCATAAGAAGGATCTGTAATTCTGCATTGGCATTTGGGCCAAAGTTTGCTGTGCAGTGGGAATTTGCCTTGTGCAAAAGGGGTTTGGATGTGCTGGTGGGCAGCCGATGGTGTGATGTTCATCATTGGGGAGACATTTCTAGCAGGTGGCACTTGAAATTAGATAGTTGAATCTAGGGTTGATGAGAGTGGAAGGAAAGACAAACATGGTTGTTCTAGATCATGAAAAGTGTGCTGATCGACATGCTTGAAGACAAACAACCGTACATACGGCAAATCAGGTGCGCGCAAGATCCGCACGTGCGCCGCATTGCGCACGCGCACACATGCTTGCCCACATGATGATGCATTGCAATTTCGAATTAAAAACCAAAAAAAAAGGGCAGGCTGTGGTAACCAACTCTTTGTTACCTCCCTTGTGAAAAATGTTAACTGCACAGAAAAAAAAAAATTGTGGCTACATGGTACTCGTTGGATTTAAGTCTCTTTCCCGAAGGGTCCCCTGCGACGAATTAGTGGGGATCCCATTCATTTGGATTCTGGAAGAATGTGCATAGAACTGCTGGAGGAACACGAGCAGGCCGGCAGTGTATTCTGGATTCGGATTGAGGTCTGTTCCAAGAGTTATGGGTGACGAACTTAATCCGAACACTACAGTAGCTGGCTGGCTCGTTTTTTTCGTTTTTCCTTTTCTTATGTGCAGTGGCCCTAAGGGCCTCGCTCCACTCATCCGCACTCGTGCAAAAGAAAAACATATGGCTTGTATGTCCAGTTTCTGGGAAGAAGATTTATTCTAGTTTTGTGCATTTGGTGAGCAGTGGAGTGAAGCCCTGAAAATCACGCGCCGAAGTTCGCAACCCATAACTGCTGAAACATGGACCTGAATTCGAAGCCACACCATATATACCTGCCTGCTCACTCCTTGCTACAAGCCCAGCAACTATTCTTCTCCTGCTGACAAAGTCCTTGCTAACTTTTGGCAGGGACCTTTTGAAGTACGGGCAGGGGTTTTCTGAAAAATGTGAAAGACCTCTCTCTCTCTTTCTCTCTCTCTCCAGGGTGTATACATGCATCATGGTTGCTGCGGCTTTTTTTTTTTTGCGCATTTGCGATCAGCACAGTGCACCTCACTTATGCGACTCAAGTATGCAAACTACCAAGTGTGCGCTAGTTCAAGATTCAAGGTGGTTCAAAGGGTTTTTGGTTGTTCGCCGATGAAAGTGGTGACCTCGTTGCTGCGGATTGAGTAATCTGTGACCTTATTACTTCACTATACGCAGGAACGGCCTTAATCTATTCCATGCAAGCTGTAACACAATCGTCAAATCAGTGGGGCCTGAAGCATATGGGACAAATCGTCAAATCAGTGGGGCCTGAAGCATATGGGGCAGGCTGTAACACAATCGTCAAATCAGTGGGGCCACAATCGTCAAATCAGTGGGGCCTGAAGCATATGGGACAGGTTTTCAGGCTCAGCTGCCTGATGGCATTTTGTTTGACCAGATGCACTGTCATTTGTTGCTGTCCTATCTAGGACCCTTTTGTCAGTTTGTGAGGGTGTTGGTCAGAACCAGTGATTGCCTGTTCCTGTTCTGACTTTGCGGTGTTATTGTTCTTTTCGCTTGTTGCAGCCGGAGAACCCTTCAGACTTCGCAAGCCGGGTTTATGAGATGATGGCTCTCACAGTTGAGGACAAGAGGAATGAAGAGAGAGCTGCAGACGAGGCAGTGAGGTTGGCGCAGGCCAAGTACGGTGCAGGTACAGCTGCAGATGCATCTGATTCGTCCACCGATGAAGTAGTCGAGCCAGAGGTGCCATCAATCAATGAAGTAGTTGAGCCAGAGGTGATAGAATCTGGTGACAATGACCCTTGGAAGAGCTGAGCAGCAGAGATGCATGTCGTTGACGGACTGGGTGGGATGGGTTGTAGGTTACAAATTTTTGGATCGGAACTTATTCAGGTCCCTAGGCTAGGCTTGTGAAGAGAAGCACGGAGCCATTGACATTTAGGAGGAGGATGTAACTTGCGGATGTAGTGTAGTTTGTAGAGCAGACAGTGAGTAGGCAACGGCTGAGGGCTCGTGTCTTTTACTCAATTACCCTTGGAGGTGGTTTTGGGCTACCCCCCCCTTGAAAGATTACGTTCTCGTTGTTCTGCTGTCTTCTTGAAGAATCCTATTCTTCATTCTTGTGTTTTTCACATGCTGCGTCAATCTCTTTTTGAATATGGGCTGGAGCTTGTCCTTAACTTGAAGAGGGTTTTTGAACTGTTGTACTGACTCCGTTTTGGCTTATTTTTTGTCATGAGAATTCATATGTATTTGCGGACTTGCACTCTGTCTTCACCGGAATATGATGTACGGTTGTTGTTTCTGTATCTACACTCAATGGTTCCCCAAAGAAGGTAGGCTCTTCCCTGTATCCTGGATATGCAGGTGGTGCACCATGGGGAGACGTATGGCGATGTGAGTATACTATACTTGCGATGCACCTGGCCTGTGAGCTGAACGGTACGCTGTGCAGTGTGATGTGCGGATCCGAGGTGTGCGTGCGCTGCCGCGCACCATGCACCTGGGTGCGCGATGTGTGATGTGTGATGTGTGAGGTGCTGCGCTGTGCGCACATGCGCTGGGGCATGTGTACAGACAGGCTGCATATGTGCCAGGTGCGTGCGGACTTGAGTATTTTTTTTTAATTTTATTTTGCATGTCCTTGTCTTTTTCCGTTCTTTAACATTTGCAGATTGCATAGCCGTCAGGCCACCACATCTTCACCAGTGCCGCCGACATCTTCACCTGCGTACACACGATCCACAAACAGCCCAGGTGTCAACCCCTTAAATCGGGAGTCCCTCTTCAACCCACCGCCATTGGCCTCTCCCTTGTTCTAACACCCCCACCCACCACCACC
>BFEA01000071.1:1858979-1872157 GCA_003427395.1 Chara braunii | reverse complement strand
ACAAATGAATATATAAATATAAGAATTCACTTCAATCTATTTGTGGGGAGCAGCACGTGCTGCAGCTCCTGAAGTTCTTGATGAAGCCTGGAGACTGGCAGGCACAAGCAGGCGGAGTGTGAAGCTTAGGGAATGCCGTCTGATTGCGGACGTCGCTTCGAGTCCTGCATGTGGCATATCTCAAGTTGAGGAAGATGTCTGTGCAGAAGACTATCTGCAGAATAGAATACATTACATGCAACTGTTCTTGCACAGTGCATTACTATAGCGTCATTTCTTGCACACTGCAGTGCCGCCAGTAGGCTATATTTGATATCTCCTGCACAGTGCATTGTTGTTTGTCAAAGTTTCATGCCATTCCATTTTCATACACAGTGCGCATCACTTGTGACATTCTGCGCATATTACATGGTTAATTGCAACGTTTTCTGCCAGAGGCAGTTGTTTACAACATTTTACAACGTTCCAGGTAGAGTGCATTCCTTGTGGATTTCCCAATCTATGGCGTAATGTTATGTGCGCTCCTTGCAACGTTTTCTGTCAGGCAATTAGCCTGGAATGCACTCTACAACATTTTACAACATTCCAGGTAGAGTGCATTCCTCGTGGATTTCCCAATCTATGGGATTGGCAGAGGCACGAACGCGTAATGTTATGTGCGTCCGGCATTCCTGCCTGGAGAGGCGCTTGCAACATTGATTTTGTTTCGTCTTGTCATTTCAGTGAACCACTTCACCTGCGACCCATTTTCGGTGCAATGAAGCTAGACCAGTGAGCTATTACGCTTTCTTCAAAGAATGGTTGCTTCCACGTGCGCATGTTATATTTTCAATAGACTGAGTGTCTGGGTGGGGATTCAAAGGGGGGTTGGTGTTGAAAAATTCAATGCCCGTTGAACCCATTATAATCACGATTAAACGCAAGTTTGGACGGGTATTACCGGCAATTTACCGCCACCGGCGAATTGTTGTGGGGGCTATTACGGGGGGTTCATGATTTTCTGGGTGAGGGGAGTGTACAGAGGGCAGTTGCGCATCCTCCCATGTACTTCATTATTTTTCGTTTAATTTGAAATCACCTATTTTGGGGGTGCGCTTTCACACTCCCTCCCAGGCAGCCTGACCACGGGTGCCTACGGCCTTCAAAGTTCAAGCTCACTATTCGTTGTGGGCTGTCAAAGAGAGAGAGAGAGAGAGAGAGAGAGAGAGAGAGAGAGAGAGAGAGAGAGAGAGAGAGAGAGAGAGAGAGAGAGAGAGAGAGAGNAGAGAGAGAGAGAGAGAGAGAGAGAGAGAGAGAGAGAGAGAGAGAGAGAGAGAGAGAGAGAGATCTGATGGCTGCGCGCTGGAGGGTCGTGAGAGAGAGGGGGCCGACACGGAGGGTGCATGCGAGCACGAGAGTGAGAGAGGTGCCCTACGACTGTTCATTGGAGGGCATAATAGAAAGGGGGTCGGCGCGGAGGTCTGCCACGGGGCGTGAGCCTAGCGTGACTCTTCGGCTATGTCCCCCATTTGGTTCTATCATTGCCATGTGGCATGTCGCCTAGCACGGATGCGTTGGCATCTTCAAGGCTGCGGTACTACGACGAGGCTGGAGCACTGGCAGCCCCAACGCGCAGCGGCAGCGGGGGGAACTCGATGTTACGAAGGCTCGCCCAGTCAGCGTTCAATTTTTAATCCGATGCGCGTTGAACGGGGCGGGTTGTGTTTATCGTACGTTCGATGCGAAGGTTCGTTCTTCAGATCACGAGATGGGAGTCGTCTTTTATTTGACGATCAATCAAGAGCGGAAGAGCGGCGATGCGGTTCATGTCCTTCGTCAGTGGATCCATATGTTCCACAACTTCGAGTTTGAAGGACCTCAGCGGGTCAATGCAATTTGCATTGACTCCACATCGGCGTACATTGGGGTTGCGCGGTCCTTGATCTCGCACAAGATGTCCCTCGAGTTTCGGAGGATCACTCGGCTCCCGTGCTCCGTCCATGTCTGCAACAAATTGTAGTAAAAAACTGGGATGATCAATGCGTCCTTCGTTGACTGTATCACGAGAGCAAGGGCATTTTTTTTTTTTTTCCAAAACCCACCAGGGCACTCAACGCACGGTGATTTGCGCCTCATTCTTTCTTGTGAGCCGCGATTTTGTGTACATCATGCTGGAGCGATTGGAGATCTTCTAGAACGGATTGCAGGACATGATGCGAGCGGACGACACGCATGCTTTGGCGTCGATCCCTTGGTTCGGACCAGTGCACGAGGTGACCTGTTGGGGAAGGAGGAAGGTCAAGTGGCAGCCGCGGTGGCAGAAACTCATGGCCATACACACGGTGATAGAGCCCGTAATGGAGTTGCTTCAGAGGATGGACCGTGGCGGTGTCACTATTGTGGAGCAAAGGCCTTGGTGTTTTTTTTCAAAACGCGCACGGTGATTTGGGCTTCATTCTTTCTTGTGAGATGTAATTTTGTGTACGTCATGCTGGAGCAATTGGAGGTTGTCCAGGATGGATTGCAAGACATGATGCGAGCGGACGACACGCGTGCTTGAGCGTCGATCCCTTGGTTCAGACAAGTGCACGAGGTGGCCTGTTGGGGAAGGAGGGAGATCAAGTGGCAGCCGTGGTGGCAGAAACTCATGGCCATACACGCGGTGATAGAGCCCGTAATGGAGTTGCTTGGCAGGATGAACCGTGGCGGTCGGTTTATTTCGCTATTGTGGAGTGATGTCAGAATCTTGTCCATCGTATGTGCGATGTCTGTGCGCCCTTGGGCATGACATTCAAGGAGCGGGTTATCAGCCAGGTGTCGTTACCATCACATGGAGGTGCACACGAGGCAACATTCTTACTGAACCCCCTCAGGCGGTACGTGTGATACTTCTCTTGGATGAGGAGTCCTTACGATGCTTCACTTGTTCAGCAAGCCAGCAAGTAAATCCTCACTTAGATCGGTTTCGACGTTACAGGTCGTGCGTACCTCGAGGCCATACGACAGCAGAAAGACTTTCACACCGTGACGACGAGGATTACGGCAACCTTGAGGAAGATGTGTGCGGGAGGGCATGCACCGGTTGCGAGACGGTTGACTGTGCATCATGGTGAGCCAAGTTCAGTGACGAGATGTCTGAGCTGCAGCATTGCGCTATTCATGTAATGCATACATGGTCATGCGCCTCTCCATCGGAGAGGAACTGGGCAGTCCACGAGGGCATCCATACGAAGAAGCGCAACAGGTTGACATTCGAGAAAGTGGTGAAGCTCGTGGAGATCACCGCGAACATGAGGTTGATGAGCTACACACAGTCGAGCATCGACTACGTCCTTCCATGGCAGCGCAATGAGAGCATGTTGAACGCCACTACCGATATTGAGTTGGAGCTAGTAAGCACAGGGTTGCACGAGGGGATTGCAGAGGAGGTAAAATATGCTGAAATTGAAACCAAATGTCAAACTAAATATGAATCAAAACGCATGCAATATAAGGTTTGTTTTCGCTGAACTGTTTATGACAAATTTTGCTTTTCATAACTGCAAAAACATCAGTCAAAACTAATTTAACAAAGCATTTTATTACTGGAAGATGAGGAACAACTGATGTGATAAATTTTACATAGAGATTACTGTTTACCACGAACCGCAAGGATGTACGTACTTTACAAGGCCGACTCTCTAATTGGCTTCATGATAGACAAACAGGGTAATGCATTTAAACATAACAATTTTATGGAGCTTTTGATGATCAATCTCTCAAAGCCAAAGCAATCTAATATACTCAAAAAGAACAAAGATTGTAGGCTTGCTAGCTAAAGAAATAGTAATCAGTATAAATATATTTTTTTCTATCTTTCAAGCATCACTTTAGTTTCTGGAGTTATGGTTATTGCTCTTTTGAGTATTTTGTAATACTTCCGGTTTACTTGTGTTATTAGGTCTTGATTTTTTTGCTATGAGATCGCTAAGCAGATTGCGAGCATCTCAAGGAATCCTATCAGCACGGTACGACCACCCATTGTTGCGTCCATATTCGGCGCGCATGCCGCGATTTTTCGTTCGCACCGCAGACACGATGGCTTTGACACCGAGCACGACTCCAGCGCGGAGGACGATCCTTACCTAGCCATCCCAGGGATATAGATGATACACACTTGAGTAATGTTGAGGTTGATGAGAGGCGGAGGGATACACGGACAGTTGTGGACCGCAAGGAGATGGGGGGGCGTTGAGGATTTATGTGTCAAGTACAGCCAGGTCGGTTCCACGTCCCGCGGAACAGGCACGTCTGGAGTAGGCCCTTCTGTTGTGATAGGCACAGGTTCAGGTGTAGGGAATTTTCCCCCTTCACCTGCTCCTTCACCTTCGCCACCTCCAGCCTCTTCATCACCTCTTCATCACCTCTTCATCACCTACGGCCGATTCACCACCAGCACGTCGTTCGCCCACTGTGCCTTCTACCACATCCATTGGCACACCAGAGCTCGTAGCCACACTTGCCATGAGAGGTGTGCCTCTTCTACAGGCAGAATCAGACACGCCCCACCCCCCCCACACCCGCCCCTGCGTCTTCAGATTCAGAGGATGAGGACGTCGCCGAGGACCAGCCTTTCATCATGACGCGTGGAGTGGCTTGTCGGTTGAGGTTAGACTTGCCTCCGCCCCGGATATTGCAGTAGAGCAGGGACAAAGGAAGAGATGAGAGGATGTCCGCAGGAGGTGACGCCGCCATTCGAGAGGATCCCTCCACCTGCGGCCAGGAGGGGAGCATGCCTATGCATGCGCAGGACTTTCTTCCCGACAGGGTAAATCCCTCATAGAGGGCATGACACGGGTGTGGCCAGAGAGATGGGAGCGTCGGAGTCAGTGCGGGGGAAGGGCGATTTCCAGTAGGGGACTCCTTTGATTTGGGTAAGGCGGCAGGAGTCGAGCCTCATATTGGTGTGGTGCCATCAACGGACGACACATAACATGTCGCAGGGGATGGTTCGGCGATAGGGATGGACAATGAGGTCAGTCTGCGACAACTCTGTGGCGATCTGACATGTAGGATAGTGCAACAGATGGAGGAGATAGCGCAACAGATGGACGAGCAGCGGCGGAGGGAGACTGAATCCAATCTTCCCATAATGGTACGAGGTGCTGGAGAGGTTGGGAGTGGATTTGAGCGATCGGACACGAGGGCGGGGGCGAAGGGGGGGGGGGGTTGTGGCATGGCGGAGGTCCGAACACGTGATGTGGCGATATTGGCGACAGAGTTGTCGCAGACTGACCCCATTGTCCCTTTTCCGGGGTTGGTGATGGTTGCTGCAGAAGGGTTGCACCCTGTTGATGTGTGCCGCATAACGCTGCATGGGGACACACGCGACTTTGCAGCACCGACTGTGCCGCTGCCTATTGTTCAGGATGCATGGACGATGGTGCACGCTCCATTGGCTCCACAGGTGGTCGGTCATCCATTCGATGCTGACAAGTTCACAGCATCCGCCGTGCACGATGTCACTTGATTGAACAGTTGTATTTTGCGGGAACCTGCTGAGCATCCCCCCCCCTGGCAGCAAACCACATCAGTTCCATGGAGCCCTGTGTCACCAAAGCACTCAATCTCGCGCACGCCCCAAAAGATGAGCCCCCGCCTGGCGGGGGCATGCGCATGGACTCGTGGAGGGGAACACTTGGGGGGTGTTGTGTTAAAAAAAAAAAATGGAAGGGGTGCGGTTTTTGGGGGGGTCGGGTGGGCGGTGGAGGGTGTGGCTGAGGTGGGGGTTGTTGGTGGCTCTCCCTCTCTCTCGCTACACACCCACACACACACACACTCTCGCACTTATAGTTTGTCACAGCCCCTCGTTTGTTGCCCTCTTCTCCCTCTCTGTCGGTGGTTACTGGGCAGGTCTATTTGACGATATATATACAATCGTTGATGCTTAACCACAACCGGGGTTAAGGTGGATTATCACTTACAGTGTAATCTGTTAGGGGATTTTGCAGGCTGTCGAGGGTTCAGCCTCCTGACGAGTCGGTGAAACTCTGACGAAACCGTTTGTCACAGCCCCTCGTTTGTTGTCCTTTTCTCCCTCTCTGCCTACGGTTTACCAGGCCGCTCTATAGGCAGAGAGAAAGAAGAGGACAACAAACGAGGGGCTGTGACAAACTGTTTCGTCGGAGTTTCACCGACTCATCAGGAGGCTGAACCCTCAACAGTCTGCAGAATCCCCTCACTGATTACACTGTAAATGATAATCTACCTTAACCAAAATCAAAGTAGACTATCACTCACCCACATCAGATGGAAAATTCTACAGACTGTCGGTTCACACCCCATCACAAGCCAGCAAAACATCCACGAAACAAAGAAAGGTCTGTCACAGCCAAAAAATACACTCCAGACATGCCGCTGGCACTAGAGGCATAGCATGGCCGCCTAGTAATATATATATATATATGATGAGTCGGTGAAACTCCGACGAAACAGTTTGTCACAGCCCCTCATTTGTTGTCCTCTTCTCCCTCTCTGCCTACGGTTTACCGGGCAGTTCTATTTGACGATATATATATATATATATATATACATCGTCAAACAGATCTGGCCGGTAAACTGTAGGCTGTGACAGGCCTCTCATTGTTTCGTGGGTGTTTTGCTGGTTTGTGATGGGGTGTGAACCGACAGTCTGTAGAGTTTTCCATCCGGTGTGGGTGAGTGATAGTCTGCTTCGATTTTCGTCACGGGTACCTTGAGGGCACTTGTTGGTGCCCACCTCGAGGTATCAGTTGTCGGGCAGTTGTTGATGCTTAACCACAACCGAATGGGGTTAAGGTGGATTATTACTTACAGTGTAATCAGTTAGGGGATTCTGCAGACTGTTAAGGGTGCAGCCTCCTGACGAGTCGGTGAAACTCCAACAAAGCAGTTTGTCACAGCCCCTCGTTTGTTGTCCTCTTCTCCCTCTCTGCCTATGGTTTACCAGGCAGCTCCGTTTGATGATTTATATGGCTCTCTCTCTCTCTCTCTCTCTCTCTCTCTCTCTCTCTCTCTCTATCTATCTATCTATCTATCTATCTATCTATCTATCTATATCTATCTATCTATCTATCTTTGTGTGTGTGTGTGTGTGTGAGTGTGTGTGCGTGTGCATATGGGATGCCAGGGGCAGTGCCGCAGTGGGATGACGCCAGCATGGGTGTGGAGCAGGGAACAGGGTGGGACCGTGCACGCAGGACGAGTTTGCAGAAGGCTTTGCATCTCGTGGCGCGAGCGATGTGAGAGCAGACTCCCCGGCGGTCTGCACAGACGTGCGCACGCATCGTGCCTACGGAGGGTGCTACGGCGCTCGGGGAGTCTTGAGGGGCAGCTGGATTGGGTATGACCCAGTCATAATTTTTTTGTACAAGTGCACGGGGGTTTGTGCGCCACGTGTCCAAACCTTCGCGCACCTCTCGTGTTGTTGCGAAAACGTTGGGAGGTCACCGTTTTCCCGTTTAACGGGACTTCAATGCAGATCGGGAGGGTTTTAACGGGTGCCAACGCCCGTTAAACTGGAATCCCCCGCCCGTTGAGAAGACACCCAGCCAATAGATAGAGCAACGACTAATCTTATCCTCCTCGCTACCTCACAAAGGCACAATGATTGTCTCCGGCCAATGGCAATACTTATTCCGAAATAGTAACAAATTATCAGGACGCGTAAAAAAAAATTAAAAAAAAGAAAAGCCAAAGCATGCATCTATCCAAAAAAACTTCCCGCGGAGCACACTTCACACTTCTTGACACTTTCATTCGTGGATGAAAGGGGAACCTTGCCTTGAATGGGCGAGCGGAGAGAGTGGCAGGTGATTGTGGATGGAAGGAACATGGCTGGAGACTGTTGCACGAAAATCGGTATCCATCTTGAGCACTTGCAGGACTTTGTAGCAAGTTAGCTGAGCTCCATCCTTTTTTTTTTGTTTTTTTTTGTTTTTAATGACCCTGGTGTCTTTGCTAGGAGAGGAGCTCCATCCATATTGACCTCACAAAAAAAAAAAAAAAAAAAGTAAAAAAAATTGTGGTTGACAAACTTGTCATTGATCAGAGGACATACGAAACAATGTTGGCAGGCAATGTTTTTTTTCACTTTAGAGCAAACTCTTTGAGCGGGATGGAGATGACTTTTCGAGGTGGGTGTGTGGCCATCCGGATTCGCGACCAAAGAATCAAAGCAGATGTTGAACTAAAACCCAGGATCATCTCCTCCTGCAATGTCAAGAAAAAATGGTGTTGTGTAAAAAATAAATAAATAAAATAAATAAAAATGGTGTTAAATTTTCTCTCAGTTCATAGCATAGTAATCGCACTTGCTAGCACAGGAAGCGACAATAAGAGCAGAAAAGCTGTAATTAGACAAAAAGAAGATAAGAGGGAATGTATGCGTGGTCGTTTCTGGGCCAAAATGGAAGGTTCTTTTCCATTATGCATGTTATTATGGTATATATATCTTACGTCCCAGCCAGAACAAGGAGGTGGTTGAAGAGTCTTGAAGTAACTGGGCCTTGCACGTGGCAGGCCATGGAAGGAGAATGGTGGGACACCCTTCCAAAGGAACGTCCGTCGAGTCGACAAAGACGTGCGGACAATCACCAGGGAAGTCATGTGTTGATACATACGCTGTGCCCCTCAACGACTACACGCCAGACATCCCTGTTTGGGATGATGATATCCTTTTGAATTCAATTTTAAGATTGCGTACATTCTCAATTGACTTTGAAAAACTTTTCGTCGTTTTTGAACACTCTTAGGAAGAAAAGCTATATGACCTGCAGTTGCTACAGACAAAGAGGATTGCAGAGATGATGGTAATCGGGCTGATGATGCCGTCGCTAATATGATTATGATGATAAAAATGAACGCGACGATAAGGTGATGATGATAATGCCATCGCTGCGGACCATTTCCAATAGTTCATGCATGGTCAAGGAGAAGTTATTAACTTATTATAGAGTTTATAGGTGGCAAAACCACCCTCCTCCTATCTGGAGCCCTTTTAGATACTTGGCTCAGTTCATCTGACAAACACACGAGGACGGTGCCACCTACCTACCATGGTCATCTAACCATGGTCCCGAATCCGAATACCACGAGCGTACGCCACGCGGGCAAAAGAAGTGGTAATAAGTTAATAAATTAATAAGGACTAATAATTAATTATGAGCAATTGCTGACGATGGGGCTGATATCAGCAGTGATGGCAATGATGATGATGATGATGATGATGATGATGATGGAAAGACACCTGGGCTGGTCAGTTCAATGATCAACGTCGGTGATCATAATGACAATGCTGGGGTGACTTGATCTGGCGAACGCACGAGCATGGTGAGAATAACATTTTCCATGGAAGGCTTACCGTCTTCACCGGAATAGAACGCCTAGTCATTATTGCAGCATCTGGACTGAAAAATGCCCCAAATACAGTTGTAATGACCGGGTGTTATATTCGGGTGAAGACAGTAGGGCACTGCAAGAAATATCACCTTCGGTACCTTCAGAAGAAGAAAAAGAAAAAAAGATCCACCATGGTCGTTAACCGTGGGGCCAAGTACGAAGTTCACAAACCGTGGCAACAAATCGAGCGGTGACCATTAACGATTAATGATGATGGTGCTGATATCAGTAGCGACGGCGATGATGATATGATGTAGAGAGCGCAAGGATTTATAGTGATGATAATGACAATGGTGATGGTCACGATGATATAATGACGAGGATATCTTTTCTTTGCATTTCTGCGAGACGATGGAATCAAGTCCATATACAGTACCAGCAGAGATTGGAATCGATTGTTTTTGCATTGGGGAATTGTATCATTGTCATTATGTTCCTGCTGAAATTATCTACACTGCAAAAACAATCGCTTCTACTGCTGCTTGTCTGTCTACATACCGGATCCTTGTACCGCTTTCACTTCTTGCACCGGGAAGGTTGGTACGCAGAATGTGAAAACAAGTCCTCACGCGGTTGTTTGCTAGGCTACCAGCCGGGCCCGCCTGGGTCCCATTGTTTGCCCCGGGTCACCCGGCCGTGCAAGCGCCGAAGGAGGTCCCAGAAAAAGAAAAAAAAATGCAAAAAATCTGGAAAAAAAAATGATGTTATGGCAGAAAAATAAAACTGAACAACTTTTGCCTCAGGGTCACATCGAAATTCTTTACCAATTTTATTTAAATTTTAAAATAAATTTAATAAAACAGTTTTTTTTTTTTTTTTTTTTCCTTTTTCTTTTTTGCCCCGGCCGGGCCAATGGTCCCCCGTCACTCTGGTAGCCTCGTGCAAGTTGTTTTTTGGCTTTTATATCTCCTACGGTGGCGCGTATGAGGAGTGGGTTTTCTACTTTTCTCCGATTTAGAATTAGTGTTCGTTTCTTTTGCCGGTTGAAGGGTTTTTTTTTTTTTTTTTTTCCTTAAAAAGGCTAATTCTTTAAGCCCTCGGTTGGAGTTTCAACGTGGTGTTCATTTTTTATAAGTTAGGAATTCTGTTGGAGCCATGGCTACGATCCGGACGTCCGGACCGCCGTCCGGACGGTCTGGATTCAGTCCGGAATCCAGACGTCCGGTCTGGAAGGTCCGGATCCAGCAAATTTCGAGAAAAAAAAAAAAAAAAAAAAAAACGGTCCAGGACCCTTCCCCATTGAGGAGCCAAGCCCCCAAAATTGTTTTGGGGGTTTTTCTGGCCCGTTTATTTTTTTTTGGGGGGTCCGGACATGCTCTCTCTCTATAGTAATTTATTAGACAACCCCAATTTTTTAATTATTAATAATTCATTACCTTTTATTAGTTTTTAAAGTCTTTTTTTAAGCTTTTTATAATTTTTGACTTATAACTCAAGTTTGGTTAGGAATTCTGACATGACTCTGGGGCAAAAGTGGTTTGCATTCTTATTCTGCATAACATACTTTTTTTTCAGATCTTTTTTTTTCTTTTTTTTTTTTTAATGGTCCGGACATTTCCTGACCTGTCCAGACTTCCGGACCGTCCGGATCCCCCACGTCCGGAGGTCCGGAAATGTCCGGAATTCCGGACGTCCGGAAACTACCGGACACAGGTCCGGTTCCATGTCCGGAAATGTCCGGGTCCGGGTCCGGCGTAGCCATGGTTGGAACCATTGGGAAATTGGAAATTGGGAAATTGGGAAATTGGGAGTTGTTTCGGATTCGATGTTTTTCAATTGTCATATAAAAAACTTGTATTGCTTGTCGACTAAAGTCTAAAGGGTTTTCAAGATTGTTCACCAAGCGAGAGAAGGTTAACGGAGACCCTAATTTTCAGACCACTTGCCATGATGCCATTTATATGAAAACCAAAGGGTCATTTTAATCAAACTTGCCACCAATTCGTAGAGTGGAGACCATACTAACTAACTGCAAAAAAAAATAAATAATAATAATAATAATAAACATATAAAACAGCACGGCAAAAGTGCATTTTTATGAAATTTCGCCAACATCTCAATTTCAGAAATCTTGACAAATTCCAGAAATCTTAACAGAGGAAATTCCAATTCTCCAAATGACACAAAGCAACCTTGAACCAAAACAAGAACAGGCAAAAAAAAAATGATTCAAAAAAGTTGAAAAACATAAAATTTGACCCCAAAACCCTAATTTCAGTTTTGGACTTGTTACCCAGGGCCTGAAAATGGGGGTCCCCATTAACCACCAAGCGAAGCAAAAACCAGCTAGTGTGCCGTGCCATTGAAGAGCGAACAAGGGAGGGAGGGATATAGGCATCGCCCGCGGAAGAGCAATCTCGAGGACTGAAAGGATGCCGACTGAGGAAGACAGCCAGTCAGCCGGAGGGAAGCGAGAAACTGAGCAAGTGTGTCAGTGACAAGCTCTCTCTCTCTCTCTCTCTCTCTCTCTCTCTCTCTCTCTCTCTCTCTCTCTCTCTCTCAAGGGAGGGAGGGAGGGAGGGAGGGAGGGAGATAGGCATCAACCAGCAAAGGAGCAATCGAGAAGGACTATGGTGTTCACTTGACGACAGCGCCCGGTCATTATAGCTGTGTATTTTGTGCAACTTTCAGTCTCGATACAGCGACAATGACCATACGCTCCATTCTGGGTGAAGACGGTCAGCAAGAGAGGGAGGAGTAATTGGGGACGGAACTGCGCAAGCGACGGTGCAAGGCAGTGAGCGAGTAAGCGTGCTGCTAAGCCATACCATCATCACCCCTGAAGGATCACTCATCCTTCAGGGGGAGCAGGGAGCTGACAAAAATATTATGCTCCTTTTGACGCCAGAAGGCCCGTCAGATGTTCTGTTTCGTTTTCTTTTTTTTTTCATTATTTTTCCCAGAACACTCCGCACGACAAATTGCACGCCCATGCTCTTAAATTCTCCCGCAAAGCTTCTGACCCCACCACCTTCGTCCAGTACCCCAACCCAATCCACGCTCCCTCCCCCCCCCCCCCCCCCCCCCCCCCCCCCCCCCCCCCCCCCCCCCCCCCCCCCCCCCCCCCCCCCCCCCCCTCCTCCCTATAGGCACCTGACTAGGAATCTATGAATGCGGTGGGGGGGGCGGTGAGATGGATAAATGGCAAAAATCATGAAAAATGTGTCACACCTTGAACGCATGGCCAGGGGTCACGTCCCACTTATTAGGCCGTGAATTTTTAATATTTTTGTGATCTATATAGTCAGAAATTGGGAGTTTGGGTAAGTGGGACATGGATGGCCCCAGTACACCGCTGAATCAGTGCAAGATCATGACGAAAAAAAAACTGACAATGCTGAGAAAGCAGGTAGCAAGTTCTGAAAAAAACTTAAAAAAGTAAAAATAATATAATATTAAATTTAGTTTAATTTACTAAAATGATAGTAAATTCGTTTGTTTTTTTTCTTTTTTCGTTTTCGATTTGGACCATTTTCTCGATTTATGTGTGTCATCCTTGAAATCGCAGGGGCCAGTTTGGTAATTACTAATTACCCTTCTCTGTATCGGTCGATTTCTGACGGATGTCCCGAAGAAGGCCATCCACGAAAGCGCGTGGTGTTCTAAGAAACCTTTTTTTTTTTTTTTTTTTTTTTTTTTTTGAAAAATGGGACTCGTGAATTTCCACGGGCCGGGTCAATTTAACAATGATACACCAGTGATTAACGGGGATGTTCTAAGAAACCTAGGCCATAATTTTTTCTTTTTTGGGAACTGTTTCTGATACTTTCTATGCTGTTTTT
>BFEA01000071.1:1834097-1854886 GCA_003427395.1 Chara braunii | reverse complement strand
TTTTTTTTTTTTTTTTTTTTTTTTTTTTTTTTTTTTTTTTTTTTTTTTTTTTTTTTTACCGTGACCTTTTTGAGTGGTCCTTGCACACCATTCTATTCTGACAACCTTCCGTCCTTCCAGTTCCTTCTCCACCGGCAAGTAAGTTTCAACAGCACAGACAAAACTCCCCTGTTCAGTGGAGTCCGTGCCCTTTGTTGTTTCTTCTATCTAGCACAACTGCAATCTTTCTGAATTGGTGCAGAACAGGCCTGTGCATCGTCCTGTTTGTCTTTCATGCTCCTCTTAAACGGCTAGTACGAGGCCCCAGCCTTGCAGAAAGTTTTTGTCGCCACAAGCAAGACTGGGAGGCGCCGCGCGGCCAGGCCCGCCGTTGAAAAAAAGAATCGACGGCCGCCGAAGTGGTGCGGGTTTCATACTGACACCCGCGGGCCGATATGTGGTGTACTGGTGCTTTAACTCCTGCGGATCTCATTCTGAGGGAGGCTTCTCTCCATGGGTACTCTTTCCATTTCTTAGCCTGAGATTCTGTGTCGGTCCCGCGGATCCGATTGGCGGTGGTGGGTATTGGGTGGGTCTCTCTCTTGTGTCAAACTATGCGTTCTGTGTTCCACTTCTAGGTATACTACCGTCTTCACCAAAATAGAAAGCCCGGTCATTATAGCGGCAATCTGGACTGAAAATTGCACCAAATACGGCTATAATGAAATTATTAAATGAATGGGCGTTCTATTCGGGTGAAGACGGTAGCTGTCAACAATAGCCTAGATAGAGTCCTCGTCGATGTATGCTATGTTGCTGTTGCCTTACCTGAGTCAGCATCCCTTGCTGAAACGGGTTTTCTCCCTGTACGGTTTTCATGGCACTTGCACCTGTTCTCTCTCTGTTTCCATTCTCTCTTTCGGTTTTCGATTGGGCGCAAGCAGGGCAGCTTCTCTCCACGTCCGGTCTATCGATCGCCTTGGAACCTTTTTATGCTGTTCCCCGGTTCAGTTGTCGCGTTCCGTTTGTTCCTGGTTTAGCTGTTCGAGTTCCATTTGTTCCCCGGTTCAGTTGTCGAGTTCTGTTTGTTCCTGGCTTAGCTGTTCGAGTTCCATTTGTTACCCAGTTCAGTTGTCGAGTTCTGTTTGTTCCTGGCTTAACTGTTCGAGTTCCATTTGTTCCTGGTTTAGCTGTCGAGTTCCGTTTGTTCCCCGGTCGAGTTCCATTTGTTCCTGGTTTAGCTGTCGAGTTCCGTTTGTTCCTGGTTTAGCTGTCGAGTCCCGTTTGTTCCTGGTTTCGCTGTCGAGTTCTGTTTGTTCCTGGCACACAAATGCAGGGTCTTCATGTTGATGGACTGGACCATGGATTGCTTATCCATAGCGTATTGGCATATGGGTCTTCATGCTCTCTCCAGGCATGCCATGTCCATAGCCTAATCTCATCGCACCCTGCATTGCGCGCGTCTTCTCTCCCCGAAGCTCTTGCCATCGCCAAAATCAGATTCTTGTTCCTAGTTTGTGCGAGCACAGCCTGTTCGCCTCCCTGTTCCAGTGTCTTATGTAACCCTTTCTTTTTTTCTGCTTCTTTTTTTTTTTATTAAACTTGTTGCATCACTGCAGTGAATCCTTGTTATTGTTATTGGATCTGTACCTCTGGGCCTCATCTCCCCTCCGTGCAACCACGGACTGGAACCGGCGACCTCGGCCTCAAGAAGAGCCACGTATCGTAACCACCACAGCCAGGACACGGTGTTCAAAAGCAGAACCATACGGGCCGTGATATCCGCCCCACCCCAGCACAGTACGTGCTTTTTTTTTTTTAACAAAACAAAGTCCCCTTCTATTCTGGGGGGCATCAGTGCGGTTGCTTATCACCGCCAAGCAAAGCTCTACAAAACAATTAGTCAAATTTTCCCCTACGCGTAGTCCTTCCACGACGACCCCTTGTTGTTCCATGCCACCTCGTTGTCATGTGTTGTCCTTATGGGGGGGGCATGCCCTGTACAGCTTCAGTAAAGGTGGCTTCTTTTTTTTTTTTTTTTTTTTTTTTTTTTAACAAAACAAAGTCGCCTTCAATGAGCGCGGGCCTGGCCCTGTGCGTTTTGCCAAGAGCCACCTTCTTCCCCCGAATAGAACGTATGGCCATTATCGCTGTATCTGGACTGAAAGTTGTCTTTATGGGGGGGCATGCCTGGCTGGTGTTCAACCTTTTGCTATGTGGATGCACCCCCCCCCTCTGAGTTCTCTCTTTGTTTGACATTATCTCTTTGTTTGACATTATCTCTTTGTTTGACATTATCTCTTTGTTTGACATAATAATGGCATTATTACATAACCACCCCCCCACAAGACCATCCCTCTTGTTTGGGGTTGGGGGGGGGGGGGGGGGGGGGGGGGAGGTTGGGTTGGGGGTTGGTGGTGGGGATGACATCCCCACCTTTGTACCATACCTCAGTACCCTTGCGGTCAGGCACAAGCAGAAAAAAAGAGGATATGCCAGCCATTTTTTTTTCACTTTCGAAAGGAGAAAAGGATCCCCCAGCCCTGAGTGAAGACTCGGCGTGAAAAAACAGTTGGAAGGAAGGCTGGGTGCAGCCTCTACAACTACCTTCTTCCCCCGAATACAACGTACGGTAACTATAGCTGTATTTGGGGTATCTTTCAGTCTAAATTCAGTTATAATGACCGTACGTTGTATTCGGGGGACGAAGGTAATCGGTAGGCCCAGCCTTCAGGTTAGTTGCACAGGCTGGGGCCCTGCCACTCAGTATGGACTCTGGAGGGTTCTCAGTCTGGTAAGAGCACAGTCCCAGTCAGGCAGCTGTGGGCTTCAGGGAAACAACAAAAGGGAGGATAAGGTACGAGCCTTCCACGCATTCGGAGGCACGGGCTGCCACCGCGACCTTCTTCCCCCGTATAGAACGCAAGGTCATTATGCCTGTATCCTTGGCAACTTCCAGTCCAGATACAGCGATAATGACCGTACGTTCTATTCGGGGGAAGACAGTAGCTCTTGGCAAAACACACAGGGCCAGGCCCGCGCTCATTGAAGAAGAAGGGTGAGGAGCAGCCACGGCACCGGATGGAAGCAGTGTGGCGCTGGGGAGAAGAATGGAACAGGCGGACTTTAAGTGGCGATGTCCAAAGAGCACACTCGTGTGGGCAGGCTCTCTGCAACATTGCTAGCCAATGCTAGGCGAGAGTAGGGTGGAGAGAGAGAGAGAGAAGAGAATATGAGGGAGAGAAATAGCTGTCTATAGAGAGAGTAGGACAGTGGTCTAAGCCGTCACATCATAGTAGAGCTGCAATATTGTGTTTGTATTACTTTGTAATAACTTCGTGTTGATGACTGGAGGTGAGAAGTTAGGATTTCTTTATCAACAGACTTCAGTGTTCGTGTGCTCTCATTTAGTGTGATCTCGGCTTTGTAATTCTGCTTTCCACACACACACACACACACACACACACACCAGGAGCAATGGAGACAAACACAGAGAGACAAGGCAAGGAGCACATCAAGACTTGAAGACAGACTGGCAGGCAGACAGACAAGGCAGTAAACAAACGACAGGGAGGTGGCGACATAGGCAGACTGACAGCTTCATCAGATAGAATGGACTGGAATGGCCACAGCGTATGACCGGACATCCATTCTGTTCGTTATTTTGTCAACGACACTGGGAATAGGACTGATTAATTGATAGATGGTTGAGTGGCTGAACAACCACCCCCCTCCCACCGCTGCCCAGCTGTTGGTTCCTCTGAACCAGTCGGGTTCGGTGGTCGGTCGGGTGAATGGGCGGGTCGGTGGGCCACCACTCTGTACAGCCACCCAGCTGCAAGCCACTAACCCATCTGCCTGACCAACCACCCATCCTGACCAATCCAGCCAACCAACTCCATCCGATTTGACTGACCGTGTACTCGACCTGATCCGTCAGCTCTGAAGAGTCTGAACCGATTCCTACTGACTAACCATACCAGCTGAGCTGACCCACCTGCCTGGTATTTATTTGAATTATTCCTTTATTGTCTCATCCTCTCAATCACCTCAACTGTGTCTTGCATCTTTCCCGGTATCCGCCGTCTCTCATGCCTCTACCATTTTCCGCTTTTCGCTTCCCTTGTGTGAGCTTCTTTTTCTTCTTTCAATGGCCCCACATTTCCCTTGTAAACTACCAGCTTACATTCCAACTTTTCACTTACGTAACAAACGCTTCATGTGGCTTTGCGTTTAGCTACTTACTTATTGCGCACACTTTTCGTTTTGCTTTCCGCTACTTGCTCGTTGGGCACTTTTTTCTTGCTCTTGTGATCGATCGCCTGTCATCGAAGAGTTGTCCACCATAATGACACGTTGAAAGAATGAGTCTCAGGTATATTTGTGCCTTCCTCGGTACACTTTTCCGTGCGCTCGTGCCTATTCACCCAAGACACTTGATTTTGTGCCTTCCATTTCAACAGCGGCATGAATTTGTAAGTAGACGACTTGAAACAAGGAAATGTTTCTCTTTCGAGTTTGAACATTATTACCATGAGACCAGTGCGCCAACGGGGCTACCGTCCTCCCCACGAATAGAACTACGATGACTTACTCTGTCTCCAGACTGAAACTTGCCCCCCCAAACACAGATGAAACAGTTTTCACCTTTGCAGAAGCAGACGTAGATCCCAGGGTTCAATCCCTAGACCTTACCTGCACCCGTGTACAGTATCGAGTAGAACCCTGTGTGTTTTGAGCCTGCGACCTGTGTTTTAGTAGTGACTGTTGTTTGTCGTAGGTCCCTGTAGCTGTAGGGGTTCGATCTGTAGATCTGTCAAGTAGGGGTTGCAGCTGTGTAGAGGTCGAAACTGCTAGGCGAGAGGTCTGTAGGTAAGTCGCAAGTCCAACTGCATCGAGTCGGCAGTGCAACCCCATTCAATCAGCGGTACCGGTCCCAGTCACACTTAGTCCAGTCAAGCAAGTACCGTGTGGGACTGTGTGCACCAAAGGGCCGGTGGAAAGGGGAAGACCAGCAGCCAACAGAAGTATAAATCAAGAGGCAGCGTTCAGCAATGGGAGCATTCTGCGGTGATCCTTGCGGAAGCGCTGCCAGTGCCCCTTGTGCTAGGTGGTCTGCAGGAAGCCCGAAGTTGAAGTGGGCAGTTGGCGAGATAGAGTGGACATAGCCGCTTGTAGTGCTGCGTAGGCGCCCGCCATAGCTGCGATAGGAAGTGAGGTGTCTAGTGTGTGTGTGTGTGTGTGTGTGTTCGTGTACAGTGAGAGAGTGTGTGTGCGTGGGATATCCAGGGAGATCGCCTGTGAGGTGTGCGTGCGTGTGTAAGCAGTGGAAGTACGGGTTGGCTGTAAGAGAGAGTTGGGCGCTTGGTCGCCATCGATAATCTGAAGCGAGTTTGTATCGAACCTGTGTTCTCGACTTGTATTTCTCTGAGCTTTGTGTGGGTGCCTGGCGCCAGAATACTCATCATCTGCTTTGCATGCATGCGGAGTGAGAAAGATAGCGAGTCTGATTGCACAGACATAACGACAGTGCCATTCTCATTTCGGGGGGAAGACGGCAGGTCAGATTGTACACCCATGAACTGTCGAAAGCTTGAAAAGTGAAATACAGACCCGAAGCAACCAGATGAACAGAATAAATCTAATAAAATCATTCTGAATTACCTGAGTCCGGTCAGTTCAATTATAATATCTCAAGGCCATCGCTGTTTCAAAAAAAAGAGAGAGGAGGAGGAAGGGGGGCAAACAAGATCAGTGGATGTCCTATGGGACATCTGTTAAGATTTGGAATGATGCAGAGAAGAGAAGAGAAGATTAGCATGCCCCCTGCAGAAGGACGACATGCGTAAGCTGAGAAATGGTTCAACTTTGAAAATGAAAACCGACAGTTAGATCAGTGGAAGCGGATGGATTGCACTTACATAGATTGGCCCAAGGTCCCATTTCGCAGCAACCGGCGACAAGCAAAGCCATGCGATGATCAGCACCCATGTGTGAAGCTTGATCGAGAAAATCACAATCAACAGGAGATCTGTGTCACAGCGGCAATGGCACAACATCACAGTCAATGTCCAGAGACCAAGGGTCAACCACTGCTGCCCTACCACTGTGACTTCACCTCTGGGATATAGTACCGATATACATTTATTAAATTATTCGTTGCATCATCGGTTTGAAATTTGAATGTAAGACTTTGAAATTTGAATGTAAGTCTCGGGATTACTATTCAGAAGTTGAACTTACCACACCCGATGCAATAACTCAGCTCAAATCTGCATTAGCCGTGGGCTCTAGGGTCGTCACTTTTGGTCAAAGGCCCGAAGAAACAGGGGTCAAAAGTCACGACCTAAGTCCTGTCCTGTTAACGCTTGGACGAGGGCCTGATGCGATGGGGTACTACCCAGGGCAAGGTCGAAACTGGGATGTTGCATACCGTAACGGTGCAGACCAGAACAAGAACCACAAGAACCGACCTCTCTCACAAAGTACAAGATAGCGTAGCAGAAGACTTAGATACCAATGATCCGAACAATCAATGTTGCAATGCAGCCCCAAACACACATCATCATCATTCCATGGTGGGAAGGGGCCTGGCGCTCGCACAGGAAGAATGCGCCAGTCCCCGCCATACACAGACGAAGAAGAGGGGGGTTAGACAAAGAAGAGGGGAAGATGGGAATGTTGTCAACACCAAGTCTGCGATACAGGTCCCAAATAATCCCCGTCAAATGTCTGAATCCCAATGTCGAGTCTGGATCCAATGTCCTCAAGTCTCAAGTCACAGCTCTCTCTCTCTCTCTCTCTCTCTCTCTCTCTCTCTCTCTCTCTCTCTCTCTCTCTCTCTCTCGTAGTCCGCAGATACTGAGAAGTCAGGTAGTGAGAGGGTGAAGAAGAGATGGTGGACTGAGAAGAGGAAGAAGCAGAACTCTCTCTCTCTCTCTGTCCGGTACTAACCTGCGAAGCTGGCGCCTTGATGCAGGTACCTCGAAGATGGAGCTGGAGCTATGGCGCCACAGGTAAGTCTCACTGGCCTCCGCCAGCCATCTCTCTCCAACACTACTACTACTACTACTACTACTACTAGCGCCCTGCGCTGAAGACTACTCCTGCAGCTACTAGCGCCCAGCGCTGAAGACTACTCCTGCAGCGCTCCTCCAGAGTGCTGCTGCCGAATCCTGAAGACTGCCTCCTGCCTTCTGCCTGGACTGCACGTGAAGTGCCTGGCCAGTCCCTATCAACTCTCCTTGCCTGTAGGGCGGGCCAGTCTTTTATAGTGCTGGCCCGTCCAGGAGGCTGCTCTTGCCAATACCCAAACGTGCTAGACCCTGAGGAACCTTCCGGGAAGTTTCCAGGTAGCTTCTGGCTAAAGCCTGAGGAAGCTTCCGGAAGTTTCCAGGTAGCTTCTGGCTAAAGCCTGAGGGGCTATAGGCCCTGGTTTTCAGGCTGTCAGGCTGAAACAGACACGGGGCCTGTAGGCCCTGGTTTTCAGACCGTCAGGCTGAAACAGACATGGGGCCTGTAGGCCCTGGTTTTCAGGCTGTCAGGCTGACACAGACACGGGGCCTGTAAGCCCTTGTTTCTAGGCTTTTAGGCTGAGACTGCAGGACAGGCCCTGCAGGCCCGTGTGGCTGCGCAGCATACCACATGGGACCTTCAGAGGCCCTACGTGAAGCAGTTGACCCAGGGAAAGTCAACGATCAACCCCAGCTTGGGAACTCAGGCCTAGAAGTCAAAGTCAACCCGTCTGTCAGCCTCGGCCGTGGATCGGACACACATCATCGGTGGTCTGCAGGTATCCAGAAGAATCTGGTCCAAGTGGGACACGTGGGAAATCTGCAACTGTACGACATCCATGCCATCGGCTGCCGGCGACAGATCTGGGCCGCCGCACCCGGGAGACCATAGGCTGGTCAACGTGAGTCGACATTATAAGTTTGACCCAGCCCCTGCCTGAGATCATTCAGTCTTGTGCGTTCTGCTTGACGCTGGCTCGATGCTAGTGCGACGACGCGAGACTGCGGGAGCTCCATGCTGGCGCCATTCTCTGTGTGCAGCGCCAGCCTTGAGGGCGGTTATGCTGACATGGCCATAGCCACATTGATTGCGACGTTGACGAGGGAGTAGGCGAGGAGGAGGAGGATCTGGACCGTGAGAGTGATACGAGGGCGAAGGAGAAGCTTACCTGGACGTCCCTGCGACGACGCATGTGCTTTGCTGCTCATCGTCCTCAAGGAGGAGACCTGCGCCATCATCCTCAGCTGCCGCTGATGTGGCAGGCGGATGGGTGCCCTTCTGTGTCAGAGATCGTCAGGGAGGAACTGTTTTGCTGACATGGCAAGTTGGTGGAAGGAATGCCCGAAAGGGAAAGAGCGCTCAAGTGGGGACCTGCTTCGTTGTGGGAACTCTCCTCATCCTCCTCCCTGTCTCATCTACCCCTCTCCTCATTCTCTACTCTGGTTTCGAGACATTTGGAGACTACATGTGTGACGAGTACGGTTCCATGAACGATTTTGGGGACATTGATGTCGTGCCGTGACGGACTTGTATATCGACGTTCGTGAGCTTCTCATCTGGCTGGGTTCATTGCACTGATTTTATTTGAAAAGAAGGGGGAAAGTTAAAGATCCCCCCTGCGACAAAAGGTTTATGTAACTTTGTAACTTTTTTTGTACTCGTTGGCCCCCCCGAAATGTCAGAGGCCCCGAAAGGCTTGAGGCACGGGGGGGGAGGCCACAATCGCAGGGGCAAACGAGTACAGATGTTTTGTCGCAGGGGGGATCTATAATTTTTCCCCCAGAAAAGGGCCCTGTGACCAAAGCTGAATTATTTATTTAGTAGTATTAGTACTCTTCCTATAGCATAGAGTAACTGTAAACTGCGAAACATAAAATCCACTCGGGTGCCATTAGGCCCACAAGAGCACAACCCAACACATGAGAGTGCAAACAAAAATTGCAGTGACATGTTCGTAACAAATAAGAAATGAAAGACTGTGCAATGGGGTGAGATTTTGGTGCTCATACGGTCATACCCCACATCTTAACGGGTTCCCATAGGTCCCATACCTCACATGTTAAAGGTGGTATGGTGCCACCTTTAGCGGAGGTATGGTACCCATAGGTCCCATACCTCACATCTTAAAGGTGGTATGGGACTCACATGTTAAAGGTGGTATGGTGCCCCCTTTAAAGGAGGTATGGTACCCATAGGTCCCATACCTCACATCTTAAAGGTGGTATATGTTAAGGGTGGTATGGTGCCACCTTCATAGGAGGTATGGTACCGATAGGTCCCATACCTCACATCGTAAAGGTGGTATGGTACCCATAGGTCCCATACCTTATATGTTAAAAGTGGTATGGTGCCACCTTCATAGGAGGTATGGTACCCATAGGTCCCTTACCTCACATTTTAAAGGTGGTACGGTACCCATCCATCCCATACCCTACATGTCAAAGGTGGTATGCACACCTCTGACGTACGAACGCTATCTTAAACCTAGTACAGCAAACTTGAGAATCAAAATCAAGCCAATCTGCAAGAATTGGGGGCTCCGTGCTACCGGACCGCAATGGCTGGCAGTGCCAGCTTAAAAAGAAAAGAAATGTGTCGCTGGCTGTTCAGCAAAGCTTGGCACGGAGCGAGAGTCCACCATGGCAAAACGCAGCTCGGATGTAATCGGGTCCTTCAATCACGGCATGCATCTGTAACTGTCGTCATCTTAAATGGTACACTCACTTACCAGGAAGCCTTAACTTGTCCTTTAAGAAGATAGCCAGCTTTCGCTTCCAAGGAGGGGAGATACCATGAGGGTTAAATTTCTGTGACAGTCAAAAGTCAAAGCCAAGGCAAAGTCAAAGTCAAAGTCAAAGGCAAAGGCAAAGCCAAAGGCAAAGACAAAGGCAAAGACAAAGGTGAAGTCAAAGGCAAAGGCAAAATACCCAGTCAGATAAAAGGACAGGCCAGTTGTCAACGAATGATGTGAGCAAACAATAAATGTCGTGCAAGTTACACATCCATTGATATAACAACATACATAGACACTTGCATGTATGTTCTTTCAAGCCATGTCTAGGTATTCATGCTTGCATCCTTTTAAAGTTGCCTTAAGCCACCAGTTCCCCCAAAGCAGCGTAAGGCTCTTTCCCGTTCACGCGGTAACAGCTTTTCGATTCGCGCATGGGCTGGTAGTGGACGCTCCAAGCCACTTTGAAAAGGCGCTGTCTCAGGCTCGCAAGCCTTGGACGGTAGCTTTGTGGACTTAGGCTCCAGTGAACTGGAGGTTTAATTGTGATCAATTAGTCTATCCAAAGGGTTGTCGATATATTAATCATCCTTATGATTTAGTAATATTTATTAGTATATTTATTAGTGACTAGTTACATCATAACCAGTTGTCATGTGAACAATGTAATGAACCCAAAGCTGAGAAGCTCACACGATCAACATCATGCATGAAATTGAGGCTTTTTTTTTCTTTTTGTACATTTTTGTTGTTGTCGTTCACGATTGTTCGCCAATCTCGTTGACACAATGAGCAAATGAAGACAATCCCAAAGAGAGTCTCAGAGTACGAGGAGGAGGAGGATAAACTCAAAATAATACTCAACTGGTACTACTCTGTCTTTTCTCACCTTCCCCGTTCTACCTCCACGCACTCTACTCTCTTCTTGCCACCTCAACAATGATCATCATACCGTCTTCCAATGGCTAGAATTTACAATCATTTATCATTGCATCGAGACTGCTATGTGGTCCAAATACTGCTGTTACGACCGTACGTTCTAGTCGGGGGACGGCGGTAGCTCCTTACCAACGGTGAGGCCAGTATCTCTCTTCCCAATGCCTCACCAAGAAAGTCACCCTCCATGCAATATCACTCTGGCAGCCTGGCTGAAAGAAGAATAACTCCGAACAACACAACGCCCGCCTTCTGAACCAAAGCATTGTTCCATTTTCCCCCGCAATATCAACACGTAAGTTCTACGGTAAGAACTTCATTATGGTCTTCAACTCTGGCCAGAACTTCAATATGGTCTTCAACTCTGGTCAGAAAACTTCACTATGGTAAGAATTTCACTATGGTCAGAACTATGGTCAGAACTTCACTATCGTCAGAACTATGGTCAGAACTATGGTCAGAACTATGGTCAGAACTATGGTCAGAACTGGTCAGAACTTCACTATGGTCAGAACTTCACTATGGTCAGAACTTCACTAGGGTCTTCAACACCTCTGGTAAGAACTTCATTATGGTCTTCAACACCTCTAGTCAGAACTTCACTATGGTCTTCAGCTCGAATCATACAGGGAGAAGTGAAACAATGCTTTGGTTAAGAAGCCCGGCATTGCGTTGTTAGGAGTTATTCTCCATAACTATTTTTCGAGTGGCCTGCTGCTTTCGTTGCCGGCCCATGCCCGAATCAAAATGCTCTTATACCGTATACCTGTAAGAGCACTACTTGGTGGTTTCATGGGAACTGGTGGTTTCACAAGCGCATAAAAACAACTATTGTAAATTTATTATTTATTTAGTTTCTTTTATTTTATATAATGAACAGTAACGTATTAACTGGGACATTTTTCTTAAAATTAAATGAAATTAGAAAATAAAGAAAAAAAACAATTGCTAGAAATTATTAATTACATTCCTTATTCATTAAATTAGTTAACACTTTCAACGTTGTTGGATTTTGGCAGTAAAAATGTGGTTGAACTGTCCCATGGACTACACATTCCAAACAGTGCAGGTGTGTAACCACGTCCTAAATCACGCGGCAGGTGCTCAATTGGCACAAGTGTTATGGCAGGAGGTGTTTGTGGATGATGTGGGCGTCCTGGCTGTAGTGGTTAAGAGACTTGGCTCTTGAGGCCGAGGTCGCCACTTCCAATCGGTGTGTGCACTCAGCAGGGCCTTCGGCCCAGATGTACGGATCTATAACTACTGTGGATGATGTCCGCGTGTTTGTGGATGATGTAGGCAGGTGTGTTTGTGGATGATGTAGGCCGGTGTGTTTATGGATGTAGGTATGGACATTCTCACCCACCATGTCCTCGTCCTCGTCATCGTCATGATCTCCAGCGCCAGCTATCCCGGTCCTCAAAGCTGTTATCTCCTTAGGAGGAGCACGAGGCACTGCCATCGCAATGAGCGTATCTGATAATCCCACACACATTCACAACCATCCACGTGGCACACGACGAGTTAGCGTCCCAGCGTATCTCAGAAACCACATACAGATTTCAAGAAGAAGAAGAAGAAGGAAGAAGAAAAAGGAAACAAGAGAACTCCCACACAGATTTCCAAAACATCCCCACGTGGCAAACAACCAGGGAGCGTCCCCGCGTGTGCGGCACACAAATACGACCGTTGATCAACAGATCAACGGATCAGCATGTGCGGCACACACATGTAACTGTTGATGTGTGTACGGTACACAGATGTGACCGTTAATCACCCAATCAAAGATTCAAAACATTTTTTCAAGTTCTGTGCGTACTATATAGTATATACTATATATTGAGAATAGGCACGTAGGGGTTGACTGTTAGACCCTTTAAACTCCCAAAAATTAAGAAATCATCCTCTTTTTTTTTCTGTGTTTTTTACAGTAATTTTCTTCACCTCTTTTTAAAAAAATCCAATTCGACCTAATTAGTCAAAAGAAGTGAAAAGAAAGACTGTGCCAAGTCAGGGAATAGTTGTTTACCGTTATGACGTCTGCCGATTGATTGATTGATTGATTGATTGATTGATTGATTGATTGATTCCCAGCCCTCAAAAGCAACATGCCAAGTGGTGCTCAGAATGCCCAGCCTCACCCACCAGGCATGATTCGATTGGAATGGGACTCGTGGGACCGGCAATCGGTGGGACCTGGAATCAGAGGGAGCTGCCATTATTGGGACCTGGTGGAACCAGTCGGACTTGCGGTGCCCGTTGGAGCACATGCACGTGACAGGGACCTGAAGTCCCATTATTGGGACCTGGTGGAACCAGTCGGACTTGCGGTCGTCCCAATGATTGCAGCTCCAACTAACTATCTGCATGTCCCCCTGATTGATTGAAGGTACCACTGATGGCAGATCTCAATGATTGCAGGTCCCACTGATTGCATGTCCTGGAGTTCTTATTAGGGCATTCTCGCACCACAGATAACGGTGAATGCTTAGGACGACCGTTAGGATACACTCACAGTAAGCCACCGTTATCCTGTTGTGATATTAGGGCCTGCCATGCTCCGCACAGGCGCAACAGAACATGGGGAGGTGTATTAAACTTCTTCTTCTTCTTCTTCTCCTTCCATGCAAAAGTTCCTTGTCATTCAGTTGTCAGAGTAGATGCGTAGCGATTGCCCTTGCTATTACAATTACCATTACAATTCTTGTTCTTCTTCTGCTTTCTTCTTCTTCTTCTTCTTCTTCTTCTTCTTCTTCTTCTTCTTCTTCTGCTTCTTCTTCGCCACTGCTCCTTTTGTTGCTAACTTGCTGCTGCTGCTTTTCTTCTACCGATTCTTCTTCTTCTCCTCCTCCTTTCCTCCATTTGCTGCTGCTGATGCTCTTCTTCTTCTGCTTCTTCTCCTCTTCCTCAACCTCCTCCTCCTCGCCTCCTTTTGATGCTGCTGCTGCTCTCCTCGTCGTCCCCTTCCTCCTCCTCCTCTCCTCCTTTTCCTGCTGCTTCTCCTCTTCTTCCTCTGCTGCTTCTTCTTCCCCTCGTTCTCGTCCTCCTCCTCCCCGTCTTCCTACTGTTGTCGCAGCTATTCCTCTCTTCTTCTTTCTCGACTTCTTTTCACTCTTTATTTCTTCGATCCTGCAAACACACAAGCCGATGAGAGAGGCACAGAGAGAGAGAGGAGAGAGAGCGAGAGTCACAGAGAGAGAGAGAGAGAGAGGCAAACCCCTGTACTTCCCTGCTAAGCTGAACCTCACTCACACACACACACACACACACGCACACCCACCCACCCACCCATACACACACACACACACAGGGATAAAGGAAAGCAAAAGATGAATGAATCAGAGGCAGGCTCAAGACATGAGCGGCAGACAGACATCATCCCCAACCTTTTCCCCCCCTTCGGCCCCCCGCCCCCCCCAAAAAAAAACAAAAAAAAGAAAAACAAGAACAAGAAAAGAGTAAAGTGGTGTCTGAAGGGTGGTTGATGATGTTTGTTGAGCCGCTCTAAGTAATATGCACAAACACCACTTTCCTCTTCTTCTTTTTCTTTTTGGCGTACGAGTTTAAGATGAAAAATGGCAGTGAGGACAGACATAGCGTACGGCGATGAAAAAAAAAAAAAAGAAATGCAAGATGATGCAGTAATACACACCGAAAAGCATCATGAGCAAGATACGCACAGAATTACACTTCCTAATCAGCGTACAGCGATGAACAAAAAGAAATGCAGAACGTCTACGGTGGGAACAATGGTGTCTGAAGGGTGAGCAGTAGGGACAGACATACACACCGAAAAGAAAAGAACAAGAGCGCAAACACACACCAAATACAGACAAAGAAAAACACGAAAAAGCAAGAAAAAAAAAAAGCGAAAACAATATTAAAAACAAACAAACGAAGGGAGAGAACAACAACGCAAATGAATTCTTCTTCAACCCCGTTTACTTACCCCCGTCCTTGAGATTGGCTGGCTGAAGGTTCGGCGAACCGTCAGAATTTGTGGTGGGAAGAGCTCTCCCACCCACCACTAACGACAAGCGATCGCCCGGTAGACCCGTCGTTTCCGCTATCAGTCGCCGCAGGTCCCACACCTGCTCCCTCATCCCGCGCAGTAGAAGGCCAAACGCAACATCAACATCATCATCATCATCATTCATCATCATCATCATCATCATTCATCAGCATTCATCAGCATTCATCAGCATCATTCATCATCATTCATCATCATCACAATTACTCAAAGCTGTACACAATCATCAGCAACATCATCATCATTCAGCATCAATGCAACATCATTCAGCATCATTCAGCATCATTCAGCATCATCATCTCCATCTTCATCGTCATTATCATCATCATCACACCTGCTCTCTCATCCCGCGAAGCAGGAGTCCATACCCTGATCAACATCAAGAACAATCATTCAGAACCAAAAAATAAAAATAAAAATAATTCTAATCAAAGAAAATCAAGAAACAGATTTACCAGAAACATCATCATCATCATCAATTCGTCGGCCACTACCAGATCAACCACCACCAATAAAAGATTATAAATATTAAAAAAAAACAATTATGCAAATCAAAGAAAATCGAGAAATGGATTTAACAGCAACATCATCGTCATCATCATCATCATCATCTTCATCATCAATTAGTTGGCCATTACCAGATCACAAAGGCTGAAGAAGGAAAAAAACGATTCAGCAACATCAACATCCACATCATCATCATCAATTCGTTGGCCATGACCAGATCCGTAACAACCATTTAAAGGCTGAAAAAAAAAAACGATAATGCAAATCAAAGAAAATCAAGAAACATTTTTCCAATTAGAATCTATTCCATTCCCTCACCATTCGATGGAACACATCGAGGAAAATGTATATCAGCCGATCGATTAATTTTACAATCATCATCAATTTATTGATTAATTAACTTGGTTGATTAATTAACTTGATTTGATTAATTAGCTTGGTCTGATCGACTGATTTTTCCAAACATCACTCGACTAATTAATCAAACCAGTCGAATCAAAGTTCGACGTTATCACACTAATCAACTCAGTCAAATCAAATCAGAACCAATCAAGCTAATCGATCAATCATCAATGGATTGATTGCTTTGATTGCCTTGATTGCTTTGATTGACTTGATTCGTTTCATTGACTTGATTGGCTTGATTGATTAGCCTAATTGATTCGACTGATTAGGTGCATTTGATTGATTGTCGGTAATCAATGTTGTGTCCCCCCTCCCCATCAAAGTTGTGCGACGATGAAGACAACGATGGTGATTCGATGATAGGAGAGGTGGATGATGCCAGAGGGGGTTGATGGGAGAGGGGGAGGATGATGAAACGATGATCGCGTCGCATAGCAGTCTAATAACGATGACGATGACTGCCATTTCCCCTGGACGAGGAGGAGGAGGAGGAGGAGGAGTGCGCGCCAGCGAGGAAGGAAGCGGCGTACATAGAGACGACGGGTAGGGAGGGCAGAGGTCATGCAGGGCAGATAAGGAGGAATGGGAGGGGAAAGAGGGGAGGGAGCAAGTTTCAGCTGAGGAGGAAGAGCAACGAGGGAGTGAGAGAGAGAGAGAGAGAGATGGGAGGAGTTGTTTGAAAGCGACCCAAAGAAGAAAGAAAAACAAGAACGGACAGCCGAAAAAGGAAAGAGCGAAAAAGCAACAACACCAACAAAGGAGGACAGGCTGAAAATTGGCGGAAGGAAGTTTTTGACGTGAAAAAATTATACTTAATGTCTTTTCTTTTTTCTTTTTTTTGTCGTATTTCGCGCTTTCGCCCCTCCCCTTCACTTAGCTTAACGACAATTGGCAGACTGAACGAGAGCACTCCCAAAGCCCAAAAATGGGAAAAAAAAAAAAAAACACAGAACGAGAGAGAGAGAGAGAGAGAGAGAGGAGAACACGTCCATGGGAGAATCGTCATTTTTCCCTTCTTTTTCGTTTTCTAATCCCTCCCCCCCCACCACCACCACCCCCCCCAATTTTTTCTTTATTTTTTAAATTAAGGTGCCAGGTTCTTGACAAAATGAGAGAACGTGTCCTGCCATCCGTCCCATCGAAGCAAGCCGTCCCCTCTTTTCCTTTTTTTTTCTTTTTTTTTTAATATTATGCCCGTCCTGTCCTTTTCTTCAGATAACCAACAAAACAAAAAAAAAATAAAAAAATGGTATTACCTGGAATCATCAACAACGCCCCTTGACTTCGCGACCCAAAAAAAAAAACAAAAGGGAGTAAAAAAAAATGAAAACCAAAAATAAAGGGGCGCAGAGGGTACCGGAAGTATCCGTTCAGGGGATCGGTTCTTATTTTCGCGACCAAAAAAAAAAAAAAAAAAAAACTAAAATGGAGTTGAAAAAAAAAAAAAAGGCGAAAAAAGAGAACTCGAAGAGGATAAAAAACAAAAAAAGAGGATAAAAAACCTACCAAGATATCTGGTGCCACATCCAACGCTCTGCGACGAATTCCCGCCACTGTCTTCACCGTGATCCGAATCATGATGACAGATCGCGACGCTCGATTTGTTTGATTGATTGATTGACTGATTGATTGATCGATT
The DNA here is from genome assembly GCA_003427395.1 of Chara braunii. Taxonomy (NCBI): domain Eukaryota; kingdom Viridiplantae; phylum Streptophyta; class Charophyceae; order Charales; family Characeae; genus Chara; species Chara braunii. The sequence goes on along the minus strand of BFEA01000071.1, from coordinate 1,837,645 downwards.
GATTGATTGAATAATTGGTTGATTGATTGACTGATCAAAACCGAAACTGAGCAACGATTCAACCAATGAATGAACGAAGCGATAGATGGGCGGAGGGAATGGATGGAAAGAGGAATGAATGGATGGATCGAATGACTGAGGAGATATGGTGGAGGGTTGGGGGGACGTGGATAGGACTTGTAGTTTACTGGACTAAACAAAAACAAATTAAAAAAAAGGAAAAAAACAGCAACCGAGCGAGTTACAGATCATCAAATGAATGGGTAATTCATCAGCAAATTAAGCTATTGTTTTAAAAATTAAGATATTCATCAAGCAAATTAAGATACTGTTTTAAAAAACTGTTATTACTAGTATAAATCCGTGCCACTTTTGTTTCTGCTCCCGTTCGATCGTTGACGGAGTGGGACTGAATGAATGAATAAATGCATCCGTTGATGATGAGCATTCGCAGAAAAAAAAGGGAGCTCCACCATTTTTTGACGATGAGCATTCGCAGAGAAGAGAAAAGGTTGCTACAAGTTGATGTTGAGCATTCGGAGAGAAAACGGTACTCAAAAAATGATGACCAATCGCATGAAATTTTCCGCAGCGAGATCTACTGATTGAGCTTGCGCAGAGAACGTGGTGACCTGTGCAATGATGATTTTCCGCAGAGATAGTAATAGATATATACAGACACACATATCACAAACAAAACTGCCCGGTAAACCGTAGGCAGAGAGAGAGAAGAGGACAACAAACGAGGGGCTGTGATATATATATATATCGTCAAACAGAACTGCCTGGTAAACCGTAGGCAGAAAGGGACGGAGAAGAGGACAACAAACGAGGGCTATGACAAACAGTTTCCTCGGAGTTTCATCGACTCATATATATATCGTCACACAGTGTATCGGAGCGCAAAGGCGAAAAAACAAAACAGAAAAGGGAAAGAAGGAAGGAAGGAAGGAAAGCTCCGCCTGTTCATCACCTCTTACGTACAAGGCCGGCCACGTGGATGATGGTTGAGCACAGGCTGCCCCCATCCCCGTGTGTCGCAAGGACCCACTTGCACGCAGCCAAAAGGCAAAGAGGTAAGGAAAAGGAGGAGGAAATATATATATATATATATCGTCACAAATAGAACTGCCCGGTAAACCGTAGGCAGAGAGAGAGAAGAGGACAACAAACGAGGGGCTGTGACAAACTGTTTCGTCGGAGTTTCACCGACTCATGGATCTGTGTGATTGCGTGTGTCTGTGTCTGTGTCTGTGTCTGTGTGTGTGTGTGCGTGCGTGTGTGTGTGAGTATGTAGTTGGGAAGAATTGAGACAGGGTGAATCAGATCTGTGTGTGTGTGTGTGTGTGTGTGTGTGTGTTGTGTTTTGGTGTTTAGTTAGGAAGCAATGAGATAGAGTGAATCAGAGAATGATGAAAGAACCACTGCGTGACTGAACCGAAGGAGGAGCCGCCAATCAAGAGAGAATCGAATGGATGAAAGAATGCATCGGTCAAAGGTCAAAGAACGAATAGAAAGAATGAATGAAAGAAAGAGTGGATGGGGATTTCGATTTGGGTGAATGGAAAGGAAAGGAGGAAAGAATGAATGAATGAATGATGAATGAATGAATGTATGAATGAAAGAAAGAAAGAAGGGATGTCGATTTGGATGGATGAATGAGAGAGGGGCGAGACGGAACGAAAGAATGAAGGAGTGAAAGAAAAGGATTTAAGTATGAATAAGAGGAAGGTAAGGATGAAGGAATGAATGAGAGGGGGAGAGGGGGGAGAGGGGAGGGGGAGGGGGGGGGGGGGAGGGGCGGGGAGGGAGAGGTGGCCGGGGGCCGGAAGTACGTTAATCAGGAGCTGCTCGTCTCGATATCTGGCTGCTGAGGGACCACAGATGCATGAATGCAAAAGGGGAAAAAATGAAAAAAAAAAAAAAAAACAGGCGCGAAGAAGGGAAGGAATCAGTGAGAACGAGTATATATGCCCCTGGCTCGATTTTGTACTCGTGGTTGAATTGATACTTCTTTGGGTAATGGAAGGGCCTGTTCACTTCACTACCTAACGATCGAAAGAATGAACGAATGAATGAATGAATAAACAAGAAGGCTGGTTGAAAGGGAAAAAAAAAAGCTTAGATGTAATAAAAAAATAAAAATTAAAAAATTAAATTAAAAAAAACTTTGAGCCGTTAAGTTAAGACAACGAAAAATAGAAGAGGTGTATGACATTTAATTTTTTTTTCTTTCTTTTTTTTTTTTCTTTTTTTTAAAGCTATATTCTTCTCTCATCTATCTCATTTTTCTTGCTAGTACTCATCTATCTCATCCTCTCAATGAATCAACGAGTGCTTCTGCCTCTCTTGTACCCTTGGAGGATCATCATGTTTACCCACCGACAAACGCCTCCTCTGTGTGTGTGTTGTGTGTGTGTGTGTGTGTGTGTGTGCGTGATTGGGATTAGAGCATCCTCTGTCAGACTTTGACTGTTTCTGGTCATAACATAAACACAGTCAGATGCGTCCGATGAAGTCGTACTGCAAGTATGCATGACCGCAGGTCAGTGCAGTTTGGCTTGGCCCCGAAGTGTCACGTACTCTCAGGGCATACACTACCAGTTCGCAGCCAGGAGGCTGCGCTATACCCTGTTGCATTTTGTGGCGTAGCCAGGACTTCTTTTTCAGGAAATGTCTACGACGGCGAAAGGGGTTTATAGGGCGGTAACATGGGTAATTGAAGGGTGCGGTCGCTGTCGGGGCAGAGACCGGTAGGCCGGGTTGTCGCGAGTGCGGTTGGAGGGGGGCAGACCAGCGGTCACGAAAAGCGGTCGGCGGGCCGTTTTCATGGACGGCGGCCGGTTTTCCATTTCGAGCGATATCGCGCGAGGGTGCGATTTTCAGAGGGCCGGGCCGAAGTGGGTTTGGAGGTGTGCACAGCAGAATGCTGGCTTGCAAAATGCGTGCTACTATGAGTTTCCCCTCGAAATGGAAAAACGAAAAACGAAAAAAAACACCAAAAACAACCAGGTTGTTGCCGTGCTAAGTGGAGTGTGGCGACGTCCCAAGATTGGGCCCGTTTCAAGAGTGGTGTGCCCAGGCCCGTTCACAATCCTTTTCGTTCGGTGCGCTTCAAGCCCTGCCCGCCGGCCGGTCTTGCTCCCGAGTGGCTGCGCTTCCGCGCTTGCGCGGTACACAGTAGCATTCGTAGCTCTCTAAATGTATCTGAAGATTCTGAACGCGATAACGGTCCAACCTGGATGCATGCGACTTCAAACACATCCCCAGAGGAGTCGAATAAAGGTTTTACTGTGAGTATGCCCTCACACGAGAGGACTTCTACGACTGAGGGTAAATTCGATATATTGTCCCAGAACCACCTTTCTCTCTGAGTCAAATAGTGGGGGGTAGTGACTGGCCAAAGATGCTCGGCACTACCAGTAGCATCGCCGATTTCCCCCGTCGGCAATGCCTGATCACCCTGCATCATCGTGATAAGGGGCTGACACAAGCCTTTTCTCTCGCACCACACCAACCTTTTTTTTTTTTTTTTTTTTTTTTTTTTT
>BFEA01000071.1:1821968-1834007 GCA_003427395.1 Chara braunii | reverse complement strand
TTTTTTTGAAAAGACACACCCTCGCAGTGCTAGTGATGCTGGTAAGAGCAGACACCACTAGCACCCGGAGGGGAGGCTCCATCTATTGGTGGGGATCTTCACCTGCTGGAAACCGGGTCCAGCGTCCCATTTACAGATTGATGATTGTGAACTGAAGGAAGACGAAACCTGCCAGCATTGATTACTCTGGGGTCCAGAGGATTGACTGTGCAGGTTTCGATGTAGATAACTTTGGGCAATACGGGTGCCAGGGGGGGAACCTCTTCACCATGTATACTGGCGCCGGATCCCTACTGCACTTCCTAGTTCCCCCACCTGTCATCATCTGAGTTTACGTTCTTCTACCCCAGTTTACTTTCAGCCAGCCCTAGCTGGTCTTTGTAGCCTCAGAGTCGCCTCTCTCTGTCATGCAACTGTCAGCGCCTTATAAGCCATACCACTGCATCCCTACAAGGCAGTCGGGGGGGGCGGGAAGGGGTCGGGGAATTCCTCTGGGGGTCTGAGCGGGATCCCTGCRTCCAAATTTGCCCAGTTGTTGAATGTCAAGCGGTAGTCTCTCTCTATTAGTGCTCCCGGTTGCCCCTCGCCTATCTCTCTTAACTCTCCTTTCCCTTCCACCTTCCCAATTGCTCCACCCTCGGGTCCTCCCAGCCAGCATGAACAGAATTCCTGTATTTTTTGTTTGATGTGTTTGGGCGATTGGAGTGTTTGGAGGTTGGATCTGACCTTATCCCATTTCGCTGTTATCTCTATTTGAATCTGCTGTATCACGCTGTCAACGAATTCGGGGCCTTCTAATCTCACCCCTTCCATCTCGTAAGTGCAACGCCTTCTCCATAGTGCCCAAAGGACCGCTCTTCGTCCCAGTGTGAGCATATTGGTGGTGTAATCGTCAAGGTGTTCTGTTAGTCCCCCGGGCCAAGTTTCGCAGCGCACCACTTTCCAATCCCAGGGCCAGGTCGTGTCTGTGCCTAGTTGGCTCCATATTCTGTCCCACCACCTCCTCATCCACAGTGCTCCCGGGCATTGGAGGAATATGTGCTCTATTGTTTCTGGGTGTTTTCGACCTGGGAAGGCGTTCATGCAGAGTTTACACCAGGGGAGGGCCAGCCCTCTCTGCTCCAGCGTTGTTCTGTCTATTAGCCAGTTATTGGTTGGTAGGCAGCGATGCTCCATCTGCCATTGAAGTGACGCGATCTTAGCGGGTTTTTCCTTTGCCAACTTGAACCATTTGACTGATCTTAATTCCGCCTGGTCGATGTTTAGGTGAGCTTGCCATTGCTCTTTCACTTGGTCAGCCAGGTTGGTTCTCGGTCTGAGGAGCCTGTATGTTAATTTGACGGACAGCCCATAGAGTGATTTAGAGTAGGTTTTTCCTTTCCATCTTGCAGCTGTCCATGTCCATTCCAACGGGTCCAGGGACAGTTGCTGGATCGGGGTGGATGGTCTGAAGGCGATCCATTGCTGGTCTTCTTGGAGCACCCTGATGCGGAAAAGTTCGGCCTTTGGGAAGACAGACGTTTCCTCGTCGGTGCTTCTATGGAGAATGTTTTGGAAGCAGCTCACTGTCACGGGCCCCTCCGGATGTACGGCGATGACCCTGCCTACTCCCCCTACATTTTCTGGACACGCCACCCAGTCATCTTTTTGCAGGGTCGGTCCCTTGCGCAAGATTCTCAGCCAGTCTATAGGGACCATTTCTGTCAATGTTGCCAGGGCTTCTTGAGGGTGATGACAATATCTCAACTTTTCTCGCAGGCGGCCAGGTTCAATCCACTCCTTGGTTGTTGCGTCCCATATGTCTTGCACCCTTGTGATCCCTCGCTTCACCCAGCCCTGCCATGGTGAGTCCATGCAGTGGAGGGTCTGACCCTTGGTGTTTGTTATCCACCTGTTGCCGAAGAGAGGTTGCCGCATCACCTCCTCCCATCTCTGTGGTGGAGTTTTGTCCGGTAGGGGGAGGCTTCTCCAGGTGTTGAGGAGGCCAGAAGGGATCATTCACTAGATCGTCCTTGAGTGACTGTCGTGTTGTAACCGGCGGGGAGTCCCGCCGACGTGTCGCTCTGGGTATGGGCCATTCTCTGTTTTCAAGCCATATTAGCGGGTCAGCAGTGTCCTTCGTTGGGGGGGCTATTCTCGAGATTTGTTCCAAGGYCAGGCCKTGCCAAGGTGATTCCGTATTAAAAATAAGTCRTTTGATCCATTGTATGGCCAACGCATTTGTCTGTGTGAGCGGGTCGATGATCCCGAGTCCTCCTTTTGCTTTAGGCTGAGTGATTGAGTGCCACGCCACTCTGCTGATGACGTTTTGTCTATCGTGATCCCCTCTCCATAAGAAGGCGGCTATTTGGCGTTGCAAGGGGCGTAGAGCTTTTTTGTCCAGCGCCCAGATCGCCGATTTGTACCACATTGAGGCCAGCACCACATTGCTGATGATGAGGGCGCGGCCCCATAGTGAAGTATGTTTGCCCTTCCATAGTGCCATTTTTGCTAAGGGAGGACCCGTGATCCATTCCTGGTTGGTGGATGGTCTGCCCTCTGATGTCAGGGAGATCCTCAACACTCTGATCGGGGCTTCCCTGGGGAGCCACTTGAGTCTCGTGTGTTCTGGGGGTCTCACTCCTTGGTGGTGTATCCACTAGCCCTGGGTTTTGTTTCCCCAATTTACTTTCATGTCCGATAGTAGGCAGAAACGGTCCATCATCCGCTGCACACCTTCCATAGATTCCTTAGTTGCATCTACCATTAAAGTCAGATCGTCGGCGAACATTGAGCAAACAGGGATTGCATCTTTGGGTATTGCCGACACACTGATCCTTTTAATATCTTTGTGGGTCCTTAGGTTAGTTGCTAAGGCTTCCATGACGATTACGAATAAGTACGGGGCGATCGGGTCCCCCTGCCTGACAGATCTCTGCAGCTCGATAGGGGGAGCCAGGTTGTTATTCACCATGACCCTGGTTGCCGCGTTTGTGTGCAGAATTTGAACCCAACGTCGGAAGTCGGGTCCAAAATTGAACTTTTCCAGACATTTGTCGAGGAAGAACCAGTCGACATGATCGTAGGCTTTTTCGAAGTCAATGAAGATGATTGCTGCGTTGCTTTGAGATTGTCTGGTTAGCTTAATCATTTCGTTGACGAGGAGGATGTTATCCTGGATGTTTCTTCCTTGGATAAAGCCCGTCTGGTCCGGGTGAATGATATCTGTCATTATTGATTCCAAGCGGTTAGTCAGGGCTTTGGCAATTAGTTTGTAGGTAACCGTGAGCAGCGTGATGGGTCTGTAATTTTTTATGTTTGTTCTGTCCCCTTTTTTATAGAGGAGGGTTAGCACCCCTTTGCCCACGAATTCTCCCATCCGGCCAGACTCCCAGACCTCGTGGTAGAAGGACATGAGGTCTTGTGAGATAAAAGGCCACGTAGTTTCCCAGAATTCCTTAGGCAGACCGTCTATGCCTGGGGTTTTCTCCTCCTCCAATTGCCGCAATGCTTCCCAAATTTCCTCCTTTGATAGGGGACTATCAAGTTCTTCTCTTTGCTATGGCGTAAGGGCCTTGGTCAACGGGGCCATGAAATCCTCGATTTCCACTCTCCGCTGGTCTTCGGGCTGGTTACTATAAGTGGATGTGAACAGCTCCTGGTAGTAGTCCCTGGCTATTTTTGTGCATTCGGTTGTGGATGACACTGGATGTAACTAAGGGGCCCGGGGGATTCTGGGATTTTCTAGGGCTTCAATCACCGATCTCCCGGATTTCATTCTGGCCATTGCGAAGAATCTAGCATCCATCGCGCCTTCCATGTTGTGTTTGGAGAGTTTGCCCCGAATTCTAGCCCCCTGCCATCTGCGTTCCATGTGAGATAGCAGGTCCGCTTCCAGTTTTAGGATGTCATTAGCTATGTCGGTGCCAGGGCTGCCTGTGTCGGGTTCCTGCTGTTGGAGTTGATACAGGCGGCGTTGTATCTCAATCTCCTCTGCGTGACGACGTGCTGCCAAAAGTTTTGAGAATTCATTGCACTTGTGGCCCAGGAAAGCCAAACCGTTGTTGAACCATAGTATGTCGTCATTTATCTGTGCTCTCTGTTCCTGCCAGTAAGTCCACACGTCTTTCAGATAGTTTTTGAAGGTGTCCATTTTCAGAAGAGATGTGTTAAGTTTGTAAAACCCTTTACCCTGGTCCGGCTTTTGTCTGAAGGAGAAAACAGCCAGACACATGGCGTGATCCAGACCCGGGAAAGGGCTGTGGGGGAGTATATCGACTAATTGAAGGGCGCCTTGACGCTCTTCTGAGGTGAGGATCAGGTCTATGCGGGATTTGGACGCGCCCTCCGTGCCAGTCTTTCGTAGGCAAGAGAATCAGCGGTCTGTGGGAAAACGTCTTCGGAAGGTATCGAAGAGGTTGAGGGATTGCGAGAGCTCCGTGATTATTTTCTCGTCATTTTCCATGTAAAAAGGGCATGGTGAGGGGACTTTCCATCTGTCCAGCCAGCGATCCAGAGCCGCATTGAAGTCCCCTACTAGGACAACGGGGATCCCTACCAGGATTTTGTCCTTGAGCGACTCAAAGAACGCTTGCCGTACTGACGGTTCATTGGGGGCGTATATGTTCAAAATGCTGACCGCCTCCGATTCTAGCATTCCCAGGAAGTAGATCCACCTGCCCTTCTGTTGGTCTGTTTCCCAATTCAGCATCTCGATCTTAGAATTCAGAGGGATCCATATTGCTACGCCCCCACTTCCGGGTCTCGGTGCGTGGGCTCTGTAAGCCTGGTGTGGCCAGAGCTCCTTGTGTTTGTAGTTGTGCTCCGGGGTATTCATGAGGTGAGTTTCTTGCAGACACACAATGTTGGGCCAGTCTCTCCGCCCCACCCCCCTCAACTGGTCAAAGATGGCTTGCCTTTTAGGGGATTTTGCTGAGGTTAGGCCGTTCACGTTAAGGGAGCGTAAGTCGAGGTCAGTCTGCCTTTTGCAGATCTTCCAGATCTTATCCTTTCCATATAAGGCATCCACCGTATTCATTTTCCTTTATTGGTGTTGCGACGTGCCCCCTGATCTACAACGGTAGCCAGTCGTGGGAATGGAGAAATTCTCCTTTCTGAAAAGTGTCGTTTTTAAGTAGTTTTACTTAAAAGGAGGTGATCTCTTGTACGTTTTACGGGTCGCCTGACTTTATTTTCAGAATTTGCAGATCCTTCAGAGCGTTGTTGTCTAACCATGTGAGGTCGTTGGTTTTATTTCGGTCGTACCGCAGGTAGATATCCTGGGAGGCCAGCCTGTGGTGTCCGTAAGCGAGGACCTTGGCCGCGGAGGCTCCCATCGGGAGAACCTCTCGGATCAGCTGCGCTATGTCTGTGCTCCGAGGCGCCCAGCCGCCTGCCCAAGAAGTCAATGAGAGGAAAACGGACGAGCGCCCTTGGAGGGTGACCTCCCCATGCTCCGCCTTTGACGGCGCCGACAGGCCCACCTCCCATTGTTGTTGGTCTTTCAGTCTGACCGGGAGAAAGACGATGCCTTTGTTTAAGGGTGAGGAGTCGCCCGTCGTCACTTCTAACAGGTGACGGATTTTCTGTCTTTTACTAATGAGGGCATGTTCCGGGTTTTTTTTTTGGGGGGGGGTTGCAGGGGGACGTTTGTTCTTTCGGTGTTGCCGGGTTCCAGGAAGGCAGAGCCAGGCACAGGCCTGTCGAGTTGGCCTCTACCGGTTGCTTGGATATGTCATCTGTTGTTGTCTCATCTGTCTCATCTGGTTGCGTTTCCGGCCGTGCCGGGCTGTTGTCCCCTGCTGCAGTTTCTTCCTGTTGCTTCTCCGTTCCCGGTATGGTCCCCTTATTTACCCGGCCTGTGGTCAGGCTGTCTGCCCCGAGGTCTGTTTTTTCCTGGTTTTCAAGTTTTTCCTGTTTTTTGTTCCCCTGTCGGGTCATGTCTCGCCTGGTGTGAGGGTTTCCTTGTTCATGGTCTGGGGTTCTGACGTCGCCGTTTTGCGGGTGCTCCAGGCGGGTTAAGGAAGGTGCTGCATTTGGATCACCTGCATTTGGATCACCCGCACCGGGGTTTTGTGTGGGTTCGTTTATATTTTATTGTTGTCCCGGGGGGCTTTCTGCCCTGACGTTGTGTGCTGGCTCGATACTTCCGGAGTTTTGTGTGCTTGCGTTGCTGCATTGTTGCAGCCCCGACTTTGTACCTGGGAGTGGGGTCGCCGCGAGGGGGTCCACCTTTCTTTTATCATGGTGTTGTTCTTTTTCCGTAAGCAGGGGGTGGAAACGATGCAGCACTATGTGCAGGATTTTACCGCAGATGCCCGACCATGATTTCTCTGGCGGTTTAGTTATTGTTTATTTTTTATTTTTTATTGTTATAGTTAGATTCTTATATTATTGTTATTTCTTTATTTATTTTTCGTCCATTTCGAGCTCATTACTGTAAGATTCGTATGGAYGAATCTACACTAGAGTCACGGACGAATTCAGTCACGAAGAGACAGGCACTGCCTGTGAGCCACAACTAATGCCTAGCCGAACCCGCGGACAACGCAAGGGGAAACTTCGCGCATGACCAGCAAGACGGGGCGCGACCACGAAGTCGGGGAGAGGGAACACAGAGAATAGGGAGCGCGCGGAGAAGAATGAGAGGAACGGGTGAAAGAGGAGAAGAGGGTGCGCGAAAGAGAAGAAGAGGAGCGCGGCCTGGAGGAGAGAGGAACGAGGCAAGCGGGAAGAAGAAGAAGAAGAAGAAGAAGAAGAAGAAGAAGAAGAAGAAGAAGAAGAAGGAAAAGAAAAAGAAGAAAAAGAAGAAAAAGAAGAAAAAGAAGAAGAAGAAAAAGGAGGACGAGGAGGAATAAGAAGAAGGAAGAAGAAGAAGAAAAAGAAGAAAAAGAAGAAAAAGAAGAGGAGGAGAGGGAGAAGGAGGAAGACGAAGGAGAAGAAGAAAAGGAAGGGGGAGCTCAAGAGGGAGATGGTAAGTGCGGGCGAAAAGAAGGCCGCGGACGCGAGGCGAATGGAAGGAGTGAGAAGAGAACGATTGCAGAGTAGGAAGAAAAAACTGCGCAGAGCTATTGACCGAGTGACAGAAAGGGCGTGCGCGAAGGAAAGGGCGCGAAAAAAGAAGAGGAACGCAACAAAGAAGAAGAAGAAGAAGAAGAAGAAGAAGAAGAAGAAGAAGAAGAAGAAAGGAGGAGAAGAAGAATAAGGAAGAGGAGGAAATGAGGGGATCCTGCGACTTACCTGATAGTAGGTGCGCCCTCCCGATGGGCACTAAGAGGATGATCCCGTCATTGCCGACTTGTTGAAGTGTACGTTGTGCCCATCGTGTCCGTGGTGTGGTCGCAGTATGTGGAGCTTCGTGTCGGATCGTGCCGTGAAGCGAGAGATAGAGAAGGTAAGTCTCCAATCCCGCGGTTTACTCCATAAAACTTCTATCAGGAGGAAGAATAAAATAAAAAAGAATCCAATGCTGGCTAAGGCGAATGTATCTACCGCTGAAACAAGTGAATATACATTATCATTCGTATATGTGAATGTGCTCTCTACCTCACGGCGCCCTCACCTACTTCCATCGATAGAATGAGTTCAATCTAATGAACCTACCGCTAAAACAAAGTWGAGTACATTACCGACCATGTGTGAGAGGGAATCAATCCGAGATGAGGAGCAAAATCAACATGGAAATATACACCGCCGCTTGCGCCGGCCGCTGTCACGCTTTCCCTCCGAGAGGAGAGACAAAGTCGATGAATCTCTCCACTTGGGCTCGCCCGCTGTCGTGTCTTTGGCCCGACTCCCCCACGGGAATGTCATGTGTGTGTGTGTGTGTGTGTGTGTGTGTGTGTGTGTGTGTGTGTGTGTGTGTGTGTGTGTGTGTGTGTATGTGAGAGAGAGACGATAAGTCTCCTACCTTGGCCAACAACGAAGTCTCCAACCCGCGCCTCGCCGCACGGTACTCGGATCGATAGAGTGAGCAAGTCGAAAGGTGGGAGTGTATATTTCCACTTTTTAGCGGAAGATTCATTTCGTTTTTGATYATCCTAGCGATGGAATGTGTGTGMGTGTGTATGTACTTATTTTGGTTCCCGACGACGGGTTATGATCGGGTCAGATCGGCTTCTCCACRTGGCCGGCTTGTCCACCTGGTCATCGGGTCCATCGTCGAAAAGGGTGTCTGACTGTATCGCGGCTGGTGCGTAATGGGAACGTGCGATGATAGCGCATGCGAACAGGGGAGATGGAGAGCGGAAGGAGGACGTGATAGTGTGTGACGAGCATGCGAGCATTGGTGATGGCAAACGGGCGACGAGCGGGGAGGAAGTGCAAAGGCGCGGAGGGAAGAAGTGAATAGACAAAGTCACGAAGAAGAAGAAGAAGAAGAAGATGAAGAAGGAGAAAAAGAAGAGGAGAAGGAGATAAGGTAGGAGGGCGGCTTACCTGGTTGTAGGTGGCATCGGCCATGCATCCGATGCTTGCCATATGCGAGGGCGGAGATGCGGGATATGTGATGCATCTACCGACGGCGTCACGAGGTTGGGCCCGTCACCCCCACCGACTTGCTGGAATGTGTGTTTGCGCCTGTAGTGTGCTCCATGYTGMGGTCTCGGTATTCTGCACATTGAGACGAAATGTGTTACATCACACAGACCAAGTGGAAAGAGAAACGCAAAGGTAGAGGGGAATGGATGGAGGGGAGTGGAAGAAGAAGAAGAAGGAGAAGAAGGAGGAGAGAAGAGATGAAAAAGGAGGAAGGAGGAAGCTCACCTAGTCGAGCARTCAAGGCCTGCGATGTCATGAGAGCGGGTCCACGATCCACCAGACTTGTTGGTAAGTAGGCAGGTGTTTGTCATGCCCCTCCTATGTTGTCACCTCGATACGATGCACATCGTGAAAGATAGCGTTATGGGGCAGGAAGCATGTAGCTGTCGACGGTGACGATGAATGACGATAACAACGAGAGCAACAACTGGAAAGTCTCGAATCCCACAGCAAGCTATACACCATCTCCTTCGATGTGATAAGTGAAAATCGAATGAATCTGGCAYTACCTCATGAAAGTATACATTATAGGTGCGTGTATCTACCTCACAACTATTGCGACTGATGAGGTGAGCAAAGCGAACGAATCCGCCACCTGAATACGGAAAACTACACAACTACTTACGTATTTGCGTATATGTAAATGTGTATGTGTGTGTGTGGAAATGACCACGTGCGTTAGGAATATATATATATATATATATATATATATATATATATATCGTCAAAAATGACTTAGGTGCAAGTGACATCTGTGACCGGGGGATCGAGGTTGTGAGTGTAGCACGAGACATACCTGGTACTGGAAGCGTGCTTCATTGGTCGCCATATGCCCGTACTTCGCGAATGCTGTTGACGTCATATTTCGGCTTAGTGGTATAGGCTAGATAGGATCTGCAATTTGTTGTCTGGGCGCTGAGCGCCAGATAGAATATCAACTCTGGTTCTTTGTTGATGATGATGGGACCATTCGAGCATTGTCAATTATGAGTTTTTGATGTCTTCTTACTTGGCGAAACTCGTGATGCAATTCTACTATTGGTTCGAGGTCAAGACTATCTGATCTTATATGTATATTGATGTTTGATTACTGAAGTTTGTTATTGCTCACCTTTCTTGCATTGATTATTATTATTATTATTTTATTATTATTATTATTATTATTATTATTATTATTATTATTATTATTATTATTACTACTACTACTATTAAAGAAAACAGATTTGCTTTTCTCATACATGCAAGCATATGTGCAGCAGGCCGGCAACAAGCGCCCGTTCAGAACTCAGAGATATAGAACACAGTTCTGATTCAAGTTTATTTCAATGGCTATGACGACTCAGCGCCCATACGATTCACTCTGTTAGCATGCACATGATCACCCCGGAGTATCTCGTGCACAGTACTCTGTACACACATATCCACACGCATACACTAAACTCTAACTGCGACTATGGCGGCTAAGGACGCTGCTACCATATCGCTATGGTTGAGCTTCTCTCCGGCCCACTTCATCTTCGGGCTCACTGCAGACCATCCCGTACAGGTTACTGTGGCAGCACTTCTGCACGGCTCGCGCAGGAATGAATGAGTGGTTGGGCAATGCCTGACTTATGCCTCTGTAGCTCGTTCGGTCTGCCTTTTTCCCATGCCCATAAGTGCACACAGTCCCATACGGCACTTACTTGACTAAACAAGGACGGACAAGGATCAACACAGGTCGGAACCAGACAGACAGAGCAGCAACATGAACATACAAAACGGGTCGGCACARACTAACGAACACGCAAGCACACAGTCCAACGTGGACAACTGCTGAATAGACAAAGTGTGACCGGGACCGGATACCATGGACTGGGTTGGGTAGGAATGCCCACTTGACTACCTACCAACAAACTGCACTTTTGAGACTCGTGGAGAACCAATTCCATATTCCCCGGATGACTGTATACCTGACATTTCGTTGATGTGACAGCCAAGACACTGACCTTTTCAGGAAATTACTATAGCAGTGATCCCTACTCGACAGACCTGCAGGTTGAAACCTGGGGTCTGAACCTGTCACGGTTAGGGAGAGGGCCTATTATTATTTTTATTGTTATTATTATTATTAAATTTATTATTATTAATATTAATATTATTATTATTATTATCAGTTATTCTTATTATTCCAGTAAGGCAGACACTGAAGAGCTGATACAGCCAGACTTGTGCAGACCGACGAACGTGAACAGACAGGTAGACTGACAGACGCAGTCTGTCGGACTGATGGACCAAGGAGGCAAAAACAGGGATAGACACAAGGTGACAGAACAGACAGGCAGATTCCCGTAGGCATCGATGCGTATAAATGCAGAGGCACTTGTACGCTATAGTGCAGGGAGTTGTGTGTTGAAGAAGAAGTAACAGATAGGAAAGGAGCTGGGCGCTGGCTGCAGAGAAGCCATAGCTGCGCCAGCCTATGTTAGTAGTAGAAGGATAAGTAAGGAGGATAGCAGTGAGAGACATCCAAAGTAAAATCTTCGTAGGTGAGAGCGTGCAGGCATAGTGAAGGGAAAAGAACCAAGACAGAGTTATCAAGAGAGAGAAACAAGGAGAGAATTTGGATATGGTGGACACTTGCCTGTTGGCACCGCACTTGTGATCTGAAGAAGGACGCTGGCTAAGCCAGGTCCCACGCTGCTGTATGACGAGGGAAACTTACCTCTTGATTGACGCTGAGCTCTAGAATTCATGATATCCTTTGTAATAAGTAACATTGATAATATAAACTGCTCTACTTGTTTCTTATCTCATCTCAATTTGATTTCACGTAAAAGCCACTTGGCGCATGCATTGACATGTACATAGGCGGGTTGATGCTCTCAAGCAGGCTATGAACAGTTAGGACTCCTTGTATTATTATTGCTATTGTTATTATTATTATTATTATTGTTATTATTATTATTATTGTTATTATTATTATTATTATCATTATTGTTATTGTTATTTTTATCATTATTTTTTTATTTATTATTATTATTGTTATATCCAGCCTCAAGCGGCCTATAAGACCTCACATTGTTCTGGGCCAAGACCCCAGCAAGCAAAATGGCCGCCCTAAGTGAAGGCGGGCCTGAATATTCGTCACAGGCTCGATTCGACCTTTCCGTATGTACGTACTCAGGCTCCAGCAGCGCATCAGTTGGTTAGGAGAAGGCACGAACCTCACTAAGCTGCGTCGTATAGTTGGCCCAGGCCACGAAAGTTGTGCCTGGGCACCTACGCGCAAAACCGGACAGTGGGACGTAGGCGGCCATAGCTGGGCTGTTGAGTGCCAGGGGGTATAGCAGATGATCGAATGATCTTCAGGGAGTGAGGCGCTGTGTGGGATGGTCAAGTTCTGATTGAGGGTGACGAGTTATGTACCTAGTACATGAAAGAAAGGTCGTCGATGGTGTGGACAGTCATGTACATGGGTCTTCGTGAGTCGAAGTGATCCTGTTGTGTGAACCTGCTGTAGCGTAAGATAGTATGGTAGAG
>BFEA01000071.1:1800292-1821950 GCA_003427395.1 Chara braunii | reverse complement strand
CGTGCATCTTCCCTATTGACAAGCAGGTTACATTGACAACCGTCATTTGATCCAGTACTTCCGTGAAGTACATTCCTTTAACTAACAAGAGTCAATTGATCCGGTACTTCCGTGAAGTACATCCTTTGGTTTAACATAAGTCATTTGAACCGGTACTTCCGTGAACTACATCCTTCAGCTTAACAGAAGTCATTTGAACCGGTACTTCCGTGAACTACATCCTTCAACTTAACAGAAGTCATTTGATCCGGTACTTCCGTGAAGTACATTCCTTCAGTTTAACGAAAGCCGATTTGATTCGGTACTTCCGTGAAGTACACTCTTTCAAACTTAACAAAATTCATTTGATCGGTACTTCCGTGAAGTACAATCCTACAATCGTTAACAACAACCATTGACCCGGTACTCTCGCGGGGTTCTCCTATCACTTGATTTGACTAAGACTTAGGAAGGGAATTAAGTACTCCCGGGTGAGTACGCGATCTTTTAAGTCTAAGTCGATCTAGTAGGCTTTTGTGAAAGTTGACTGGTCCCCTACACATCGAACTGGTATTATATGGCTCCCGGAAGGGTTATCCTAATACTTTGTTTGATCTGGGGATCAACTAACAAGAAAAGATTGAGTTGATTATGTTTGGACAAGTAAAAGGGATACTTCCGGGTGAGTAACCTTGCTGCTTGTTCTGGTATGACTAATGGATTGGCATTACTTGGATACTAATGGCCTAGCTATTTAACATTGGATCAGGTTATGAGGAGCTCCCGTGGAGTTCTCCTCTCACTTGATTTGACTAGACTTAGGAAGGGAATTAAGTACTCCCGGGTGAGTACACGAACTCCTAAGTCTAGGTCAATCTGGTCGACTTCCGTGAAAGTCGACATACCTCTTGCTCGTTCGCGACGAGTGGGCAAAGTAGGGGAACAGTCAAGGCTATTCAACTTGGAGTTGTTTTGACTGATCTCCTACTCATCGAACTGGTAATAGGGTAACTCCCGGGAGGGTTATCCTAATACTTGTTTGATTAAGAGGTTTACTAGTGAAGAAATGATGATTGTGTTTAGACAGTAGAGGGATACTACCGGGTGAGTAACCCTACTATTTGTCTAGGTATGACTGACAGGCGGTATAAATAACTACTAACATTCAATCTGAAAACTTTCAAACCGGATATAAGAGGCTCCCGTAGAGTCATCCTATAGCCTGCTTGGCTACATCCTAAACGTACCAAGTAAGGCACTTCGGCTTGTCTAAGTCCACTGACTTAATCCTAGTTCGTCTGATTCTAAGTAAATAGTAGGGTGACTACCGTAGGGTCATCCTATTACACTTGTAAAAATAGATTGAGTTCTGATCAAGGAGAAATAGGAGGCTTCTGGGAAAGTCACTTATTATCAACTTGAACTCTGTACTAACACCTGGATCTAGAATGTTCTCTGAATGTAGGGTCAAGTGTTGAGACGGCTCAACATGGGTCACCTAACAATCTGCTTAACTAATAAAAGGATACTATCGGGTGAGTTATCCGATCACTTACACTAGATTGCATGAACCACCTGATTGCATGAGGACTGCATGTGCTTTTGAAGGGCGGCTGGGTACTCCCGTAGGGCTACTCGACTACTCTTCTGACTTAACGGATTGTTTGGAATTGATCAAGTAGTGAAAGTTTCCCGGGTGAATCAGCCACTACTTGCGTATGTCAGGACAAGGAAAAGAGAAAGGAAAAGGAGTGCTCCATCGGGAGCGACTCCAAAGGTCCCTAAAAAGGAACGCAAGAGAAGACGAAATACCGCGGGGAAAAATGAATTAGAGAAAGAAGACACCCCGTGTTGCCACAGTTCAAAGGGAGAAACCACCGAACGGCATGAGTAGATCTCAGTCAGTTTACCGCGTAAGCACCAAAGGGTGTGCTTATCCACAAGAGAGAATGTAAGGAATGAAAGGGGAGGGAAATATGAGTTTCCCTTAAAGACAGTTTGGGGCATAGGCAAGAAACTCCTTAAAATAAAAAGAGGAGTGACAGACGATTCAGGATAGATAGAAGGTAGGGATTAGACTTTGGGATGTTGATCCCAAAGCTCATAAACTAGAACTAAGGGTCTGACCCTTAGATGCCATTATGTGGGGATCAAGTAAGGGGATGTTGAACCATTGTTGACCTGTGTGTGTGCAGGTCTTTGCTTTGGTCTACTGCAATTGAAGGAGAAGTCTTACATAAGGGACTCAATTTTCTGTTATCACTTGATAACAGGTCGGTCGTTGCCGATTCAACTTTTTCCGCCTTGACTTGATACCTACACCTAAAATCAAATCCTGTGGTCAATAAAATTGTCACCTGTGGTCGTTGCCTAAATAGTCATGGTCACTCTCAAGGGTCCTTTGAATAAATGTGAGGGGGCTGGGCTTGCATCTCAGGAAAGATAGAGTTGTCAAGCATGGTTTGGGGAGTGAGGGACAATGCCAATAGTTGATGGTTGACGCCGTTAGTGCATGGCATGTGAACTGTCTTTGCATTATGTTGCGCAGGTCTGTTTTGTGCATGATTTGGGCTGGACTGGAATTGACATCGTGAAGAGTTTGGGCACTCAACACTTGTGAAAGTGGGAAGGGTTCACAGTGGTAATACCTCGCTATTTCATAATCAAGTCTTATATGTATCCTGATGATCAGTCATACATTGAGTGAAATAGTTTACCTTTGGTAGTGACAGGGTTTTGATA
The DNA here is from genome assembly GCA_003427395.1 of Chara braunii. Taxonomy (NCBI): domain Eukaryota; kingdom Viridiplantae; phylum Streptophyta; class Charophyceae; order Charales; family Characeae; genus Chara; species Chara braunii. Next base: position 1,819,229 of record BFEA01000071.1, on the reverse strand, counting down.
CTCTGGATATAGTGGCCATAAGAAGATTATGTCTTTGGAACAGAAGCGGGAATAGACGATCGTTTCAAAGTTCGACCTGAATACCTAACGGGTCAGTCCTAGGCGTCTTACCGCGCGTACCCCATTTTCATGCTACAGCGATCGAGCAAACGCCCTTGGCCGACCTACCTCTGCTCAGGCATGTAAAAGCCTTCGTACGTGGGCCGGTAGCTCAACAGGGATACGCCTACCTGAGGGTGGTGACATCCCCTCGGGTAGAGGTAAGTTGTACCTCGCGACGTCCCAACCTGTCGCAGGGCGTTGTGAGAGGTATAGCACGCCCGCACGGTTGGAGTGGTGACAAGTTAATTCTTCATAGATAAATCCTGCGTGACACGACCGTGAGGTTCCGCGCTCCCAGCGGGGTGCGGGACCGCCGCGCTCAACAGCGTTCCCCGCGCCGACGAGGTAGACAGTCACTTAGAGCCTTTAGGGTCCCCGTAAGATGAAGCCAGGGATCCATTTACACCAACAGGTTTACTAACCCCTTAGAGTAACCCTGTGCGAATGTACCGGAAATTCTGTTTACAAGATCATGCGCCTGGGTGTCATCCCCCTGTGGGGACATTTTCACATGGGTAATCGCAGGTTTCCAGATCCGTCCTGACTTGACCTTTTTTTTTCGCCCCACCGATCTTTCTATATTCTTCTCTCAATCTTCTTTGCATATATTTTCCTCATCTATCTCATCCTCTCGCTACTCTATAGACCTCGCTCCACTACTGTCCACTATACAAGAATGGATAGTGGGACGTCGCTCCACATACTGTCCACTACCCGTGTGCGAAATGGCTTGGACAGTTGTCAGAAATAGTGTGGAAAATTGACTGTCCATTTTTTGTATAGCTCCCAGCCTGCACCAATCATTTCGTGGACGATCCTCGTAGGACCCTACGGACCCTCCGCCTTTTTGGACAGCGAGCCTGGAGTCTGGGTGGACAAAATGCTATCGAGTTCGTCGTGGCTTATAGTGCTGCGACGATGTCTCGTAGTGAAGTCACAAATTGGGGAGTTGTATAGTGTACAGTTAGTGGAGCTGAAGTCACGAATTGGGAGTTGTATAGTGTACGGTTAGGGCCTAGTTGCACTACTCGCCATCCGTCACAATTCATGGCGGATGCGTGGAGAGTGAAAAAAATGAAAATCGTGTCGAACTCGAGGCATGGTTGCACTTATTCGCCATTATGTTTCTTCTACAGAAAAGCAAAAAAAAATTGTCTACCTGATGTCGAGTTGTGAAGCCCTGCACTCTCCAAAAAGTTGTTTTGTGGAGAGGACCGAGGACCACCACCCTCCACAAACCGCCGTGCCCAGGCGGGGAAACTGAAGCAATTCTCCACAACTTGTGTCGACGGTGTGGCGAGCTGTCTGACACATTTTGCATTCGCCAAGTTTGACGAGTAAGTGCAACCAGACGCCTACTCGCCAAACTTGATGTATGGCGAGTAGTGCAACTAAGCCCTTAGTGGAGTGATGCCCAAGGTTTTCTACGATACTGAGAGCTGTCCACCAACTATACAAAATACAAAATTTTGTCTAGCGGACAGGAGTGGAGCGAGGCCCTATGTATGGTATGGGGGAACACCAACCAAACCCGGGACTCTCACCAACCAAACCTGGAACTCTCCCCAGCCCACGGGGTAGGTTGGTGTGGTGCGGGTAGGAAGTGCCTTGCGTACGCGCGGAAAGGTCAACAACGCTGGACCGCGCCGCGTCGCGAGTTGACGCGGCCACCGGTCCGACCCCCGGCAGGACTTCTAACCCTGGCAGGGGGTTCCACAGGGGACTCGCGCCATAGCCACGTTCCTGACACGTGGCATGCAGAGGGCAGGGCACAGTCAGCATCGAGTGCCCGGCGAGTTGCGGTGGAGACAGCTGATGAGACAACCGAAGTACGAGAAATGCGGTCCGCGAAGTAACGGCAGACAATCTTCAGCATACAGGCCAAGCGTAGCTGCGGGAGACAACGTGACACTACGACGCTCCGGGAGGCTTCCCGACGATCGGATGAACGGAGCCGCCACGTGGTATAATCAACACAAGGAGAGGATAGGAAAAAGGAGGGCGCCACGGAAGGGGCGAACCAGGTGGCAAAGGAAGTGACAAGAGACCGGCGGACGGAGGGCAGAGGAAGAAGAAGCAAACGCTGTGCAACAGTAAGAAGATATGGCTTCGAGGTTGCCACGTGGCGGAACCGTGGAGCTGGTGCGAGAACCCGAACATAAATCGACGCGATTGGCTGCAACAGGAGCGGGAGGAACAGCGTGACCCCAACTACCAGCGGGCAGGGTGAGAGGACAGATCTACGCAGAAGACAGGTATCCNTCGTCGATGGTGTGGACAGTCATGTACATGGGTCTTCGTGAGTCGAAGTGATCCTGTTGTGTGAACCTGCTGTAGCGTAAGATAGTATGGTAGAGTAGGCTGGGCGTTGTGCGCCAGATAGAGAAAGCGATTCTGGATACTGCGTTGATGTCGYCTTGGCTTGGACATTGGCTCATTACTACTGTATTGCTCTATTTGATGGATACTCGATGCACTTGTACTTTATACTCATACATGGTTAAACTCAGGCAGCCGCTGGATTCGCAGCTTGAGTTTCTATATGACATTCACAATCATATTCCGTACGATGATTATTGTTATTATCATTGTTTATTACTATTACTATTGTTATTATTATTCTACTGAATATTAAGTAGGGATTATTCCTGATATTGAACATCATGAGACAGGGAAGAAGAAGGTGCAGGACCCTAAAAAGGAAGGAACATCGTCACCATGTGGTGGTACCTGCCTCCTCCACTCTTCTCCCCTTTCCTTTGACCTGGTCTCTTCGATTCTCTCTTCTCTTTATTTTTTCAAAGTTATTATTATGATCGTTTCATTTTGTGGGTCCTTGAATGGCTGATTAATATCGAAAGAAAATAGGGAGGATCAGATTTGAGAAGTATGGGGCATTGGAGAGGGAGAGACATCGTCACCGTGTGATGGTGCCTGTTTCCTCCATCCTTCCCCATTCTCCTGTAAACTAATCCCCTTACTTCCTTTTTTATTTCACACTTACCTAAAAAAATATGCTATCTTTGAATATGAAGTTTTATTCTATGAAAAAGGATACTCAGACAAACAAACAACAGGGCGATTACGGGAGCTCTGCCGGAGTTCAGGAGGAACTCTGAAGGCAGGGAGCCTTAAGGTACGCGTCACATATTCTTTTCCCATATACCCTTAAAGGCTACGCCCTTCTATTGTCTGCATGTGTAATTGTGTGATATACCGTTTATAGTTTTCTTCAGGACTAAGCATATCAAATATAAAAAAAAATACTATATGATTGAATTGATAATCTGACTGAAGTCAGGAAAAGGAACCTAAAAAAAAAAAAAAAAAAAAAAAAAAAAAAAAAAAAAAAAAAAAAAAAAAAAAAAAAAAAAAAAGAATCCGAGAAGGAACTTAGTCTTCATGGTCTTAAGAAAAACAAAGGCAGTATGATGGAGGCCTCCATTGGGGTCGTCAAACTACCTGCATAGAATGACTAAAAGGGTACTCGTCGTGCGAACTACCCAGCCATCCACCTAACTAGTTAACTTTTGACATGCATACATTGATGACGGGAAGATGTCGTGCATCTTCTTTCTTGACTCACCAGCTAAATCCAAGACTAATCCGGTACTCCCGTGGAGTGCATGTCTTCATGTGATTAATCAAAGCAATGACTAGTCCGGTACTCCCGTGGGGTACACGTTTTCAAGCAACTAACAAAAAGCAGAGGTAATGGGAGACTCTCGTTGGGTTCTCCTATCACTGATCTGACTAGACTTAGGAGGGGAAATGAGTACTCCCGGGTGAGTACACGAACAATTAAGTCTAGGTATTAGGGTGGCTCCCGGGAGGGTTATCCTAATACTTCGTTTGATCAGGGGAACAACTAACAAGGGAAGAATGAGTTGATTGTGCTTGGACAAGTAAAAGGGATACTCCCAGGTGAGTACCCTGCTACTTGTCTTGGTAGGACTAATGGATTGACAACGTTTGATACTAATGGTCTAACTAAAGTTAACAAATTGGTATAATGATTAGTTAAAGGACATTTGTAGCAGGAAGATGCCGTGCATCTTTCCTATTGACAAGCAGGTTATATTGACAACCGTCATTTGATCCAGTACTTCCGTGAAGTACATTCCTTTAACTAACAAGAGCCAATTGATCCGGTACTTCCGTGAAGTACATCCTTTGGTTTAACATAAGTCATTTGAACCAGTACTTCCGTGAACTACATCCTTCAGCTTAACAGAAGTCATTTGAACCGGTACTTCCGTGAACTACATCCTTCAGCTTAACAGGAGTCATTTGATCCGGTACTTCCGTKAAGTACATTCCTTCAGTCTAACGAAAGCCGATTTGATCCGGTACTTCCGTGAAGTACACTCTTTCAAACTTAACAAAAGTCATTTGATCGGTACTTCCGTGAAGTACAATCCTACAATCGTTAACAACAACCGTTGACCCGGTACTCCCGCGGGGTTCTCCTATCACTTGATTTCACTAAGACTTAGGAAGAGAATTAAGTACTCCCAGGTGAGTACGCGATCTCCTAAGTCTAAGTCAATCTAGTAGGCTTTTGTGAAAGTTGACTGGTCCCCTACACATCGAACTGGTATTAGATGGCTCCCGGGAGGGTTATCCAAATACTTTGTTTGATTTGGGAATCAACTAACAAGAAAAGATTGAGTTGATTACGTTAGGACAAGTAAAAGGGATACTCCCGGGTGAGTAACCCTGTTGCTTGTTCTGGTATGACGAATGGATTGGCATTACTTGGATACTAATGGCCTAGCTATTTAACACTGGATTAGGTTACGAGGAGCTCCCGTGGAGTTTTTCTCTCACTTGATTTGACTAGACTTAGGAAGGGAATTAAGTAATCCCGGGTGAGTACACGAACTCCTAAGTCTAGGTCAATCTGGTCGACTTCCGTGAAAGTCGGCATACCTCTTGCTCGTTCGCGACGAGTGGGCAAAGTAGGGGAACAGTCAAGGCTATTCAACTTGGAGTTGTTTTGATTGATGTCCTAGTCATCGAATTAGTAGTAGGGTAACTCCCGGGAGGGTTATCCTAATACTTGTTTGATTCAGAGGTTTACTAGTAAAGAAATGATGATTGTGTTTAAACAGTAGAGGGATACTACCGGGTGAGTAACCCTACTATTTGTCTAGGCATGACTGACAGGCGGTATAAATAAGTACTAACATTCAATCTGAAAACTTTCAAACCGGATATAAGAGGCTCCCGTAGAGTCATCCTATAGCCTGCTTGGCTACATCCTAAACGTACCAAGTAAGGCACTTCGGCTTGTCTAAGTCCACTGACTTAATCCTGGCTCGTCTGACTCTAAGTAAATAGTAGGGTGAGTCCYGTAGGGTCATCCTATTACACTTGTAAAAATAGACTGAGTTCTGGTCAAGGAAAAATAGGAGGCTTCCGGGAAAGTCACCTATTATCAACTTGAACTCTGTACTAACACCTGGATCTAGAATGTTCTCTGAATGTAGGGTCAAGTGTTGAGACGGCTCAACATGGGTCACCTAACAATCTGCTTAACTAATAAAAGGATACTATCGGGTGAGTTATCCGATCACTTACACTTGATTGCATGAACCACCTGATTGCATGAGGACTGCATGTGCTTTTGAAGGGCGGCTGGGTACTCCCGTAGGGCTACTCGACTACTCTTCTGACTTAACGGATTGTTTGGAATTGATCAAGTAGTGGAAGTTTCCCGGGTGAATCAGCCACTACTTGCGTATGTCAGGACAAGGAAAAGAGAAAGGAAAAGRAGTGCTCCATCGGGAGCGACTCTAAAGGTCCCTAAAAAGGAACGCAACAGAAAACGAAATACCGCGGGGAAAAATGAATTAGAGAAAGAAGACACCCCGTGTTGCCACAGTTCAAAGGGAGAAACCACCGAACGGCATGAGTAGATCTAAGTCAGTTTACCGCGTGAGCACCAACGGGTGTGCTTATCCGCAAGAGAGAATGTAAGGAATGGAAGGGGAGAGAAATATGAGTTTTCCTGAAAGACAGTTTGGGGCATAGGCAAGAAACTCCTTAAAATAAAAAGAGGAGGAGTGACAGACGATTCAAGATAGATAGAAGGTAGAGATTAGACTTTGGGATGTTGATCCCAAAGCTCATAAACTAGAACTAAGGGTCTGACCCTTAGATGTCATTATGTGGGGATCAAGTAAGGGGATGTTGAACCATTGTTGACCTGCGTGTGTGCAGGTCTTTGCTTTGGTCTATGCAATTGAAGGAGAAGTCCTACATAAGGGACTCAATTTTCTGTTATCACTCGATAACAGGTCGGTCGTTGCCGATTCAACTTTTTTTGCCTTGACTTGATACCTACACCTAAAATCAAACCCTGTGGTCAGTAAAACTGTCACCTGTGGTCGTTGCCTAAATAGTCCTGGTCACTCTCAAGGGTCCTTTGAATAAATGTGAGGGGGTTGGGCTTGCATCTCAGGAAAGATAGAGCTCTCAAGCATGGTTTGGGGAGTGAGGGACAATGCCAATGGTTGATGGTTGACGCCGTTAGTGCATGGCATGTGAACTGTCTTTGCATTATGTTGTGCATGTCTGTTTTGTGCATGATTTGGGCTGAACTGGAATTGACATCGTGAAGAGTTTGGACACTCAGCACTTGTGAAAGTGGGAAGGGTTCCCAGCGGTAATACCTCGCTATTTCATAATCAAGTCTTATATATATCCTGATGATCAGTCATACATTGAGTGAAATAGTTTACCTTTGGTAGTGAAAGGGTTTTGATACTCTGAATATAGTGGTCATAAGAAGATTATGTCTTTGGAACAGAAGCGGGAATAGACGGCCGTTTCAAAGTTCGACCTGAATATCTAACGGGTCAGTCATAGGTGTCCTACCGCGCGTACCCCATTTTCATGCTACAGCGATCGAGCAAACGCCCTCGGCCGACCTACCTCTGCTCAGGCATGTAAAAGCCTTCGTACGTGAGCTGGTAGCTCAGAAGGGATACGCCTACCTGAGGGTGGTACAGCCCCTCGGGTAGAGGTAAGTTGTACCTCGTGACGTCCCGACCTGTCGCAGGGCGTCGTGAGAGGTATAGCACGCGCGCACGGTTGGAGTGGTGACAAGTTGATTTTTCAGAGATAAATCCTGCGTGACACGACCGTGAGGTTCAGCGCTCCCAGTGGGGTGCGGGACCGCCGCGCGCGAGAGGTGGCACCGTTGCCGAGGATCTCGCTTTCCAGCCGAGGTCCTTAGTGAACGGACTCGGATATGGTTAAACGATGATCACGGCGAAACGATAACTTTTAAATAAGTTAATACAGTTTGTGACATATTAGTTGATTTATCATTGGCTAGACAGTAAAGAATGTTATATGTAGAGGTGAGAAGTCACACCGACCATCCCAACAGGTATCACGCTGACGGGGATGTTCGGTTGCCTGCCGGGGTCCTATGTGAACGGACGAGGCTCTGGTTAATTGAAGCCCTAGCAAAACGACAAACGGAAGATAGGGTAGTGTTCAACCTCTATTAAGATGGTAAGAGGCCTACTACGATGAATTGTCAGTCTATTGATGTGAGCATTTGTCTAGGGTAGATTTCATGAGATTAGGTGAATACAATTTAAAGTATATAGTCTACCGTACCTTAAGAATAATAGTCAGTCTTTTTATCACTTGCCCGAGGTCATAGTTAATCCCATATCAGGTTAGAAAAGTAACATAGAGGGTAGCGATCAAGGATTGCGAAATCTTTTAAAAGCAAGTTAGTAAGAGTAGCAAGATGACTCATCAAGTCTGCCTAAGAACTGTTTTTACGAAGGTATTCTTTTCAAATTGTGACACTTTCTGCCCCTACGACAACCTCGCATACTTCTGAAGCATTCATTCTTTCGTAGAGATACACGTCCGTATACATAAAGCATTAAAAAACTCAACACTACTTTAGGTGTCTCATCCCTTCGGCCATGCCACGTGGGGCCGGAACTGAAAGGGGAAGAGGCAGCTGGCAGGGAAAGGCGACTGAAAAGCCTATCGACCTTACGAGAGAAGAGCGAGAGGAAGAAGACGAGGAAGAAGAGAAGTAGGAGGGATTAAGGTTGCGACGACATCAAGAGGACCTGCGCGAATGAACGATGTCTCCAGGGAAAATGAGGTATTACTCTTATAAGTACAAACAACGTTACAACTCTCCGCCGCCTCGCCTTGAGCCGCGTTCTCGTACTTTTCTGATGGTGTATTTTTCTCCCTCTTCTTCCATGGCACGTCGAGTTCGACAGTTGACTGTCCTTCCCCTTCCACATCGACCTGCTCTTCCACCTCCGCCGCATGTGCCTGACCCTCCCGTAGTGTCTTAGGCTATGCTAACGGATCATAGATTATGTATTATCCTGACACTATTCTTCCTATGACAGATATAATTATGCGGGTTGGTTTCATACCTATTGTACAAAGGGATCATTTGAAGATGTCGTCCCGTCAACACGAAGCTGTACCAAGATAAGTAATGATTTAGTATTTGTCTAGGTCATCAGATGAAAACACCTTCGAAGGGGAAAATAGTTCACGATGATTTGTATATTTCTTCCCTTGTCAGTAACAATACCTATGACGAGGAGTGTTCGTCTGGGAAGAAAAAGGGGAGTTGAGGAAAGGTGTTGGCACCTCTTTAGGGATAGGCGATCTAGATAGGTGTGAGGCGATTCCTAAGGGTTTTTTTGTCCTGAATAGGCACAAATTTCTCTTCATAAGTAAAGGTACCAATCAATCGGCTATAGCAAGAGAAGGGTAGGAGAGTTCTAGTAACATGCCAATGAGTGGAAGACATACATAGGGATACAAGAGGGTCTAAATATAGGTAGAGTTAGTAGAGACCNCCCAGCCAGCAAGTCTGAATAAAAACATCCACGATAGAGAAACCAAAAAAAAAAAAAAAAAACTGAGTCCAATCAATCACACATCAAGCGCACCAAAAAAGGGGAATACACAAAAAGGAAAAAACTAATCGGCAACAGACACGTGGGCAACAGTAGCCCATGGATTTGCTAACAAGGAGAGGGAAGGGGACAAGATCCCTTATTTACTACCAGGGGGCGATGAGATACGCCTTGAACAGGCACTTGACCACGTCCCCATACACACGCCCGACGGGAATGAAGCCCCCTGTGCCCCGGCAACAGAGACAAGCCCCCCTGCCGCCTTGTGCACCCCCCCCCCCCCTTTGGATGCGCACCTACTCGGAGGACAAGTTGGGGGTAAGAGACGAGATCTACATCAAACACGCCAGTAACTGGCTGTTTTACGGTGAAGCAGCAAGCAAATCGGTCAACGACAAAATAAAATGGATTTACAAACGGATTGAAGAGATGAAAGGCAACCCCGATGCAGTTCAAGAGTTCTTCTTGATTCAACCTATCACCTCTACGGTCTTCACCGTGCTCAGCCTATTTACACAAGATAAACAGAGGAGGGACGGGTGAAAGAAGTTGAGATGGGAAAGATCAGACGTCTGCATCTACTCCTGGCAACCCAAAAAGCAGACCCCGGAAGAGAAGCGGGAACAACTGATGAGGGATTACTTCTGGGTCGAGTTCAGACACATTCCGGTAGAAGTGCAGGCCGCCTTCGTGTATGAATTTGGTCAACACTTCAACATCGTCGACTTCATTGACCCGCTCCCGTCATACGTAGCAAAACGGGACGACTATCTGATGTTGGCCTTGGATATCCCCAAAAATTAACCGTTCTCTATTGACGACATCATCCCCTATAGAATGGGGGGGAAAGTCTACTAAATTCATACGGCCCATAAATTTAGGCCTTGGTGCTTTAAATGTAGGGCGTATGACCGAAATAGCGTGCCCCCTGCACCCGAATAAGAGAAAGCCCACGACAGGTAGGCTGCAACAAGACCACAACAGGCCCAACAGGTGGTACCTGGTGGATAGGGGTTATGAAGGCTGGGTCTTCCGGGACGACCTCGACCACAAAGGTCAAGCAAGGGGATTGACTTAGGAAGGACGCGGCGACCCGTACGGCTCTGCCAAACCGCCGGACGATTGGACACCGCCAAAAGGCAAAGGAAACCCACAGTTAGTGGAGCCCTCCCCCGCACAACCCAAGGGTCGGGGTGCATCAACCCCCCCGCGGGAGAAAACCCCGCAACCCTCACTTCAAAACCCGCAGCCTCGTGAAAAACAGAAGCAAAAACGACAAAACTGGGGCCCGACAGCGATGGAGTATATACCGAAACAATTGTTATCTGAGAAAGGAAAATGCGAGTGCCACCAGAACGTGGGTCAGTTGCGTGACGCTCAACCGGAACTGCTTAAAACAGCTGACTTTCTCGAAGAGGCCTTTGGCCCCCAACCTATGGAGATCGAAGTTATCCCGGGAGCCCCGGCTCCACCCTCCCCCCTTGAAGTCGAAATGACAAACGTCGATAGCCAACCAACAGATGAACCCCTGCCACCCGCAGGAAAAGAGCCAGCGGCACACAAGGACGGACTGCAGGATGTGGCAGACTGGTTCATGAAAGCCTGCGCCAGAAATACGGGAAGGGACTGCTCATGCCACTTGTCGTGCACGAGCAAAACAAAATCTAGCTGCTCCAACTAACTACTAACTTCTAATAACCAGGGCACGGGATCGAGCCCCAACCAACCGAGTCCGGGTGAAAGTGTAGAGGAGCTCCTTGCAAAAAAGAGTTAGCTTCAGTATTTGGGTGGACTCGAACCCTACACCCTTCACTTGACAGTCCCGCACCTTAACCTACTGAGCTAGCTCCCACTTCGAATAGAAAGGGAACAACTTAGTTTATAAACAGTAGCGGGACTCAATCCGACGAGGGGACTCGGCCCATTTTTCTTAAGTTAGTGTGTGTGCTCTCTAGCTGGTCCGCAAGCCTATCTGATTGCTTGTCGGCTTGAGTGCATTCGCGACCTGCAAGGGCACTCGATTCACCTGTTGGCCCAAAGAGCCGGTATTTGCCTGCGGCCGTAACATTGAGGGTTGTGGTAGGGAAAACACTCAAGTAGCGGGTATGTCGGTACCACACCAGTAGAGGTAGATGTGCACGGCACTCGAGGCCGCGTGAAGCAAGACAACAGTTGGCATTTTTAGAGGCCCAACACCAACCGTCGCCGCTTGGTGAGGTGGCACATTTCTATTGGCTGCCCTGGCCGCGCGACCGGGGCTTATACTTTTTTATCTCAGTCCGCTTTCGAGCTTACRGCGGTGCGACGAACAGGTTTTCCCGTACCGATCGGTCCGACGCCTCTGGACTTGATCTAATTTGTTTTTTTTCCTTACTGCCTGAACCTTTTACTGATCTAGATTGTGGTCGACGCATCACACGCAACCTTCCTTTGTTCTATTCCAACCCTCCGGCCCTTGCGGTCGAAGAATTTTAATTTTTTTTACTAACCCTTACCTGTTATTATATACGTCGTATCACTGTGCACAGTCACCTAGAAATCTCGACCACAATGGTCGAGAAGTTTGCTTCACATCACCAAGCCAAAGAAAATTCTCAYTTTTTACTCCAGACTGTCTCTGGCACGGCGACAGGCGTTGATACTRTATCATATGCAAAATCATGAGCAAATACCCTTGTAAGGGTGTTTGCTCCGACAGTGTTCCCGGACCCCATTCAGCGACGTCTCCGTCGCTGGAAAACCTAAATGCAAACAAAGGCCTTCTGACGCGACAAGTTGTCAAAATYCGATTTCCTGGATGAAGTTGTGGTTTGTAGATCCTCACTGTCTCCCTTGGTACGTCCATACTGCCAGGATTTCAACCTGGGTCTCCTACATACCTTGAAAAATTGTAATACCAAAGAAATATTATTCCATATGACTCAAAGTGGGGATACTGGATCTGTACTACAGTTACAGAGGTCACCAAGGAAGATAATGATAGCCTCTCCCCACAACTTTAGACTTTATTAACCAGGATGTCGTTGAGTGTCCGAGGAGTTAGGAATCATAATTGAATCCTACTCTTTGGACGCGGGTCTTAACCTTAGTCAGTTTTTACCGTCCCAATCGAAGTCTAATGCGAGGGAATCGGCAACCTTGGTCTCAACTCACCACAGTCGGTTGATCAGGCCTAATCTGTGGCCCACCATGTTGTTAATTTAATGGTGGTACCTGCATTGGTTACGCAACACAGGATAAATACCTCCTACTAAAATATCTAGACCTGACTCCCGATCCCCCCGATATCTTAYCTGAACYGATACTATCAKTAGGGAGTTCTTCCCCTCAAGTTTAGTCCCAGGCCGTAATCGGAAGGCCTGTTGCCTGGTTATRCTTGGTCAGYAGCCCACGCTGGGAGTTACGTCCCAACGATGCCWAWTTTCCACCATAGGCTTGGTAATTTTAAGTCCCTCAGACTGACCTCCATAAGTGGATGAGCGATGATCATTTCAAAAATACACATATGAAATTCAATTTGACCAAATAATATTTTTCTCCCCTCGTCAGTTGTCTCTGAATGACGGAACAAACCCATTGAATGTAGATATGAAAGAAACAATATCAATAAGAATGATTCAACATGATTGTAAAACTTATCTCTGATCGAGGGACATCGTCAGAGCCACTTAGGGGCCGTGCCTACCAGACCTCGATCACAGGCTGGATAGGCACACGTCTCGGGGATGTTTTTCCAATAGAAAAACCAACCAAAATATTCATAATGAAAGTATAAAAAGTTTTTGTTTGACCCCTTGTCTTGTCAGAAGGCATAAAAAACATACATTACATTCATAACATTCATTTCCCTGATTCACAGGGTTTTTCAGATGCCTCAAATTTTTTTTGACAATCCACATAAGATAAAACATGGAAAAAACTGACCATAAATGCAAAGCACTTTCAAAGTGTGCATATCAATTTTCACCCTATCTTTCTTGAACTCTTAGGCATTTTTCTGAGCATTCTAATTCAAGATTGGACAGCACAGACTGTACACATATCCAAGATACACATTTTATCAATCAAAACCAAATACTGGACCAACTCAATTGTGAAAGTGAAAAGTGTTCCTCGTCGGCATACCCCATAGATAGAAATCATATATGACTCAGGAAAAAACTTAGTCGAATCCATAATGTCGAGCYAAAAACAGTCTTGGAACTTGAGTCACATGTCTCTCTTATCCCTTATTGTTAGAGTACACATGCTAAGTCAAAAAAGTATAAAAGAGACAATAAAATCTTCTGACACCTCATGTATCGGAGTACATACTCTATGACACTTCATCTATCCTACCTACTGAAGTTCATCATTGCATCTAAGCGGGAAATAACAAATATGTCGCAGATCTTATCTCACAGTCGACTACTAGAGTACACTATCTTATTTAAAGAAAGGAAATTGTGAGAGTCTCATCATAGAACTTAAAACAAAGAGATCAAAGTGTCGCTCATCCTTGTACTACCAAAGCAGCCTCCAATGACATTTTTATTTTCTCTCGACCCYTGAAATGTTATTTCATAATAAATTTTGGGTAGAACGACTCGTAACGGGGAGGACGGGAGTATGAACTCATCAGCCTCCCTAACCTTCCTATGACTTATTATTTTTTYCCACTTCGCGGYAACTATCTCAACTAAATCTTASTCGCCTCGCGAGCATGTTTTCAAGTCCTAATGTCAGCTTGATACCAAGAGTAACCGAAAACGATGACGAGGTGTAGAGGGTCATTGCACTGTCCTCATTATTGTTGAAGTCATATCCAATCCAAAAATAAGGATACCCTCATTAAAAGACGTACCCCACCAGGAACCGATATATATATCCCCCCTAACCAAACTTKACAAGGACAATTTCAACCCATCTTCTTTTTCAATAGGCAAGGCTACGCTGGGGTTTTCCTTAGCATACGAGTTTCTGACCTTCTTRAATTACTTCYAAGTTCTGCTCACAAATGTCCAGCAAACCTCTTTCATCACTATTCAAAATCTCTTATTTTCACAATACCCCTCTTGAAAGGTAATCTTCAAATCATACCTCACTAACATTGCTCATTTCCAACGTCTAAGACCATTCAAAAACARATGATATTATAYTGCGATAATAATACATTYRTGATTTTTGAATRTTGAATGTCATAAATTATCATAATAATTGTTACTTATAGTATGAATATACTGCCATAGTAACAACAATTTTTATWATAGTTGAGTAAGTAACTAGTATTAACAAGCGAAAAGACAAATTCAACTGGTATATGCRTGCGTAGTGATGATGAGAAARTTATGCTAGCTGTTATGATGAACAATAGTCATGTTGTGGTTTAATAAGCTCTCTAATGATAAATGCTKCTTGATGCAAAAATAATGAGAATACTACATTCTACTCTCTGGGCTTTGACAAGAGTATATTGTGTCAATGGGCAGTGTAATMCCTTAGAAGGGTTAACATCTTAGACTCCCGAGCCCTGCTCAAGGACCAAGCCTCACTGCTTCACCCTCCGATTCCAATATTCGTTCCTTGCAGACCCTTGTCCATTAGTAGACAACCCCACCATACACGTTCCARGATCCATATCCCGTCTTGCGCAGATGAGCCCACTTGACACAAAGATAGTTGGGGCATCACCCCCTGCTTTCTTGCGGCAGGTAGTAGTCRCCTCCTTYACAGACCATAGTCTAACAAGGCTCAAACATTTTCTTCCTTCTTAATAGTAATGTAGTCACCTCTCCTCAAAGGGTTAGGTGACAACACCCCACTATGGACCAAGAACATAGTTCCGGCGTGGGTCTCACTACTATTTCTGAAGACGATTTTATAGCTCCTTCAAGCCATCTTTCAGGGAAAGGATAACTTAGGATTGCAACTCCCGCAAGAGTAAATTTTACGCATTGACTATCTCCTAGAGAATCTCTCCTCCCAAGGAGTCGGTCATTCCATTCACCTCCGAACCCGCGTCGAACGTGGATTCTGCATAGCACTTCTACTTTGTAACAGGAGAGCAAACCAACCATATAGGTTCAAGTGAAATCGATACAAACGGATAGTCATATTTGATTAGCTCATAAAGATGGATTAAGGCGCACAGTTTTAAACAAATAAACTCAGACGGGTAACTCAGCAAGCAACCATGAATAAAAATGCATCAGATGGATAGTCTCATATGAATAGTATTAAATATGCTTGACTCAAATAAACTTGGCACGAATGAATAAATTTGAATAGTCTTAAAATGAAGGAAATTTTAAGCGCTTAGATTCAGACAGATGATCTTGGAGTAGATGAGTTCTAACAGATAGCCTCATACCTGAATTTTGTCAGCAAGTTAAACAAAAACAGAATGATTTACCATCTAACTTCTCACTGCCTTACTGGCTGCGGCCTTTGACCGCTTCTTATAGACGAAATCGACCTCTAAATTTCTCTCATGGACGGACTCGGCTTACATTGACTTTTTYCTAACATTGGACTTTTATTAACAACCCACAGCAAACGAGGGTCTYCACTGACTCTACCTATATTTAGACCCCCTTGTATCCCTAGGTATGTCTYCCACTCATTGGCATGTTACTAGAACTCTCCTACCCTTCTCTTGCTATAGCCGATTGATTGGTACCTTTACTTATGAAGAGAAATTTGTGCCTATTCAGGACAAAAAAAACCTTAGGAATCGCCTCACACCTATCTAGATCGCCTATCCCTAAACAGGTGCCAACACCTTTCCTCAACTCCCCTTTTTCTTCCCAGACGAACACTCCTCATCATGGGTATTGTTCTTGACAAGGGAAGAAATATACAAATCATCGTGACCTATTTTCCACCTCGACGGTGTTTTCATCTGATGACCTAGACAAGTACTAAATCATTACTTATCCTGGTACAGCTTCGTGTTGACGGGATGACATCTTCAAATGATCCCTTTGTACAATAGGTATGAAACCAACCCGCATAATTATATCTGTCATAGGAAGAATAGTGTCAGGGTAATACATAATCTATGATCCGTTAGCATAGCCTAAGACACTACGGGAGGGTCATGCACATGCGGCGGAGGTGGAAGAGCAGGTCGATGTGGCAGGGGAAGGACAGTCAACTGTCGAACTCAACGTGCCATGGAAGAAGAGGGAGAAAAATACACCATCAGAAAAGTACGAGAACGCGGCTCAAGGCGCGGCGGCGGAGAGTTGTAACGTTGTTTGTACTTATAAGAGTAATACCTCATTTTCCCTGGAGACATCGTTCATTCGCGCAGGTCCTCTTGATGTCGTCGCAACCTTAATCCCTCCTACTTCTCTTCTTCCTCGTCTTCTTCCTCTCGCTCTTCTCTCGTAAGGTCGATAGGTTTTTCAGTCGCCTTTCCCTGCCAGCTGCCTCTTCCCCTTTCAGTTCCGGCCCCACGTGGCATGGCCGAAGGGATGAGACACCTAAAGTAGTGTTGAGTTTTTTAATGCTTTATGTATACGGACGTGTATCTCTACGAAAGAATGAATGCTTCAGAAGTATGCGAGGTTGTCGTAGGGGCAGAAAGCGTCACAATTTGAAAAGAATACCTTAGTAAAAACAGTTCCTAGGCAGACTTGATGATTCCTCTTGCTACTCTTACTAACTTGCTTTTAAAAGATTTCGCAATCCTTGATCGCTACCCTCTATGTTACTTTTCTAACCTGATATGGGATTAACTATGACCTCGGGCAAGTGATAGAAGGACTGACTATTATTCTTAAGGTACGGTAGACTATATACTTTAAATTGTACTCACCTAATCTCATGAAATCTACCCTAGACAAATGCTCACATCAATAGACTGACAATTCATCGTAGTAGGCCTCTTACCATCTTAATAGAGGTTGAACACTACCCTATCTTTCGTTTGTCGTTTTGCTAGGGCTTCAATTAACCAGACCATGGTCCGTTCACATAGGACCTTGGCACGCAACCGAAGGTCCCTGTCAGCGTGATACCTGTTGGGATGGTCGGTGTGACTTCTCACCTCTACATATAACATTCTTTACTGTCTAGCCAATGATAAATCAACTAATATGACACAAACTGTAGAAACTTATTTAAAAGTTATCGTTTCGCCGTGATCATCGTTTAACCATATCCGAGTCCGTTCACTACGGACCTCGGCTGGAAAGCGAGATCCCCGGCAACGGTGCCACCTCTCGCGCGCGGCGGTCCCGCACCCCACTGAGAGCGGTGAACCTCACGGTCGTGTCACGCAGGATTTATCTCTGAAGAATCAACTTGTCACCACTCCAACCGTGCGCGCGTGCTATACCTCTCACGACGCCCTGCGACAGGTCGGGACGTCGCGAAGTACAACTTACCTCTACCCGAGGGGCTGTCACCACCCTCAGGTAGGCGTATCCCTTCTGAGCTACCGGCCCACGTACAAAGGCTTTTACATGCCTGAGCAGAGGTAGGTCGGCCGAGGGCGTTTGCTCGATCGCTGTAGCATGAAAATGGGGTACGCGCGGTAGGACACCTATGACTGACCCATTAGATATTCAGATCGAACTTTGAAACGGCCGTCTATTCCCGCTTCTGTTCCAAAGACATAATCTTCTTGACCACTATATTCAGAGTATCAAAACCCTTTCACTACCAAAGGTAAACTATTTCACTCAATGTATGACTGATCATCAAGATATATATAAGACTTGATTATGAAATAGCGAGGCATTACCGCTGGGAACCCTTCCCACTTTCACAAGTGCTGAGTGTCCAAACTCTTCACGATGTCAATTCCAGTCCAGCCCAAATCATGCACAAAACAGACATGCACAACATAATGCAAAGACAGTTCACATGCCATGCACTAACGGCGTCAACCATCAACCATTGGCATTGTCCCTCACTCCCCAAACCATGCTTGAGAGCTCTATCTTTCCTGAGATGCAAGCCCAACCTCCTCACATTTATTCAAAGGACCCTTGAGAGTGACCAGGACTATTTAGGCAACGACCACAGGTGACAATTTTACTGACCACAGGGTTTGATTTTAGGTGTAGGTATCAAGTCAAGGCGGAAAAAGTTGAATCGGCAATGACCGACCTGTTATCGAGTGATAACAGAAAATTGAGTTCCTTATGTAGGACTTCTCCTTCAATTGTAGTAGACTAAAGTAAAGACCTGCACACACACAGGTCGACAATGGTTCAACATCCCCTTACTTGATCCCCACATAATGACATCTAAGGGTCAGGCCCTTAGTGTTAGTTTATGAGCTTTGGGATCAACATCCCAAAGTCTAATCCCTACCTTCTATCTATCCTGAATCGTTTGTCACTCCTCTTCTTTTTATTTTAAGGAGTTTCTTGCCTATGCCCCAAACTGTCTTTCAGGGAAACTCATATTTCTCTCCCCTTTCATTCCTTACATTCTCTCTTGCGGATAAGCACACCCGTTGGTGCTCACGTGGTAAACTGACTTAGATCTACTCATGCCGTTCGGTGGTTTCTCCCTTTGAACTGTGGCAACACGGGGTGTCTTCTTTCTCTAATTCATTTTTCCCCGCGGTATTTCGTTTTCTGTTGCGTTCCTTTTTAGGGACCTTTAGAGTCGCTCCCGATGGAGCACTYCTTTTCCTTTCTCTTTTCCTTGTCCTGACATACGCAAGTAGTGGCTGATTCACCCGGGAAACTTCCACTACTTGATCAATTCCAAACAATCCGTTAAGTCAGAAGAGTAGTCGAGTAGCCCTACGGGAGTACCCAGCCGCCCTTCAAAAGCACATGCAGTCCTCATGCAATCAGGTGGTTCATGCAATCAAGTGTAAGTGATCGGATAACTCACCCGATAGTATCCTTTTATTAGTTAAGCAGATTGTTAGGTGACCCATGTTGAGCCGTCTCAACACTTGACCC
>BFEA01000071.1:1692719-1705328 GCA_003427395.1 Chara braunii | reverse complement strand
CACCCCAGCTTGAGGAGGAGGAAGAAGGGGGCATGGTAGGAGAGTGGTAGGGCACTTACCWGGCTATGGTGGACACCATCTTCATCACCTTGTTGGGCGCTGCATCTGGAAGGCCCCAGTTGGGGTAGCGCTGCACCAGAGCAGCTCGAGGCAGAGTCAGGCATAGCGGACCAAGTCAAGCAGCGGCATAGCTGCTTTGGGTTGTCTTGGGACATCAGCGCAGCATCATAGCTGCCTCCCAGTAGGCCGCCATGGCCTATGCATGAGAGAGGAGGATGAAGGAGGGAAGCCATGGCCATTGTGGACTTTCTTGTTGTTGTTGTTGTTGTTGTTGTGAGTTGAGTCAGCAGTAAGAGGGAACTTCGGATATTGATTCTGGTTCATCCATTCATTGTTATTATTATTATTGAGAGAAGAATAAGATTGGTGAAGAGAAGGAGGAGGAGGAAGGTGGAGAGAGAGAAGGGGGAATTGTCATTGGTCTTGCTGGTGTACTTCTTCTTCTTCTTCTTCCTCTTCTTCTTCTTCTTCTTCTTTACCTCTCCTCTGGTCTTTATCTCTTTGCAAGTGCTTTCATTTCTTTCGCAATTGGGTGGCGTTGTCTTTCATTGTGAATTTGCACTTGGGAAATGACCAGGATCATAACAATAGGAGAAATCTCGTCACTGAGGGCGTACGTACTCACACTAGCACCATCTCAAATGTATCTGACCACATTTAAGGCCAGACTTGGATGTATTTGACTCATACTTGCAAGCGCACGTCGTGCGGGCGGTTCCCTACGTGCGGCGCACGTGCCCAACCGATCCCATGCGGCGCACGACGTGTGGGGGGAACGACCCGTCACCCCCCTCAGAAAAAAAAGGCCGGGGTCGAAATGGTGCGTTTGAGCCCCCCTGCCAAAATTATCAGCGAGATCATCCGAGATGAAAAAAAAAAATACAGGAGTACTGCCTCACCTTGCTCCTCCTCCCCTTCCTCATCCTCCATGTCTCCTCCTCCCTTCTCCTTTTCATCTCCTCCGACTTCCTCATCGTCCATGCCTCGTCATCTCCTTCCCTTCCTCATGTCCTCCCCTTCCTCGTGTCCTTCCCTTCCTCGCCGTCCATGTCTCCTCCTCCTCCCACTCGTCCTCCTCCTCCTGCCCGTCCTCTTTTCCCTCCGTCCATCTCTTCTCCTCCCCCCATCTCGACTCCTCCTCCACGTCGTCCTCGCTATCCTCGTCGTCCTCCTCGTCCACATCCTCCTCCTCCTGTCCATATCCCCCTCTCCTCGCCATATCCCCATCCTCCTGTCATACCCCCCCCGTTCCCCCTCCCAGAAAAAGATAATGTGAGGAACAAGCCCTCAAGTGGCCCTATCAGACATCACATTGTTCTGGGCCAAGGCCCCAGCAAGCCAAGTGCCCGCCCTAAGTGAAGGCGGGCCTGAATATTCGTCACAGGCCAAATTCGACATTTCCATATGTGGGTATTCAGGCTCTTGCAGCGCGTCAGTTGGTTGAGTGAACGCGCGAGCCTCACTAAGCTGCGTTGTACAGTTAGCCCAGGCCTTGAAAGTTGTGCCTGGGCACCTATGCACCGAAGCAGGGCCGATACATTGAGAAGCAGGCCGTCGGCCTTTGGAAAAGCAGTACAGCCGACGCACCTGCCTGGGGGCCCTGCACAGATGCAGCTAACAGCCCAAGTCCGGAGACTCAGGCCGCGCCCAACTGTAAAGGGCCCAGGCCCTCAACTGTAAGTCTCGGCCTGGGCACAGGGTCTGAGGCCCAACCGGAAGCTTCTGAAAGCTTCCAGCCAGGCCACACGCAGCATGCAGCAGGCTGCCACTTCCATAAAGGAAGTGAGGCAGCCCAGGCCAGGCATTCTGGCCAGCGCTGTCAATGCGGAAGTGCTGCTGCGCTCTCGCTTGATGCTGCACTGCTGCCAAGGGCGCTGACGGGGCGCGAGAGGTGAGGTGGGGCGCTGCAGGGCAGCTGGGCGCAGGCGGCCATAGCCGGGCTGCTAGGCGCCAGGGGGTACAGCGGATGATCGGGTGGTCTTCAGGGAGTGAGGCGCTGTGTGGGGTAATCAAGGTCTGATTGAGGGTGACGAGATATGTACCTGGTACATGAAGAGGGGTCGCCGATGGTGTGGACAGTCATGTACATTGGTCTTCGTGAGCCGAAGTGATCCTGTTGTGTGAACCAGCTGTAGTGTAGGATAGTATGGTAGAGTAGGCTGGGCGCTGTGCGCCAGACAGAGAGAGCGAGTCTGGATACTGTGTTGGTGTGGCCTACGGGCTTGGACATTGGCTCAATACTTCATTGTATTGCTCTTTATGGATGGTTTTCTCGGTGCATTTGTACTCTCTACTTGGGATACTACTACTTGCTCAGCTGTGTGATTTCGCAACTTGGTTTTATGTATATTGCTCACACTCATATTCCTTGCAATAAAATAATAATAATAAAAATAAGAAACCTGCACGATTCCGCACAGGCACCCCTGCACGGAACTCCGCACGAATGTGCGGCTCGTGCGGTTGCAAGTACGATTTGACTGCAGTTACTTCCAGCAATAAGTGAAAAGTCCTTGTGTGAGTATGCCCTCCGTTGACAGGTATCTGACAAACCTCCTGTCAGGAGATGTCAGAGCTGCCCTTTCACTTTGTTTTTTTTCCTGAGTTGTCAGAGCTGCCGTTTCCTTTTCTTCTCTGAGCTGTCAGAGCTCCCTTCTCCTTTTCTTCTTTGAGCTGTCAGAGCTCACTTTCCTTTTGTTTTTTTTCTGAGCTGTCAGAGCTGCCGTCCGTACGGGAGGCCCAAAGGGCCGGTACTTACCTGTGGCCATGACATTGAGGGTTGCAGCGGGGAAAACACTCAAGTGGCAGGGAAAGAGTTCCGGGACACTTAGAGCAGGGGAAAAACACTCAAGTAGCAGGTAGGCTGGTACCACACCAAGTAGAGGTAGACGTACCGGGTACTCGAGGCCGAGCAGAAGAGGAAGAAAACTGGCATTTTTAGAGGCCCAGTAGTTGTAGGATAGGTCTAGGCGGGTACCAGTCCAACCAGTCTGAGTCTAGGGCCTGTACGGGCAATATCAGAGTCTGCAATGATGTTTYCCTCCGAACGGGAGGAGGTACCGGTTGCTTGGAGGCTGCGCGGCCTGGAAGTCACCGTCCAAGAAGCAGGCCGCTATATCTCCAGGAGGAGCAAGGGGCTCCTCCTCATTCTTCGGTGTGCAAGTTTGGCGACACACTGCTTGGAGCGCTGGCTGGAGCAGCACTGCTGGAGAGGAAGGAGCGTTCAGCTCCCCGCCTCGTCTATGGTGGAGGAGCACAGGCTGGAGGAGGAGGAAGACAAGGACTAGGAAGGGGGAGCTCCAGAGGTACTTAGCTGGCTATGGTGGATGCCATCTTCATCACCTTGGTGGGCACTACATCTGGAAGGCCCCGGTTGGGGTAGAGCTACACCAAGAAGCTTCGAGGCAGAGTCAGGCATGACGGCCTGAACTAGAGCAGCCATAGCTGCTTGGAGTTATCTTTTGCCCATTAGGGCAAGGCCCTAGTGGTTCGCCATATCTTCGGCCTTCAGGAATAGGAAGGAGAAGGGTGGCCATGGCTATGGTGGACCTCATGTTGTACCTGCAGTAGAAGAGGGATTCGGACATTGATACTGGTTCAGCCATTCAACATTATTATTATTATTTATTGTTTGAATAAGAGGGGGGGAGAAAAGGAGGAGGAGAGTGGTTGGTGAGAAGAAGGGAATTATCATTGGTCTTTGCTGGTGTACATCTTCTTTTTCTTTCCGTCTCTCTCCTCTCAAGTTCATTCATTTCTTTTTGCAATTGGATGGCATTGTACGTTCTCATGAATGTGTACTTCGAAATTGGACAGGATCATAACATTGTTATCAGAGCGGATTCTACTTGCTGGCAAGAGTTGACTTAGCCACCATAACCCTAACCTAAGTGGTTAGGGCTGACCACTTAGGGTTAGGGTTGGTCCAAAGTGGGAAGTGGGGCAGCGTGGATTAAGGAAGCTGCCCCCACCTGGTTAGATCATGTTCGGTCGACACTAGACCTGACCAGGTTGATTGACAGTGAGCTTGTGGTGGTGAGACACGTCAAGAGGACTCCATTCGACAATTTGAGAGAGGCGATAGTGAGAGGCACTCACACCTGGAATCTGACCTAAGGGAGACACTTGGCGACTTAAGGGCCTCCCTCAAGTAGGCGAGCTTGAGAGAGGTAGATACGGATTGCAAGTTGCTACTTTGTTCTTCAGCATTGGCGGGGGATCCGGTGTTGCACTTTGGTGTTGGAGTCGGACCCTCCCACATAATAGGACACTAGTGTAGAGGTAGTGATTAGGGTTAGGGGGACCATATGAGGAAGGAGGGTGAGTTATACTTCATAACAGAATCCGGGTCACTCAAGTAAGTGTCATGCACCTAAGGGTTGCCCATGTGTGTGTGCATGGTATTGTTTATGTTGTTGGGGTACTTCTGGATCTCTTTCCTACTCCTCTGAAGTTTTGGTTGTGTGCATTGGTGCACAACCTGCTTACTGACCTGATGGATGGAGAGATGAAGCCTCTTGCTTTGAATGCCATACCTTTCTACAGTGTTTTGTCTTTTCATTATGAGCGAATGTAGTCTGTAGGGTCTCTCTGAAAATTGAATTTCGTTTTTCAGTACAGCAGAGGCAAAAAGTAGGCCCTTGTGGTACTCTTCTTGGTTGTGACTTCGTCACGGTCTACGTGGGACCCATTGGGACTCAGTGGGGGACCAGTCCCAAACGAGAAGGGCCCCTTGGTTCCAAATCTGTTGACGTGGTGTCGCTCTCTTTTCTGTCTAGAATTTGTCGTTTTTTTCTTTTGGTTAGAGCATTCGCTGCCGAGGGGACTGATGATGCACAATCCAATGCTTGACTTGCACCTTATACACCACTCAATTCTCCATTGTTGTATGTCGTTGGTTGTAGTCTGATTTGCTGTACTTTGACGGTGTCGATTGGATTAGGTTCGACGGGATCTTGTACTTGGTTTCTAACCGGACCGAAACACGGAGTCAGAACTCTCTTCTGAATTATTTTTATTTATTTGGTTGCTCTCTGGTCCAAATATTTGTCGCTCCGGCTAGGAGTTCTACCTTCTTTTCTTTGTGCTTTCAATCTGTTTCTTTTGCTGAAGTTCATTTTATGCCCGTCGTGATGCGTGGACAAGAGAGAGAGAGAAGAGAGAGAGAGGGTATGCCTACATAGGGATCTAGTAGTTCCAACATGGCATTGGCCAAGCCTTCTGAGGTTATGAAGGCTCAGCTGGGTGCAGCGGATGAAAAAGATAAACCACTGTACCAAGCCCTCTATCAGAAGGAGCTGGCCAAGGAGGAGAAGGAGGAAGAGGTCAAGCGGAAAAACGCTATTGAATTCATGAGGCCGTCTTTAGGACAGTCTCAACCCTGCCTAATACAAAGGTAAAAAGGGATTTGGTTACATATGTACGTGCCCTAATAGATTGTGAGTTGCTTAGTGAGCTCCCTAGTCTAAAGTCCCAACTACTTGACCAGGTGAGCCAGCTGCGAACTCAAATGGCAGACATGGCCAAGGAGCACCGTGACCAGATGCAACAGATGGCAAATTTGCATCAGGACCATATCTCAAATTCCCTTCCCCTAACTCTTATTGCTAACCGTTTTGTCCTTGTGCCTCTCCATACTTCTTCTTCTTCTTTTTCTTATTTTTCATTGAGCTTGGTTGTAAGTCTTTTCGGACCTGCAACATGTGCAGATTCCGCCGTTGCTGCAAGTGACAGCGCAGGAAATTCTGCAACTGTTGCAGCCCTGAGATAGGAACCAGCAATGGCTGGTCCTAGCTATAGCAGTCCATACGTGGACCAGAAGGCGGTGATGATACCGTCCAGGTACGGCGGCAAGGAAGACGTTGAGTCCTGGATCAGCTCAATGAGAGCTTATTTTGAGGTACAGGGCACTCAAAGAGTGAACCAGTCTTTGATTCTAGGGACAAACGTCGAGACTGTCGCACGAGGCTCTTCCTGGAGGTCCAAGCTATGCAAGCTGGAAATGTTAAGCTTGATCTGACAGAGTGGCTTAAAGTCACTTCGGTAGCCACTCTCGAAGAAGTGCTAATTACACAATATAAGGACCCATATGCTGCAACAAGAATAAGGATCCAACCTGATGACCTCAAGTGCAGCAAGTGGCAGGGGACCATGCACAAGTTGCAATTGCATGTCAACAAACTCTTTGCTACACCAGGGCTAGCAATGACTGTGCAATCGTGCTTGGATGTAGTAAAAGGTACAGTTCCCACCACTTTTACGCATTGCCTAGGCAAATATCTCATTGGTTATACTGGCCGGTTATGAAGGATGTAGTCAGTCTCAAGGCAGTAGACCTCGTTACCGCAGCAGGCAGCAAAAAGGCCTTTAGCCGCGCATGACCTGCTGAGGCGGAAGGAGAGGCCGAAGCAGATGACCCCACTCTTGGCGACGACCAAGAATAGGACGTTGATACAACGTATTCTTCAGCCCATGAGTCTGAGATTAATAACGAAGAAGAAAAGTTCATTGCCTTCAAAAAGACTGTCCGTGGTAAGGGAAACTAGAACCGGAACTCAGCAAGGAACTTTGTCCCGTTCCCTAAAGGAGCCAAAATCCCAGCCAATTCGGAGGATGCGAGTACGAAACCTTGGGTTGACCTCCGGATCAGTGAGGTTGAATGGAAGGCTAGGGTTAAGAAAACGGTTTGCCTGCACTGCCAGAAGACTAATCACAAGGTTCAAGGATGCTATAGGGAAACCAAAATGGGCATAGAGAGTTCGTCAAAACGCTCTACAACAAGGGAGTATGAATCAGTAAGTGCTAGTTCCTCCAAGGAACTTGGCACGGTCCAACAGTCCTCCCTTGAAGCCCAAATTTCTGCTGATTCCAAGGCTGATGTTTGTCATATTTTGTATGTTGAGCCTTGGGAGGAGTATGAGAAGGTCAACTTTCACTATCACCTAGAGCATTGGGCTAAGATGAAACATCAGTGTGCTTGAGGGACAACAAACTAAATCTTCTTCAAACTTCTCATTAACCACCGCTATCCCCGTGTCTTGATTGATTGTGGTGCCACAACTAACTTTATGTCATCACATAAAATACGCAAAGTGGGCTTGGGGATGAAGCAAGTGGGTTTGCAGAGCCCTTGCCAGACTCAAGCAGGCAACAAAGAAGTTGTCACATCCACGCATGTAGTCGAAGGTGTGCGAATTACCCTTGACAAGGACAAGACTGTCACACACACGTTGAACTTCTTTGTTCTTGACAAGTGTCCCTTCGACGCAGTCCCTGGGTTGGGCTGGTTGCAGGCCCAATATGTATAGACCAAGTGGAAGGAATCACTTTTCATTTTCAAAGACGCTCAGGGGAACGAGCAACCTGTTATCTTGGATGAGAAGCGTGAATCCCCAGTGACTTTCCTTAATACCATGCAGTTCTGCATGAAATGCGCAAGCACAAGGAGGACGGACAATTGTGTCGTTTTTGTTTGTCCTACTGGTGTGCCTACTACTTTTGCGGCTAGTACTAGTTCTACTTTGCATGGTGTGTCTACTTCTAGTATTTATACTTCTCCATCTACTTCTAGTCCAAATGAGTCTACTTTAGATTCAGTTGCCTTCACTACTAATCTGTGACCTGAATTAGGTGATCCTTTTTCCGATCCCCCACCTCCGAAAATCCCAACAAACATCCAAAGCCCAATTAACCGATTTCCAAAACTTATGGCCGAACCACGTGGAGTCCCCACGTGATTGGTCAAACACACAATCGAGTTGGTCGACGGCGCTGTTCCTCCAAGGGACCATGTGTACCATATTGGGTCCGGCGAGTTGGAGGAACTAAGGAGGAAAATCGATGAGATGATTGACAAAGGGTGGATCAAACCAAGCGAATCTGAATTCGGTGCACCTGTTTTGTTTGTCCCCAAAAAGAACGGAGGTAAACTCCGAATGTGTATTGATTACCGCGGTATAAACCACATCACAAGAAAAAATTCATATCCAATGTCACACATCGATGATTTGCTTTATGCTGCAGGTGGGTGCGAGGTCTTCTCCAAGATCCATCTCAAGTTTGACTACCACCAGATTGAGGTCAATCCTGCGGACCAGCACAAGAGCGCATTCAAGACGCGCAAGGGGCTGTACGAATTTATCGTCATGCCCTTCGGCCTCAGGAATGCGCCGGCCACCTTCCAATATCGCATGGATAAAGTCCTTCGTGAACAAATTGGTCGGTTTGTGGTCGTCTACCATGACGACATCCTGATTTTCAGCAAATCGATGGAAGAACACCTGAGACACCTTGAGGAAGTGTTGGAAATCCTCAAGGAAACGCAACTCCATTGCAACTTAGAGAAATTTGAGTTTGGGGAGGTACAGCGTCATCTATCTAGGGGATCGGTTGTCTGTTGCAAGCCTTGAGCCTGAAACAACCAAGATTTAGATCATACGCAACTGGCCTCAACCGGCGAATGTCTGTGAATTGCGTTCCTTCCTTGGTCTTGCATCATACTATCGGAAGTTTGTGCCCCGATTCTCTATCATTGCCCATCAATTGTCTAGACCAACAAGTAAGAATGTGTCCTATGTATGGGACGAGGGATGTGAGACTGTCTTTCAATCCTTGAAAGAGGCTTTGGTGAGTCATCCTGTGCTCCGCATTGCAGGTCCCAAACTCACATTTGTAGTCACTACAGATGCGAGCCAATATGGGATTGGCGCGGTGCTGCAACAAGACGATGATGATGTCTTGCGTCCGCTCGCATACTACGGCAAATGCATGCCCAACGAAAAGGTAGCTACTTCCACTACATGCACAAGCTTTATGCTTTGCGTGAGGCACTCAACCATTGGAAACAATATCTTTTGGGATGCCACTTCAAGTTTTCTCAAATCATGAGACCTTGAAGTGGATCAAGGAGCAAACTACCTTATCTCCTACATTGGCTCGCTGGTTCAATGAGGTTGACATTTTAAATTTCGGATTAAAACACAAGAATGGTTGTTATAATCGAGTTGTTGATGCATTGCCTTGCCACCCCGAGTATATGACTTGCCTTGTGAACTCCTACGACCTCCGGAAGAAACTGAAGGAGGAGCTAGTGGAGCAAACTTCCAAGGATTGGATCCGGACCTCAGTCCAATCCTTGAGCAGTTGCGGGCTGACCCCAACAGTTAGCCTGATTTTCATGAATGCGAAGGTTTGGTTTTCCTATGCTACTGAAAGAATGGCCGTTTGTGTGTACTCAACCATGACCCCCTCCGCATACACTTCTTGGATTCGGCTCACGGTCGGAGTGTACACTTCAACCTTGCAAAAACCTACGGAAACCTGTTGCAGCAGTTTGATTGGCCTAGTATGAAAGGATCTGGTGAGAAGTTTGTGGTTGAGTGTCAAGTCTGTCAATGAATCAAGCCATCGAGGCAAAAGCCCATGGGGCTTCTCAAACCTCTTCCCATCCCCGACGGTCCCGAAGAATCCGTCTCTACCAACTTCACAGACATTGAAAAGACGAGTAAGAATGGATATGCACAAGTGATGGTGATTGTTGACCACTTTTCAAAAATTCTAAATCTGATTCCCTTGCCATCTCATGCCCCATCTAAACTCGCGATCCATTAGGTTAATCAGAAGTACATGTTGCAGCTCGGGACCCCAAAAACCCTGGTGAGTGATCGGGACCCACACTTCATAACTACCGATTGGAAGGACTTCACATCCCAAATCCCTGGTCTCAAACTAAAGATGACATCTGGTCGACACCCGAAGCCAACGGTTTGGCTGAGGAGATCAATTAGACTATGTGTCAGCTTCTCCGTGCCTTAATCATCCTGGATCAGGAAACGTGGGATGAAGAGCTGTATTCGGTCAAGGGGTTGTACAACAACTCCATTCATTCTTCCACCGACATGACGCCAAACAGGCTGCATTACGGCTGGAAGATTCGTAATCCGCTCTCCTACTTATTCCCTGAACAGCCGGCTGGTCTGACACCTGGCAGGCCCGGCTTCAGTGCCAAATATGATCGCTTACTCAAAGTTGCCATTCCGACAATGACTAAGCGACAGCATGCCATGATCCATCATGCAAATAAGAAGCACACACCATCGAATATCGAAGTGGGAAGTTATATCAGGGTAAAGTTGTCTGAATTTTCAGACTAAGAGGGGGTGTCACACAAACTTCTCCCTCTCTATTACGGTCCGTGGGGAGTTTTGGATGTGATTGGAAAATATGAGTTTGGTCCATAAGTAATTGTCGTGCCTCCTCATCTGCGCACATACCCAGTCTTTCACGCATCGAAGTTCTTTCCATATCGTGATGCGAAAACCTTCAAATATTGTGAGAACATGATCCCTCGTGCAATCAATGGCGGTCACGAGATAGATAGAATTAAAAGTCACATTGGGAAGGGATGTAACAACCTATTGGATGATCTCTACTGGATCTCTAAGAAGGAACTGTTGCACAGTGCACCTCAGGTTGTGAATGCATACGAACGACAGATAGCTTCCGATGCTGTTCCCAAAATCTCTGCAAAACTCACTGCTACTGAGTACTCACGGAATCTCTTCGCTATATTTGCTTACGATGCGTTTGTCAGGGACTCAACGAGTTACTCGCTCGAAGGGACCTCGCTCTTGAGGGGGGGATAGTGTAAAGACCTGCCAAACATGGACTGAGACACAGCTGATTTCTGAGTTTTGTCAATGGAATGTATTTGCTGAGTTTCCCGCTTGTTGCTGAGTTTTCTAAGTCTGTGTGTGTGCTTGCTTGCTGTTCTGAATGTCGGTCTGAGTGCTTGTCGATTTGAGTGTGTGTGTGACCTGCAAGGGTACCTGTCCGTACGGGAGGCCCAAAGGGCCGGTACTTACCTGTGGCGGTGACATTGAGGGTTGCAGCGGGGAAAACACTCAAGTGGCGGGGAAAGAGGCCTGCGACACTTAGAGCAGCGGAAAAACACTCAAGTAGCAGGTAGGCCGGTACCACACCAAGTAGAGGTAGATGTGCCGGGTACTCGAGGCTGAGCAGAAGAAGACAAAAGTTGGCATTTTTAGAGGCCCGGTAGCTGTAAGCTAGGTCTAGGCGGGTGCCAGTCCAACCAGTCTGAGTCTAGGGCCTGTACGGGCAATATCAGAGTCTGCATTGATGTTTCCCTCCGAACGGGAGGAGGTACCAGTTGCTTGGAGGCCGTGCGGCCTGGAAGTCACCGTCCAAGAGGCAAGCAGGCCGCTATATCTCCAGGAGGAATAAGGGGCTCCTCCTCATTCTTCAGTGCAAGTTTGGCGACACAGTGCTTGGAGCGCTGGCTGGAGCAGCTTGTGGGGAGGGAGGAGCACCCAGCTCCGCACCTCGGCTATGGTGGAGGAGCACGGGCTGGAGGAGGAGGAAGACAAGGACTAGGAAGGGGGAGCACCAGAGGTACTTACGTGGCTATGGTCGATGCCATCTTCATCACCTTGGTGGGCGCTGCATCCGGAAGGCCCCAGTTGGGGTAGGGCTACACCAAGAAGCTTCGAGGCAGAGTCAGGCATGGCGGCCTGAGCTAGAGCAGCCATAGCTGCTTTGAGTTGTCTTTTGCACATTAGGGCAAGGCCCTAGCAGTCCGCCATATCCTCGGCCTTCAGGAAGAGGAAGGTGAAGGGTGGCCATGGCTATGGTGGACCTCATGTTGTACCTGCAGTAGAAGAGGGATTCGGACATTGATTCTGGTTCAGCCATTCAACATTATTATTATTATTATTATTATTATTATTATTATTGTTATTATTATTATTATTATTATTATTATTATTATTATTATTATTATTTATTGTTTGCATAAGAGGGAAGGAGAAAAGGAGGAGGAGAGTGGTTGGCAAGAAGGAGGGAATTATCATTGGTCTTTGCTGGTGTACATCTTCTTCGTCTTCTTTCTTTCATCTTCTTCTTCTTCTTTCCCTCTTTCTCTCAAGTTCATTCATTTGGACAGCATTGTACTTTCTCATGAATGTGTACTCCGAAATTGGACAGGATCATAACAGTGAGAATTTTTTGACTCTTTCCTGAGTCTTCTGGCTGGCTCTTGCTAGACTCTGAATGCTGTCAATCTGTATGTTCTATACATTCTATAGAAACTATACATAGTCTATATATAGTTCAGTCTGGCTTTGAAGCAAGGGGGTCAGGCACCTTGTCATTGACTGAAGACTGTGAACAGTGAACACTCATGGCACACTCCTTTTGAACAAGGGGTTTGCAATTGGGTAATCTTGCTCTTATTAGCTGAATGACTGTCACCTGTAGATTTTGATCGATGAGTTCAGAGCTCGAACCCATGGTGTCGGACTCAGTAATCCCAGAAAGAGGTTTCCACCGAACAAAGTGAGAAATAAATGAAAGTGGCTGGCCAGGACACATGCTCGTTAATTGTCCAAACAGAGTTGTTTTTTTAACTAGCGCTTTTGTCTTTGGTGTGCTGTTGCCATGTGCTCTCTCTCTCTCTCTCTCTCTCTCTCTCTCTCTCTCTCTCTCTCTCTCTCTCTCTCTCTCTCTCTCTCTCTGTGTGTGTGTGTGTGTGTG
>BFEA01000071.1:1681226-1692386 GCA_003427395.1 Chara braunii | reverse complement strand
CTCTCTCTCTCTCTCTCTCTCTCTCTCTCTCTCTCTCTCTCTCTCTCTCTCTCTCTCTCTCTCTCTCTCTGATATGCACACACATGCACACACTCTATCATTGAGGTGGATGGGGGTCGTATGGGGGATCCAATTTGCGGATGTGAATGAACGTGTTGAACATCTGGGAACATCTGATACATCAAGATTGGAGCAGCTATGACTACTCGAATTCATCTGCGATCTTGCATCGCATGTGCAAGGTGAGATACTGAGAGACCATTGCCGACCTATATATAGTTAGTGCTAGCCTGTCCCTTCGTTTATTGTCCCCTTCTCCCTCTCTGCCTACGGTTCACCAGGCAGTTCTGTTTGACAATATGTAGTCAGTGCTACCCTGGTCAGTACCTTTCTGAATTGCCATTGTGTGAATATTGAATATTCTATTAAATTAGTGTATGTTACACTGTATAAGGTTATCAAATGAATCAATCGCTCTTTTTTTTTTTTTTTTGTGTGTGTGTTTTTGCCCCTCCTCCGCTGAAGGGATCATCCGTTTGTTTTGTTTTCTCTTCTTTTTTTTGTTTTGTTTTCTCTTTGCTGTTTTAAGATTCCAATTGAAAAGCACAGCCTTATGGCCTTACCTCCTCTTGTGGAGCACCCCTGGGCCCGAGGCCCACTAGCAGCTTTGAGTTTCCTCAGCACCCGAATATGGATGTGTTTGTGGAGATGTGCGTTTCAGGAAACTCAACTCGATTTTCTGCACATCTCCACAAACGCGTCCAAATTCAGGCGTTGAGGAAACTCGATGCTGCTAATGGGACTTGGGCCCTGTGGACCATCACGAGTACGAAATAGATTCATGCTACTAGGGGGCTTGGCCCCTGTCGACCAGAAATAGATTTCTGCACATCTCCACAAACACGTCCAGATTCGGGCATTGCGATTTCCCTTCGCCATTCGTTATGTTTCCTCTTCTCCTATAACCACCGCTCTCAAGGTTTCAGGTTGTTATACTCTCAGAATTTCTTTCCGCACTCATTGCATTCAACCACTTCCAGGAGCTAGCTCCCTTTGATTGAGGAATTATGGGGGTGTTATTTGTGCCCCTGTGTCAACCCCTTCTACACTTCTTTGATGTTATTTGTTTCGGTCATTCTCACTGCTCATAAGTCACTTAGGTGGAGGTAACTCATGGTTGGCGAGAGGATAAGGCAGGGCCACAAATAACACCCTCAGTAGTCCTCAATCACAGGGAGCTGCTGGAGGTGTAGGTTCCTGCCCCACTAATAAGGTGGCCCTGGCTTTCTCACTGAGTCTTCGAAGTGAAGGTACCGCCTATATAAGTCATAAAAATATTTGTGTTAATAATCAAATTATCCTTCGGCCTAGCTTTCAAGTTTCCAGTGGTGATCTTATTTCTCTCGGAGGTGCGAGCCTCCTGTTGCTCGGTTTGACCAAGTGCTTTTCCATGCGCATTTCGGCAACGCTACCCTTGGTTGATTTACTAACCCCCCCCTATAAGTGGAGTAACCTCCTATAAGCGGAGGTAACTCCCTACAAGGTGGCCCTGTCTTTCCCACCGAGTCTTCAAACTGGAGGTCAAGTGGAATACCCTCCCTATAAGTGGAGGTAACGCCGTATAAGGGGAGTAACCCCCTTCAAGGTGGCCCTGCCTTTCCCACTGAGTCTTCAAACTGGAAATAATCCCTATAAGCGGAGTAACCCCCTATAAGGGGAGGTAACCCCCTATAAGGGGAGTAAGCCCCTACAAGGTGCCCCTGTCTTTCCCACTGAGTCTTCAAACTGGAGGTAACCCCCTACAAGGTGGCCCTGTCTTTCTCACCGAGTCTTCGAAGTGGAAGTACCACCGTATAGGTTGAGTAATCCCCTATAAGGGGAGGTAACCCCGTATTCCACTCTTGTAAACAGAATGTGGGTTCAAATCCTGATGGAATCATCAGATGGACACAATAAAGTTAAGGAAGAACATCATCAGCACAGCCCTACCCAGCCCATCTGCTTGAATGGTCCACCCATGGAACTCTGTTAGCGAACAGAACATGGGTTCGAATCCTGATGGAATCAGATGAACATAATTAAGTTAAGGCCTACCTCTTTTTTTTTTAATAGACAAACTGGCCAGCAGCCCTGTCACTGCCTCCTTTGAGAAATGCATCGGGTCATTGTGAAAGTACAGGAACATGCTTTTGGGTTGCAGATGTCCATCATTGTACACCATGGAGTATAGTACAGAAGCACCGTAGTAGCTCCCCTGCTCCTCCTCCCTCCACTGCATACACACAGAGCACACACCGCCAATTAGAAGGAGAGCCCTATGTTTGAACAAGCTCAAACAAACCGTGGGGTATAAGTAAGACATGGCAACAGACCATGGTTCAAACCTGCTTGAACAGATCATGGGATGGAAGGGACCACCTGTGTGTTTTCTGCCCCCAGCTGGAACATGCTCTAACCAGTCAGCAACCCATGATTTAAACTTTTAAAGTAAAACCAGCTGGAACAGACCATGGGATGTGGCCTTCTGTTACATGCTGCGCCTGCAACATGCAGCGCCTGAAACGAGGGCCATTTTCAGGCCCTGTGTTGTTTTCAGCCTAAAAGCCTGAAAACGAGGGCCTACAAGCCCTGTGTCGTTTTCAGCCTAAAAGCCTGAAAACAAGGGCCTACAGGCCTTGTGTCGTTTCAGCCTGAAAGCCTGAAGACAAGGGCCTACAGGCCCTGTGTCGTTTCAGCCTAAAACAGGGCCCTCCAGGCCCTGAGTCTTTTCAGCCTGAAACTGAGGGCCATTTCCAGGCACTCATAAGATCGACCTGCCCTGAAACTTAGGCACCAGACCAGGGTTTTAGCACAGGCCATTTTGGGCCTGTTTTCAAGACAACCATTGTTTGAGCTTCAACGCCAGGGTCTGGCACGTTTTGGCATTGGCAAGAGCAGCCTCCTGGACGGGCCAGCACTATATAAGACTGACCTGCCCTGCAGGCTGGAGGTAGTTTTCATAGGGACTTCCCAGGCACTTCACGTGCAGTTCGGGAGGCAGGAGGTAGTCTTCAGGATTTGGCAGCAGCGCACTCTGGAGGAGTGCGGCAGTAGTAGTAGTAGCGTTAGCAGTAGTCTTCAGCGCTGGGCGCTATTAGGAGCTAGAGTAGCACTGGAGAGAGATAGAGATTGGGCGGAGGCCAGGGAGACTTACCTGCAGCGCCATAGCTCCAGCTCGTCATCGAGGTACCTTCAGCACAGTGACATCTTCACAGGTTAGTACCTGGCACATGAGAGAGAGAGAGAGAGAGAGAGAGAGAGAGAGAGAGAGAGAGAGAGAGAGAGAGAGAGAGAGAGAGAGAGAGAGAGAGTTCTTCTTCCTCTTCTCAGTCCACCATCTCCCCCTCACCCTCTCGCTACCTGACTTCACTGCATCAGCAGACTATGAGAGAGAGGGATTGGTGACATTTGGATCCAGACTCGACATTGGGCTTCAGACATTTGACGAGGGATTATCTGGGACTTGTACCGAAGACTTGGTGTTGACGACATTCCCATCTCCACCCCTCTTCTTCGTCTGATCCCCTCCTCTTCGCCTGTGTATGGTCTGGACCTGGCGCATTCTTCCTGTGTGTAGCGCCAGGCCACTTCACACCTTATGATGAGGATGATGTATGTTTGGTCTGGATTGCAACATTGATTGGGCTAATCCTTGGTATTCTAGTATTCCGCTACGCTGTCTGGTACTACGTGAGAGAGGTCAGTCCCGGTCAGGTCAGGGCTTATATCTAAGTCTTCCACTGCGCTACAAGGTGCCATTTTGTATGTATCAGGATGTACACTGCTTGTTGAGATTCCACTAACACTGCATTGTCCATTCAGTCCTTTTTATCACATTGCGGATCCTTGGCTATATATATACATCGCCCAACTGGGCATATGTCCATCTTTGTACACCACGGGGTATAGTACAGAAGCACCGTAGTAGCTCCCCTGCTCCTCCTCCCTCCACTGCACACACACACATGGCACACACCGCCAATTAGAACGAGAGCCCCATGTTTCAACAAGCTCAAACAAACCGTGGGGTATAAGTAAGACATGGCAACAGACCATGGTTCAAACCAGCTCGAACAGATCATGGGATGGAAGGGACCACCTGTGTGTTTTCTGCCCCCAGCTGGAACATGCTCTAACCAGTCAGCAACCCATGATTTTAACTTTTAAAGTTTAAACCAGCTGGAACAGACCATGGGATGTGGCCTTCTCTATAGCACTGCCATTATTTGTTGGTTGTTTTTAGCGATGTGTGATGCATGTTCATTAAACTGATAAGAGAATGGCAATGGTGTGGGCAGCACACCCCTTGTTTTTCCTTTTTCCAACAGACGTCCTGGGTTCTTAGTAAGTTTTTAGTACTTTTTACAAGTTGTTAGTACTTTTTAGAAGTTTTTACCCATTTGGGGGTTAATCAAACTGTCAACCAATTAATCAACCAATCAACTTGCATCGAGTAATCAATCAACCAATCATGCTCCTGTTTCTCTGACAAAAGCAGGCACTTGTGGAGCTGGACCGGAACGAAGTAGCTCAAGAGAGGGGATATCATACATACTTGTTACACCTGATGAACTCAAGGGTATGAGGAAACCCACCCCTCTCCTTTCTGAACCCCTCTCCCCCCCCCCCGAGCTTTTTTTGTGTGCCCTCCATTGGAGAATTTAAGAAATAAATAAATGAAAATCTACTAGAAGTGAAACGGTTTTCACCTTTTTGCAGACACAGATGTGGATCCCAGGTCTCGATCCCTAGACCTCACCTTACCTTACCTTACCTGTGTACAGTATCAAGTCGACCCTGTGAGTCTTGAACCCGTGACCTGTGTTAGTAGCTGAAAGTTGTCTGTCGTAGGTCTGAGTAGTTGTCGGGTCTTGAACCTTAGACCTGTTGAAGTAGGGGTCATAACTGCATTGGGGTCATAGTTGTTTGTAGTTCTGAAAGGTCAAGGTCGTAGCTGCCACAGTCCTGAAAGGTCAAGGTCGTAGCTGCTACAGTCTTGAAAAGCCAAGTCCGAAAACTTCCGGAAGGTCCGGAAGTGGCCTTTCAAGTTCTTCTCACGTTTTACACAGCAGACCAGAGGCAAGTGGGCAAGTGGTGAGTCCAACTTCGCTTAGTCAGCGGTACCCAGTCCCAGTCTCACTTTGTACAGTCAGCAAGTACCATGAGGGACTGTGCACCATGGGCCCGGTGGAAAAGGGCAGACCAACGACTTACAGTAGTATAAATCAAGAGGCAGCGTCCAGCCATTCATTGATGCCTGCGTGAGCCATGCGGAAGCGCTGCCCTGGCGTCTTGTGCGAGGTGGTCTGCAGAGGCCTGAAGTCGAAGAGGGCTGAGGTGGAGATGAGTGCAGCCATAGCTGCTTGTAGTTAGTGGTAGTTGGCGGCCATAGCTGCCATAGATAGTGTTAGGTGTTACTGTGTGTGTACGGGTGTGTGATACAGTGAACTCATGTGGGGTATTCAGGGTGATCCAGAGTTGAGTATGTGTGAACAGTGGTGTTGGACACAGCGACGAGAGTTGGGATGTACAGGCGCTGATGCGCCATAGCCTGTTGAAGCGAGTTTGCATCTGAACTGTGTTCTCGGGTTCCATATCTCTGAGCTGTGAGTGGGCGCTTGGCGCCAGTGTGAATTGCCATCTGTTTACATGTATGCGAAGTGAAGAAGAGAGCGAGTCCGATTGCAAGAAGTGTAGAAATAAATTAATTAAGCAAGTGGGTTAGTGAGTGAGGGAGTGTGCACATGGGAAAAGGAACAGAAACCTAAAGGGAAAGGAAAAGAAAAGAAAAGAACTGCAAACTTGGTGACGATGATGATGGTGGTGGCGGTACAGGCCGTGGCATATACCTTGACCCACAAAAAAGAAAACAAAGAAAGAGAAAGCAGCCCCATTATTTGAACTCCAATGATAATTATTCTAGGAATTCTGCATGTTCAGTGTTTGCCCACAATTTTTTTGCTGAGGTTTCCTGTGTGTCTTTGACTCTTTGTGCATGTGCCTGCTGAGTTCTGCTAACCCTGTGGACCTGTGTTCTGATCCGAGTCTCGGAAACGGGCTTACCTACAGATCTGGAAACTTGGAAGGGTAGGACTGGAATTTGGTGCAGAGGTCAGAAAGGTAAGTCTTGGAGACAAACTCCAAACCTGGAGAGTACAGGGGCACAATGGTAAGTTCAGGACCGTAGCTCTGTGGTTAGAGCACCGGTATTGAAGGCGCATTGTGGTCTGAGGTTGTGGGTTCGAATTCTCGAACCCTCAAGTTTACGCACGCGGCCGGTGGGCATCGACCGAGGCAGGCCAGGGACAAACCGGGTATGCAAGTGGCCTTATGCTCAGTGGCGGAGCACCAGTGCCGATCGATCGACGCGTCAGGCACCACAGATCCGTTCTGTAGAGGGATCTGTTCTGTGGGATCCTGTGCGCGCTCTCGCGTCGGAGGGCGTCGACTGACATGGCCACTTGTACACCCCCCTTGAGTTGTGTGGATTCATGGGGGGATGGCCTGGGGAGGGGTTAAGGTCACTTGGGGAGAGCTGGGGGGGGAGGACACAACACGTTATCCTCCTAGCAGGCCCTACGGCAAGTCCCTCAGGTGACAGGCGATAGTGGTGCGTGATTGCCTCCTGGCAGGTTGCCGTGGGATTCCCCGAACCCTGAGTTCGAGTACAGCGCACCCTGTGCCAGTGATCAAGAAGCACCGATCTTGGTCGACACCCCCCATGTCTGTGGTCGAGGTCGAGAGCTTTGTGCTTGAGTGTCTTATGAGTGTGGGTGGGTTCACTGCAATGGTAAGGTAGGCTGAACTCGGTGTGTCTGGTCTCCTACCAGACATCCTCCCTTGACACTCCCCCCGACACCCTCACAACCTTATAAGAAAAAGAAAAGAAAAGGGTAAGTCTCTTAGAGGCTAGTAGGGAGTGCTTCTTCTGGAATAGCCCAGGGCGCAACCAACTGGCGTGCAGCAACTGTCTGAGACCCACATTGGAAAATGCCGAGATAAGGGCCTCTCGTGGATATTCAGGCCCGCCTTCACCTAGGGCGGGCACGAGGCTTGATGGGGGCCACAGTCCAGAACATATGCATGTTGTCCAGGGCCCCATGAGGACACATTCCTTCACATGACTTAGTTGGCGAAAGTTGGACAAAACAGGATGTCACAGTCACCCCTTTTTTGTGGAGCCATATTTCGCAAATACACCACTCATACAACCTTGCTAATGCTCCGTGGAGTTGGAGTGATGCAGCTAGGGTCGGGACCATGCTAGTGGTTATGCCACTGGTTGTCAGTGGCTGACTGGGTGTTTATGGCCGTGATGGGCTATGGTCTTCACCCCAATACAAGGGCTGGTCATTATCGCTGCATCTGGGCTGAAAGTTGCCCCAAATGCAGCTATAAGGACCGGGCGGCGGGCGCTCTATTCGGGGGAAGACGTTAGTTTCCTGAACTCACTACCATTATTATTGTCAACGGGGGGCTGAACTAGACAGTCTGCTAGGATTGCAGGGTTGGCGTGAGTATAGTTGATGTTACATCTTCGACGCCACACGGGTCCTACCGGACCCGACTTAGGGCTAGAGGGACACATCAGGGCTTAAAGGCCCGACCTTGGGGGATAACAGGCCGAAAGGCCACGACTTGGACCCGATTACGGACCAGGCCCAAACGACATTTCGTCTTTGGGCCCGGCCTCACTTCGAAGGCATCGACCTACCGGCATTCTACCGGTACGGTATGGTACAGCGCGATACAGCGCTGGCGCTATGTTTAGCGCAGGAGCGAGGAGCAGCGCAGCGCAGTATTAGCGCAGCAGCAGCAAGGGAGCAGCAGCAGCGGCGACGGAGTGTACCGGCGGCCATAGCCGCCTGAGGTATCGGGAGTCGGAGGTCACTCCTCCCTCCCCTCGCCAGTCCCCTCTCTCTCTCTCTCCTCCTCGGCTCCCATCTTCTTCTTCTTCTTCTTCTTCTTCTTCTTCTTCTTCTTCTTCTTCTTCTCTTCAGACTCCATCTTCTTCTTCTTCTCCTTCTTCTTCTTCTTCTTCTTCTTGTTCAGATTGGAGACTTATACTAGTTGGACAGAGATCAGTGTTGGACTTCGGTGGTATGAGACTGTGGTACTTACCGGATTGGAGACTTGGAGATTGTTGGGGTTGATACTTGGCGGCATCACAGTTCGGACACCGGTTACATTTGGACTCTGTATCTCCGACATTGGTGACTGATTGTCCTCGACATTTTGATCTTGTTGGATGACATTTTGGACTACCATATCGGTGACCTATCGGATTCTATCTCGGTGACCTATCGGATTCTATCTCGGTGACCTATCGGTGCTGTCTACCTCCCCCACCTCCTTCGTCTCTCCTCGCACCTTTCATCTGTGTATGTGTGTACGGGATCTGGGCATCGTCCATGCTTGGCCCAGACCCCACCATCTCACGATTGTATGTGTGTGGAGTGATGCTATGTGAGTCAGTCTATGTGAGTCAGTCTATGTGAGTCAGTCCATTTATCAGACTTCCGCTGCATATATGCTCATCCTACATTGGTTGATCTTTGGTTCTGCCCATACTCATTGAAGTATGTAACAGTTGAACACTTCTTTGTTTTTGCCAGAAAAACAGGCCCTTGTAAACCGCTAGTACACGGCCCGGCCTTGCAGAAAGTTTTTGTCGCCACAAGCAAAACTCAGAGGCGCCGCACGGCCAGGCCCGCCGTCGAAAAAAAAAATCAGCGGCCTCCTAAGTGGTGCGGGTTTCATGCTGACACCCGCGGGCCGATATGTGGTGTACTGGTGCTTTAAACCACGAATACACCCGGGCCTGGAGGCGCTGCACTGTCCGCCAAGCTTTCCAGAACTGCCAGCGGCGCACTTCTTTTCTTTTTTGGCTCGTGCCGCCAGCCATTGTGGTCCGGTAGGCCCGAGCCGCAAAATTTTCGCAGTAGGCGACGGACATTTTTCTCCGAGGATGGGGCCGTGTACTAGCAGTTTAAGCCTAGCTTCTTCTATTCTGCTTAGCGTCAGTTCGGTTCCTTTCCACCGGCAAAACCCTTGAGTAAGTTCAGGTTCAAAATTTCTACCACTTTTCTCAAGGGTATCGCAAACTTTTGGGCAAGGTGGCGATGACTAGTTACTGCTCCTTAACCATCCATCAGCCGATGCATCCTGGGGAGACTGCCGAAGTCCAGGCTGCTGCTGGTGAGTCAGTGAAAACGCAAGGAAACAGTCGGTTACAGTCACCGTTTGTTCCTGTAGAGTTGTGTTTTGGTGAATACACATCACGGAAATTGCAGAGTCGGCATACATCATCAAGGTTGGTAGTGGAATAGGTCCTTGCCTGTTTGCACTTCGGCCTGAAGTTCTCCCCCACCTTTGGCATCGAGTTCTCCCCATTCTGATCCACTCAATGGATTCGACTGACGCTTTGTGACTAGACATCATAGTGAGCTTCAAAGTGCCGGTTACGCCCCATGGTGTGGGGTGCTTAAACTGCCAGTACATGGCCCCAGCCTTGCAAGATTTCTTCATGTCCTACTCCTAAAATTTTGGAGGCTCGGGCCTACCGGACCACAATGACTGGCAGCGCCAGCCAAAAAGAGAAAAAGTGCACTGCTTGCGGTTTGGCAAAGCTTGGGACGCAGTGCGGCGCCGCCAGGCCCGCGTGCACTGGTGGTTTAAGCCACCACCACCAGTACCTCCAAGCCTCTTTTTTCCGATGCGCTGGAGGAGAGCATTTCGAGATCGGATGACAGGGTACTGTTCTATCTTCATAACCTCTGGCTGTAGTTTTTTCGCTGGTGGTTTGTTTAGGTTCCTAGGGAGGAGGGTTGGGGGGGGGGCACTTGCTGTTGGGTCGGGATCTGAACATATTATGTACGCTTTGTATCTAGTATCTACTATTTCAATCGTTCAACTGCACATGCAGTAACGAATGGCGGGAAGCAGACAGCGTTGTTCCAAAAGAAAAACTGCTTATATTTGGAGAGCCTTCCCCTTAACAATGTACCACAACAGCAGCCTCTGCCTCTCTGTTTCTTCTTGTTCATTCACTCCTCCCCCCACCCCCCCCTCTCCCTCCTCGCCCCCTCCTCGCCCCCTACCTACCAATTTCTGTTGTTGGTTGACATTATGTTTCGTAGTTTCTTTCTCTGAAAAGTTTCAGCTTTGGTTTCTGCTTCTGTGGTACGATGCAGTGGAATGAGACAAGCTACTAAGATTGCAGGAATTCTGTTTTGCAGGCTGGCGTTGTCGGAGTGGGCGACATCATCGTTGGGGTTCATGGGCGGAATCCATTGGCTGAGCACATGGAGATTGATCCCCTTCCTTGATGTGCTTGCGATTCAAGTTCGAGAAGACTTCTCTTCCCCCAGAACCACCCCCCCCCCCCTGCCCCAGAAGGTCCTTATGGTCGCGGCTCCAGATCCATTCTGGGGACTCAGTGGGGAGAATCAGTCCGGTTCCTTTTCGACCAGCAAGCTATAGGAAAATCCTCCTTATCAACAAGGATGCCTTTGATATATATATATATATATATATATATATATATATATATATATATATATATATATATATCAAAGGCATCCTTGTTGATAAGGAGGATTTTCCTATAGCTTGCTGGTCGAAAAGGAACCGGACTGATTCTCCCCACTGAGTCCCCAGAATGGATCTGGAGCCGCGACCATAAGGACCTTCTGGGGCAGGGGGGGGGGGGTGGTTCTGGGGGAAGAGAAGTCTTCTCGAACTTGAATCGCAAGCACATCAAGGAAGGGGATCAATCTCCATGTGCTCAGCCAATGGATTCCGCCCATGAACCCCAACGATGATGTCGCCCACTCCGACAACGCCAGCCTGCAAAACAGAATTCCTGCAATCTTAGTAGCTTGTCTCATTCCACTGCATCGTACCACAGAAGCAGAAACCAAAGCTGAAACTTTTCAGAGAAAGAAACTACGAAACATAATGTCAACCAACAACAGAAATTGGTAGGTAGGGGGCGAGGAGGGGGCGAGGAGGGAGAGGGGGGGGTGGGGGGAGGAGTGAATGAACAAGAAGAAACAGAGAGGCAGAGGCTGCTGTTGTGGTACATTGTTAAGGGGAAGGCTCTCCAAATATAAGCAGTTT